>SJOL01008062.1:144943-322592 GCA_004794785.1 Opisthorchis felineus | reverse complement strand
GACAGCAATTCTATTCATTTATTGCTGGTCCAAAAATTTGGCAAAAATCAAATTCTGCTCAGAGGAATTATCTATAAGCCATACGAACGCTGTTGACTGGAAGAACTTTCTTCGCGAAGTTTGCGCCTGGCGGTTTTTGCAAACTCCAACAGTTATCGGCGGCCCAGGTCTACACGTCGAGATCGATGAAACGCTAATACCTCGCCGTAAAAACCACGCAGGGCGAGTCCTTCCCCAGCAGTGGATTTTCGGAGGGATCTGCCGGGAAACTAAGGAGGTGTTCATGTATGCAGTGCCAGATCGAACTGCGGCCACTTTGATGGACACAATCCAGGTCTGCATCGCTCCCAGCTCAGTCATCATCTCCGATATGTGGGCATCATACCAAGGAATGGAAACGATGATTGACATGAATTATACTCATGAAATGGTTAATCATACCGAAAACTTTGTGGATCCAACGACAGGAGCTCACACACAAGCCATCGAATCTCTTTGGCACGTCTACAAGATGCAGAATATACGCCAATGCGGCACACACCGATCTTTAGTGGACAGCTACTTGTGTGAGTTCGTTTGGAGGCAAAGGTGCCGAAAAACGGACCTTTTCATGCAAATTATTAATGACATGTCCCAATTTCACCCTCTTCAATAAAAACTAAAAGTACAAATTTCACATCCTCTTTTTTCTAATCTTTTTTGGCTGGCGGGGGTTAATTTTTTGGCGGGGCTTATCTGGAAAAGATCCCTTCATTCCATCCGTCAGAATAAAATTTTATACATTTAGAACACGAGTATCCAGGTTGCGACACGTGTTTCCGAAACGAAACTGAGTTCGGATGCGAGGATATCTCAACATCAAACGTACGATTGGTTTCATTTGTTGACGGACCACACTACCCATTTAGGAACTAGGGCTGAAGTAAGTTAAGACATCGGTAGCCGTGTTCTTATGAAATACAACACTAATTTGCCTATTGCCAACGGACTGGATGCACGGAACATGAACTACTGTAATGAGCCAAAGTCCTAGGGTATTGGAGAATTCCCCGTTGTTAGCGGGAAATCGACCGTTTGCACCAACTGTTACCTTACGGGCCCTTGTATAATGAGTTCCGCTTCGGCTAATTCTTATCTTTGTTATGAACACCCTACCTTTCATTATGGCTTCAGCTTGAATAGATTACGAGACACCTCCGCAGTTCATGAAAGAAGACATCGTAACCAAGTTAACAATGTGACCATATATTGATTTCAAGCCTAGTTACACAAGTGCACGCCCAGTTTCTTAGTCATCCAAAAGCAATGACGTAGTTGAAGCCTCGTCTTACCACAAACGGGTTTCACATTCACTTAACGCGTCGGGACATGTACTTCCAAGCTCCGAACTTCTTTTTGCCAATCTAATTATCTTCGTGATTAAGAACTGCACACTTGTCAACTAGGTCTGAGCCAGAAAATCCAAGATGCCATCAGAGTATAGACAGATATTCATACGGAGCACTAGGTACTAAAACTTGGTTTCACACAGGACTGCCACTCAATCAACAAAAAATTGAGGTGCCATTCCTGTTTGTAGCCTCACATCCTGCCTCATTTTCATGGACCTCGTGTCCCTCTTAACGATGCGAATCCAACAGCAACTACGTGTACTATTTGATGCACGCAAGTGACTCCGACTAGCGGATGATCGTCTCCCTCATCGTCCGAATTCGGTCACATATATGCTTCTGCGTCGTGTAGTTGTTCAAATGCAGAATACCAGTAGTATTGTTCAAATTCATTTGCGTACTATTGACAGTGTTAGTCGGTCGGTCTCACAGTCAGCATCCGGCTTACTTTCGTCTGCATATTGCTGTCCACTTGCATTGTATAAACCTTCCTCTGTCCTTGATCAGGTGCCACCGATGACACAACTTTTCCAGAAATGACCCCTGCAGGCGCCAGTATATAATCGATCCGGTAACATGTGCCCGTCTCAAATTTCCCTCTCAAATTTATTTTCAATAGCTTCACTCACGCACGTGGTTCGTTATCAAACTCCACTTAGTCAACGCTAATCCAATAATCTATCATTAGACATTCAAAGAACGAATTCTGTTCGCTAATCGTTGTTTCGGTGTTTTTGCCACCTTAATAATCCAACGCGTCCGATGGGGAAGGTGGTGCCATTTATTGAATTGGTCCTCACAACTACAAGTGTCATTCCTAATCCAGGACTATCCATCCTACCCCTTATTTAATGAGGCATGTTTCTTCCTCAACGGCCAGTTACAAATCTAAGTTAATTTCAATAAACTTCGCGGAACAACGTGGTATTCTGTGCTTCCTTAGTTTTGTATTATCTCTGGGTTGTTCCGTTCACGATAACAAAGGACGACAGCGCTTCCGGAGCGTGACGTTTAATACCGACTTCAGAGATAACCACTGGAGTTTGTGATGTGTGTGACTGATCACAGTTCCACAAGTTGCAGGGACTGTCACAGGATTATTCAGTAGTTCTGTTTTCGTCAGCGTCGAGTGTTTGTACTTCAGTCAATCGATCTAGGGGCCAACTGGTAAACCTGCCCTCCATTCGGACTAGCTATTACAATGCAGTACTCACGGTCCCTTTCGCTACATTCGTGTCTCACTAAGCAGGCCACAAGCCTAACATTGATAGCTTTCTATTCGACCGGTTCAAGGAATTGTCAACATCTCAATGTTCAGTAATTGAAAATGATTTTACGGAACCGAAAAATTTCCACTGTAAGAGACCCTCAGTAAGCAAAGAAACCCTACCAGAACTAAACAAAAAGTACCTTGTAAGGAGCACTTGCTCAAAAATGTGAAGTAATTTCTCACCGATATATAAGTTGTACACATGATAGCACTTAGGTGGTCTTTTACCCCGCTTCTTCCGGCAACTTCCAAAAAGGACTACAATGCGCCAGTAGAAGAAAGCGGAAGTGCACTAATAATAAACTATTTCGCAAAGGAAGACTCAACAGGATATCCCGATCTGCCCCATCCCCTCCCAGCATGCCGTAACTTATCTGCAAGCGAACAACGGAACAAGCCGCTCCCCGAGACTCCTTCGATTTTGTTGAATTGTATACTAATCATTAGTAGTTTAGAAATACTGTCACGAAGAGACAGGTCCTCATCAAGTTGGCGTACCCCGGCAGCTCACTGAGTTATGCTGGAGGATGCCCGTGCAACGTACACAAGGTCTCTCCTACCAGGATGCTCAGTGGATGGAGGTCTGAGGAGTAAGAGAGGTTTGAAGAGTGCTTCCAACCTGGCCATCCAGGTTGGAGGTCGGAATACGTTCAGCGATTTGTTCCTTGAAATTTGAGCTGCCCAGGTGGTCTCAGGCCAACCGCCGCTGTCTTTAGAGCCAAAAGCTTTGATTAAGGACCCTAATCACCCTTCTGTCTCGGTTTTGGCAGTGTCTCAACCCACAATTAACCACTAACTTAACGAATAAAAGTACCTTCATGCAACGTTGGCCGTCGCGCACCGGGTCGCCTTATTCGCTGTATAAACTAGGACGGATATGCGAAAACATATGACAGCGACGCCTTCCATATCTCTTTCCCATGCTCTTTTACATCCCTCCACGCCCTTTTGATGATCAGCCTTTCTTGGAGGCCGTCTGTCAGCACATGAGTCAGACACTCACGGAAGTGACTTATTGCACACCATCGTTCAAATCTACCCCAAAGTTCCAATGATCGGAAACCGTTAATCTGTTTGTATTGCAGCCGTTAATTTTCGATCCCCTTAAGCAAACTGGCCAACAAGCTGCTGGTACGCGCACTTTAAATACTATATCCGTAGACGCCTGCAGCACTTCTGAAACCTAAATAAAGATCTAAATACAGTAATTGAGCTTACTACGCTTTCGGTGTTTAGACGCCCTCAACTCCAAACTTCAGACGATTCTTCGATTGTCTCAACGAGTTGCACCGCCATTCATGCATCACTCGGTTTCACATCTCAGGCTTCCTTGCTTGAATGAATGCCTATACAAAATCTCTTCTACTCCGTTTGTCCCTTTTCTTTCATGAGGAGCCGTACCAGTCGAAATACAAGCTACCATTTTTATGAGTTTCTGGTTACGCACCAACCAACTGTAGCTCTGATTCCGTGGAAGACGCTGTTCTATTAGGAAACAAACGTCTTCTTGTCCACCACAAAGTGTTCCGACAGGGTCCTAGTGGCTCAAGGAGCAGATATGGCACATCAAATTATACGAGACAAGACTCGGTAGAATGCTTGTTTTAGACCCCAGGTGTAATGGCATTTCTGAGCGCCTTTTAAAATTGTGTACTGACCACCAGCTGTAAGTGAATGGCGCTCGGCTTGGACGCAGTGGATAACATTGTGTCGCCTAGCGTCCGCATGCGGTCAGACTAACTTAGTCATTTAGCGAGGTTCATGTGGCCAGGCTCCAAAATCATTCCCGAATACATACATTAATTAAACGTATGTCATTTTTTGGTGTAGATTTTCACTGGATCTCCTGGATAAACCTTGTTGATTTTTCTGTGAATCAACGATGAACAGCAGTCTTTTTCTTTTGTGTTCTGACTACTCATGAAAACGTGACTTACACCCGTTTATTATAACGCCGTTTTGTTTCCTTGCTGCTCGTTTCCCACTGTTTCTCTCCTACTTAAGGTCTGCTTATTCTCCAGTAACTGACCTCAATATGTGTTACTCGTCCGTCATTACTTGCAAGTTCATCTCAGTTCTACTTATTTTCGAGCGTCCGGTCTCACAGAGAAACGGACCGGCCGGGGATCGGACCCAGACCTCCTCGGATGGCGGGCTACCGTGTTACCCAGCACACCAACTCGACGTTCAGAAGGCTCTATTTTTTGTATTACCTATATACCGCATCTGTCAGATAGCCTTTGGTGAGATTTATTTTAAACGGACCTAAGCGCGCAACCCTATTTGTCACGTGACACGAGCTGCCGCATCGCGCCATCAACCAAAGACAGTTCCTTACCTCCCGAACGTATTGATTGTTTTCTCTCTATACGGCCGACTCACACTGACTGATTGCCCGTATCTGTACGTCTGTACGTCGTTTAGTGCTTACTTGATGTTGCTTCTAGAAATCCGTGCTGCATCACTGGCCATTTTATGCTCCTGCTGATAGCGCTATTATCGATTGTACGTTTTGCCTAATTCACAATGTTTATTAACCCGTTTGTTCCTGACAGTTCTCAATGCATCATCTGCCGCCCTCGTCCGTCTTTTCCTATTGTCTGCTGGATACGAACTGCATATAATCCGATGGCCGCAATCGTCTTGTGAGATCCTTAGCTGCGCGGATCTTACAAACCTAGAAAGTAAGTTAAAAAGCTTCCTATACCACGAACTAAGGAAACATACCAGGGCGTTGTGAAGCGTTTTACGTATACTGAATGTTGTACAAGTTCCGGTTGTGGTATAGCAGATGGAGTTAATGCACGTTTGCTAATGTGAGATACGTATAGTAGCCCCTGCGAGCAGCGGAACTGAGGCGTCTTTAGGTCTTCGACAACCTACTTCTCAGGACCATAGATCGTATAACCTTGTGCTGGCGAATGCGCAACGAGGCAATTAGAAAACGGGTATTCAGCTATGCCAGAGGATCTTCGATCGAAGAACACGTCCACCACCAAAGGCTACAGTGGTGTGGTTATGTACTGCGCATGCCGAACCATTATTTACCGAAGAGGATGCTATTTTGTGTGGCTAATTCAGGGTGGCGCAAGCAGAAATGTAGCCAACCGTGGTAAAGGGGTGTGAAATCCATTACAAATTATATGGGTGCTATTGGTGCAACTCGCCTTCTAGGATAGGGTCCACGTGATTCTCCCTGTGCAAGTTTGATGACGCTGAAAGATATGATTTTTAATCGATGTCATTGGTATTCTTGTTGTCATTTCCATCCTGGAGTGTCTGGATGAGTATCCGGAAGTGTATGCAACTCCGAGTAACTGCCGTAGGCTGCCAACAAGTCCCTTTCCCATACACTTTTACTTTTTTTCACAATAAGGCTTTCAAATAAATTATATTTGTAGAACTGCAAAGCATCAGTGTTTAAACTGATTTAGTGCTGCCAATGAGGGTGATAATGACGATCCAGACCTACTGGGTGATGCTTTAAAAGCGTATGGAGATCCCGAGACAGCATACACCGCATAATGGTTCTCAAAATAGTTATTTCCACTTATTGACACAAAGTGATTTACCCTTTCTGGATCGTTACATAAATAGCCTAAACGCCAGCTCAAACAGAGCCTGTGTGTGGATACGGAATGATGGCGGAAGCAGAAAACTCCGGAAATGAAGGAGGCTAGTGCAGTGCTGGGGTGTGGAGGGAGGAGGAGCACGGAGGCTACTTCACCCAATCTGCCCAGCTGGATCCAGGACAAAGGCTGCTGGTCCAAGATGATACTCAGAAGATATTGATTGGTGATCGTCCTTATGCACAAATGTCTCTGATTTGGCCAGCTCAACTCAAACCGTGGTCTGTTAGTTGAGACCCTCCATTAGCTTATGAATCCCTGCCATAACTGTCGGCCTTGAGCAGCCATCTGCCCACCGAGCCCGGTGGTCCTCCAGCCATGCCACTTAAAGACGGTGAGGGCCTTTGTGTTCTGTTCTTGAAGAAGTTCAAGAACAGAATACAATCCAGACGACTGAGGCCAATCAGTCATCTTGCTTCTGTTACAAAAAGATATATGAATCTAGTAATCCAACCACAGGCGTATAGGCCTTACATCAGTCATAAAGTGGCTCTGCGATGCCAGACCCTGACGTGTTATAAGAACAGTAGGCGGGATACCATCCTGGTATAGAGTACATCGGTTGCAACTTCATATTAAGTGGATGGTCGAGCAGACATACCGAAAGCCAATAACTGCGGTTTTCCTCGTCTTCAGCTGGGTATTAGAATCCGTGAACAGGTAAGTTCTACATGCAAATGAAGTCTGTAAATATGCTCAATGTTCTGCAGTCCCATTCCTCTGGTTTTGTGCGAGGTTTCAACGAACTGTTCGAAAAGTTCACTCCACAATTAGTGGGGTCCAAAAACACTACCCCTCCTCTCCTTTTTTGTTCGTTTATCTCACTGACAAGCACGTCAGAGGGGTATGGAATGCACGTCGCAAGGGGCCGACAATCTTGCTATCGAAATCACGCCTACGGTAAGACTAGTGGGCTTGAACTATGTACACAACACCTTGGTATTTGACAGCCATCATTCCACACAGCCTACTGTAAATAAAATTTTTGAGGCAATAACTTATTTTTGTATGTGTTCTAAACCTCGAAAGTCCAAAGGAATGCTTCTGGATTTCTATTCCCCTTGTGTCCCTGCGAAACTTAATGGAGAACTCGAGTTTGTTGACTGATCAACTTATCTGGATAGTCATATTAGCCACGACTGTACCATAATCCAAGAGGTCCATGCATTCAGCAACAAGGAGTGAGCAACATTTGTAAACCTGCGTCACTTATGTCATCAGAAACGAACTTAAACTAAAGGGTCATGTCTACATAGTGGTTGAAAACCGGTCTTACTATGCGGTTGCAAAACCTGACCCCTCCGATCCGAGGATTATGGCGTCTCCAAACGTTTAATCGTCGATGCCCTCGCAGCATAGCAGGTGTTAGCCAGCTGTGTTCCCAATGATTCCCAATTTCACAATGAAGTGGTGCCTGAACAATTTCTTGGTGATGAATTAGAAACATTGCAGCGGCAAATAAAGTTTATAGGCTTAAGGGTCATCTATTAAGGATGCCAAACCATCGTCTTCCGAAGGCAGTATAATTTTCCTCTCCGAACTCTCGTCTGGGAGAGAGTTTTGGGGGACAAGCTATGACAACGCAACGTAAATTGAAGATGAATGCTATCAGAATGAGTGCTGTTGAATCTTTGCACATTCGTGGTTGGGATTTACGTGATTCTCGTTGCACGTGACTAGGAACGTGTTCACTTTCCTAAATGGACTGCCTAGATAAGGTCTACCTGTCGTTGTGTGCTAGTCTAATGTCAACTAAGGCCCGCAAAGCACTTTGGGTTGCTACCAATAATGCTGTCTTACCCCGAAATTTTGCCCCGAATCATATTACCGGTTGATGTCTCACGGTGTACATACTTTATTCTCGGCCGTTTCCTCCAGAGACGTAAATCTTTCTTTCCACTCTTTGTCAAGGAGGTTTTTTTTGATGGTTGTATGATAGTTCAGCACCAGAGTCTAATACTGCTTTACTCCGTGGTTGATGATGATAATGATGATGTGTTCAGACTCGATGTACGGACAGCGCTGGAAGGATGCGTGCTGACTCTTTCAATTCACCTCAAGAGTAGCAAACCCCACACATGTGTTCGCTTCAATTCGGTTCCAAGATGCTTTACACCTGGCCGATTTTTATCCACGGTACCACTGTTAAAATATCCCGAGGTTTTTTGCCAGTTGCACGTAGTTCCTTTGGCTCAGTCGAATTCTGTGTGGCTGAAGATCAAGTGAAAATCACCATCTCCCTTGTGGCTACTTTTGAACAGCCCAAATATTTGCATTCCACAAATTCCGAAACTATTCAAGCATGCATCTGTGTTCTTTAGAACTTGTTTGCAGAAAAAATCGTTCGGACGGTCAAAATAATCGTCTCGTAATAATGGAAATATACATGAAGCACCCCTAAGAGTTGTACACAAACTCCTCTTGGTAGCAATGATTGTGATAATGATTAATATTACTAGTAGTAGTAATAAAGTACTAAGGGCATCGGGAAAAGTTGAAGAGAAACAAGTATTGTGATACTCTTCCCTACGAACCCACCTCACTGAGAGATATCCCCATCAAAGATACCGTTTTGATGGCACGGTAATATTTTATCAAGTAGATGAACCCCTGAAAATGAGTACAAAAAACTTTCTGGTTCCCGAATGGCTGTTTAAGACCCAGAGAAGAAACGCTGCAATGAGAATGGCGTGTGCCACTGATCAATACTCAATATTCAATTATCACGCAAGCGGTCGATACAACAAGAGATGATGCATCATCCCGCAACACAAAACTTCCTAACCGAAATTGGCGTGGGTTGGGTGTTAACTTATACAACGATAAGCATGCGGCACAAATCGCTGGCGAAATGCGGAATGAATTCTCTGGATGACGTGGACTGTCGGTCACTATTTAGGATTATCATACTGCACTAACGGGCCTCATTGTCGAATGCTCAAGATTGTTTAACATCGGACATCACTCCGGGCAAATAAAACTAAAATTTAAAAAAATAATAACCACGAAAGAGTTACAAGCCATTCACCGCAGAAAACATTTTCCTTCTTCCATAATGCGAGGAAACACCCCATCTAGAAGACGCTTTGGTGTCCTCCGAAATTGTTTCTTTGATGGAAGGATTATTGTACTTAGCAATCCATCACATCAACTGTTCAAGAAACTTAGGCATGGAAACAAGTGACCTGTGGGCGCTGTTGTTGTTACTTTTGTCGCATATCGTGCCTGGTGGTTTGGGAAAAAATCAGTCTTAAGAGGTGGCGGTCCAACCGTATCCATTTATCTCCCAAAATAAAAACAAGACACTCCATATGTGAATCAAACCTCAACTGAAACCGTTGGGATTTGTCCATGTTCTTGAGTGTGAAATCTCTTCGAAGTAAACAGCCAGCCGGGTTGTTAACATTGCATGCATCAGTTAGTTCATGAGCTGTGCATAGATCTTCGTTTCTGTTTTCTGTGATTTGGACGTGAGGTGACCAACCTACCATAACAAAAATCACCAAAGCTGTCGTTTTTGTCTCAATCATCAATTTAACTGTCATCCCCTCAATAGATGTGAATTAATTATATATTTTGCGTTACATCTGGCAATGACAACCATACATATTGTCTTTTACTAGGATTCGTAATAGAACAACTCCCATTTACGGGTGCCAACTGCCGTTTAAAAGCAATTTCGGTCATTCAAGTTCTATGATTCCTTCAACAAGGGGTCGTAAAATAGATGTGTAATTGAACTTTGTACTTATCAGCATCACCGTATCAGCGCCATGTGTTTACATGTCAAACCGGTAACCTATGGTAACACAGCCGTGATGAATGTGTATAATTTATTCCGTTTCCCAGTCCAAGATGAGCATGTCACCGATTTGTCCTTACTCGGAGCAAGTTTTCACTCTTCTCTGCTAAGTTCCCTCAGTTTTGCTTAGGCAAGTGGATGATTGTTCCACGCTTAAGTAGCTTAAGTAGCGAGAGACAGTCATTTACTCTGCCGAAGTTTTCAGCAACCTTATGAGTAGTGTGTTCTTTTAAGAAAAGTGACGAGCTCCGTTCACATCGCGATTTGCTCCTGCTATTACCTAGTGAATGTCTGCAGTTCCTTCGTGTTTGGATTGATTGTGTGTGATTATGACCTATCGCCGCTGATGTCTATCCTAATACGTGTATGTCCAGACGCACACAGCGGAACCGCCAAGCAGCTTGTTAATCCGAAATCTCACACGCGGACGAGAGAATACCTACATATCACGGTGACCAATCAGCGGACGGAACACACACAACACACATAACAGATCAATAACATGTGTGGGTGGTGTGCCAGCTAGCTATCATACACGAGATGATGAACCATTTGAGTCAGCTGTCCAAACATGCGCGCTTAAGACCAAGCGAAAGACTGCTAGTCCGAGTTATTCGCTGCGCCGAGCGTCGCGTTGGAAAATGCCGTGGGGATTGCCCTTGACTGCACTTCACCTCTGATCGAGCACTACCGATGGTCTGTAACGGTGCTTTAACTGTGATACCGCTGGTGCCAGGTTATCATTCACTTATTGCACCAACCTGCCTGATAGTAACAACACCGAGAATATGGACTCCAATATAAATGAGCCTCAAGTCATCATCATCATCGTCATCAATGACAGCAAAATCAGTGTTGACACTGATGCTTCACTGCCGTATCAACCTCAAGTAATCAGTGATGAGGATTTGAAAATACGTACGGGATAAACGGTTGCGGATGCACATTTCTAATAAACCTAGTGAATGAACTTTTTTAAAAAAACATTTTTTATTTGCCACAACCGTTTTCAGGACTCCTCCCATTATTAACCACGAAATGCATCACTGATTGTGAAAGTCTGTGAGCTATATACATCCAATGACTGGCGTCTTCAGGCCGCTCAAATGTCTGCGTTGTCTGACGCCAGAACTGCGGTAAAACGAGGATGTTTTAGTTGCTATATCTCCACGCGTTATTCACTGGGGAATCTGAGAATGAATGATTTAGATCAGTAATAAGGTGAACCTTCACGATGCTGTCATATTTCGGACAGTTTGTTGTGTGCCACTAACGAACTCACTTCGTTAATCATTTACGTTCCTGGGCTACTTATGTGAGCTCATTAGAGTGGAATCTGGTTAAGACAAAGCGCACGAAGGAAGGGTACTATGTGTGGACCGCCTTTGTTTATCACCATCACAGTGAAAAATGATTAATTACTTTTTCTTGGTATGGTATTCCATATTCATTTACCATAAAAACTCTGTAGCACTGTTCCTTTAACAAAAATCCAGAGAGGTAAGAGTGGAACTTAGCATATGTTTCACCGTTATCCCACAGATATACACGACTGCGTCCATAGCATTTGACGTGGTCATGCGTTAGAAAGATCTCTGTCATTGACACACGAGAATTTGCGAAAATTTAGTATCGTAATCATATTATCTGTATTCTCCTTTAGGTCTCAGCAGTTTGGTAGTTTTTCCGCTCTCACTCTGACCACATGTGGTGTGGTAAACATGATCATTGAGAAAAGAAGTTCGACTAAAATTCCATCAACTTTTTTAAATGAAACTGAGTGCAGAACGATGTACGGCTGCTCATATCTGACGAGCTCTACTGAAGAGACCGACTAAATGTAGGCTCCCGAGAGTTGGTCTCACCTGAGATGTGGGAAATAAAAACCGAGTAAAAGAAAATCGCTAGCAGCTTACTGTGTTGAAATGGAATTTAATACAGCTGTGTCGATGTATTGCAGTTTAAAATGCAAACGGTCGATCCTTGTCCATTCAGCGAATCCAATGATCAAGAAGTATTGTGCTTATATCAGTAAAGCTTAAACCAGGGAAATTGACCCAAGTAAACTCGGTGTACCAGTCAGTGGTTGATGCGAGCAATGACCTAAAATTGTTGAGAGATTCTAATCTTCTCAACGTAGGGGGATTTATTATAAACTACCTTCTATACAAAGGTCCCCTATATAGACTTTAACTCTATCAGGGCGTGTGGCTGTGCAGCGCATTCACAAGTGCACGACTTCCTTGCCGTCATCACCCGCCGACCGAATGTTTCACTTGAACACCAAGTTGTGCGAAACAGACGAAATACATTTATTTGCAAACTAATTTGGTGTTAATGGGACAAAGAACTGAATCCTAGCTGAATCTCACATTTTTGCTTCCCTAACTGCCCACAACATGACGCTCAAGTAGGACAAAAGAACATAAGTTTGTCAGAGACTTGGGGACCACACCTACCTGAAAAGCCTCATATGGCGAAACCGGTGGTGGACTGTCGAGGAATTTTCAGCAACCTAATGAGCAATGCGTTACGTCTAGACAATGTACTGCGAGTATCGTACCAAATGAAACTTGAGGCAGCCTTCGCGAACAAATGCGGTCAAAGAATAGCACAAATGATTCAGCTGGGATTCAGATGAGTTTACCCGTTAACTGCAACATGCGTGCATCTCGCCAAAATTGTTATTCTCCGTATGATTTCTCCTCAACAGCAATCAACCCTGTGCTGTAAAAGTCCGAAATTCTCCTCCCAAGCATAAAGATCTTTCCAGTACTACTGCCCACGAGTTAGCATCCTCTTCAGACGTCCTCTGCCTCGTTCACCACATATTTGGATACATTTCTTTCTCTAATTATATATGACCACATTAAGTTTATTTGTTTCTGCTCTACATTCCTTGGCCTTATTGTAAACCCTCCTGCTACTGGACGTTTTGGAGGAAAATTGGGGAGCTAAGAGTTTTGACCACTTACTTACGTACTTAACATATAGGTGCTGAAAATGTGCTGTTTTGATCCGATGAAAACAAAACATTCATATTTCCATCTCACTTCGCGTAGTATGCTAACGAATATGGCTTCTTCACCACAGAACTTCGAGCTCCATCA
Source organism: Opisthorchis felineus (assembly GCA_004794785.1). Taxonomy (NCBI): domain Eukaryota; kingdom Metazoa; phylum Platyhelminthes; class Trematoda; order Opisthorchiida; family Opisthorchiidae; genus Opisthorchis; species Opisthorchis felineus. The sequence goes on along the minus strand of SJOL01008062.1, from coordinate 309,390 downwards.
AGAAGTTTGCCAAGTTTCCCGATCCATCATCCAGGTTCAAGCAGAACTGGAACCCAATAACCCAACATCATCCCAAACAAGCACAAATCGACATCCTCCTCCATTGGTGAGAAAAATTAGAGCAGGACATTTATGACTTGGGCTCACTGATGCTTTTTTTCCGCAAAATCCAAAAGCAAACGTATGCATGAGGATGTAATTGAAAAAGGAAACCAACTTGCCACTTTTACGTGAAAGGCATCTGTCTACTTGCTACTCACTATAGGGGCGAGATGGCTCAATGGTAAGAGCGCGAATTTACTGACCGGAAGGTCCGTAGTTTGAACCCGACCGCTGCATCTCTTCTTCTGTCCAGGCTTGGGCAACCTGGCAGTACCCCACCCCTCGTGCTTCCTTCTGGTGGCATGGCAGCCAGGCACCGAAAGGGTGCTGTAGCTGAACGATTATTTTTATTTAGTTCACTCACCATGTAGATCAACGGGAGTATTAAAGTGTTCTGAAGTCTAGTGGTCCACATTTAATCAATTAGAAAACGAAAAACCACCAAGAAACTTATCGAAATCCGCATCCTCCAACCTATCGGCCACTTTATGCACTTCAGCGAGAGTCAACACGCCTATGAATGCGCACAAACGTTTCCCGTTCACTTACTTTCATCATACTCTAGGCAAACGTATTCGACCCATTCGCTATGCACCCTAATAGGGAGGGCAGAATAAGCAATTCAACTATCGAATTGTTATCGCATTTTGGTTTTATCGTCTGATTCACTAGCAGCTCAGACACTATATGTTGTAGGCAACAAAAACAACATTTACCTACTACCTGACAGAAGTTCAGGGCCACACAATCGTTAGCTTTTTATCAATTGACTGAGTAACACTGTTTTTTTTTCTGGCGCAACGAAGCAAACACCTATGGGTGCGTAGGGGTCAATATAATGAGATCTCACGCATGATGCAACCGTCTGCAATGGTTGCGGCCACAGCCGACCACACGCTCGGAACTATCTAGACCTGAACAAAGAAAAATGTTACCATAGGAAAATCCCCAGTAAGAGGTCACCGGGAGAACCAGAATATCTCCGAGGGCGGTACAACTCCTCTCCAGCAATTTTACAGATTAACGTCCTAAGCCTGCTTGAAATGACAGATCGCAGATAAATGGGAAGTAAATTTATTGGTTTCTGAAGTGTGCAAACAGGGGTTTGAAACTCACATATTTGACATTCAGACTATGTTATACCAGTGAGAGGTCTGCGCAGTTGTCATATCCCTTCTGAAAACCTTGCAGTTTTAATGTTCTGGAAGGGCTGTTTACAGAAATCACTCCACCCCTTCAACACAGGATTTACGCCGGGTGATGCTCATAGTGAACGTATCACCAGCTAAGTGGATTGCAGTGATCTTTCCCAGTAATTTGCTCTTCTGGCGAGTAATTCGTTCTTCTGATCTTATACAGTATAACAGGAGTTGAGCAAGATAAGCCAGCCGCTGAAGACCGCAAAATTCAGACATTTCACTTAACTTCACAGTCCCACCGCAGTCTCCTGCCGCGAAAGTTTCCTGCATGGACGCGGAGAAACTGTGCAGATATCCGTAACTATTCCATTGTATAGCCGTCACTGTGTCCTGACGAACTCTAATTTACCCAAGATGCATGATTTCGGCCTTTCTAGAAGACATCCTGGATGTCAGATCTGGAATGCCCAGCACTGACGAACCGTTCGCCTTCGTTCGAACTGGCGGACAGATTCCCCCCAGCGATTAATTTGCAATCTTACACGTACATGGTGACTGGCCGAGATGAGGATGGTGGACCAATCTTCTAATTAGTTCTTGTTCCCTACCACAAGAATTGATTGTGCATCAGCTGTTTTTATCACAGTGCTGATATCGTTAAAAATAGGCCTTAAAGAGTCGAAAAGGCGGCTTGTGGCGAGGTGTTCCTGCTAAGAGAAATCAAAAGGCCTCTGGGGCAAAAACTTGCACGTGACTTCTGGGTCACAAAACGCAAGCAAAGGTAGTTATGGTACTTCTGTTCAGCTCCTCAAAAGGGTAGAAACCCTGATGTGAACACCTTACGAACTGGATCGCGATTGGCGTACATCCGGCGTCACAACGAATTGCACCACCGAAATAACTGTTTGAAAACACAGCTGAAAGTTGCCGAATCAGAATAACGTGGAATACGGCTGAATACTTAAGCATTCGGTCACGAGCGGCTGAAAAGCAGTGTGATTAGCTCTCCCTTAGAGTTATTTTGCATTTTATGGCCCAGTTTACGTTTACTTTAAACGAGTTTCTAACGAGGAGGAACGAATTGGCACCTAGGATATTCCGAGTAGCTATTGTCTAGAAGTATGATGAGTGGCGTAACTGGGACATTCGTGGAATAACATGAGAATTCGTGTACCAGCGACGCCACCGGCACCGCACAGCTTTTGTCTGAGGGTGCATTTCTAGTGTTTGCATAGCCAGGTGCAGATTGCAAGAAAGGGTGAAGAAAACAGGACTGTCAGCAACGCCGTTGGATTTTGGCTTGAACTCATCAGTCGGCTCTGACATTTGTTCGAGTTCGTCCATTTTTGCGCTCTCGAGTACATTTGTAAGGACGACGGGATTCCATGGCTGTCGGTGACCATCATACGTCATAATGTCACTACCAATTCGGTGATCAGGGGTTCATATTCCTCTCAGGGCATGTGAAACCCACATATATGGGGGTAAAGGTGGCCATGCTGTGTTGTCGTGTGGCATTTTATGGAGAACTCTGCTGCCAGTTGGTTCACCATTGCCAAAGTCTCGTCAGTCCATGTGCAAAAGTTATCAGACCGTGATCAGCACTGTCGCACCACGAGAAAGTGACGGGTTTCGTGACGGCTTTCTAAGTCTGTACATTCGAGCATTTATGTGGTAGTGATGTTTTCATGGACCAAAAAATCTACCAGTCAGATAAGAAACGCATTCAGACATGCAGTGTATGGAATATAGGATGGACAAACTTTAGAACACTCAGAAGTCTTTGAATTTGAAGGGCGAGATTCTTGTCATAACGTGAATGTAGGAAATTAGGACCCGACCAGATAAGTGAGGAAAAACAGTTCGTAAAATCAACAGATACACGAACTATATAACGGCCAAGGAAACCACATAGTTTAGAATTTAAAAAAATAAGAGTGAACGAAATGCATCCGTGTTCTTCAGGGGAAAAATTGTTGACAAATCCTGTTCAACTCAGCGGATTGTTTTTCCTGCAAGAACGGAAAATGATGGAAGCCGTGAGTGGAGAGAGAAAGATTATTTCCTCGCGAACGGGGTACACTGTGAATACACATGAAGGGATCGAAAGGTAATACTGGCGAGCCTATAGGAGCCTTATCCTTACGGCCTCAGCGGGTAGGCCAATGGCCATTTATTTAAGGTCTAAAAATACGGTGTAATGGAGAGCTCGGAATTACATATTAACTGAGGGTTTTCCCACACTCGGATTCGATGTCTAATAAAATTTGTACACAGTGAGGAGATTTTTGGGTCCCAGTAGAGTTTCTATCCTGCAACTTGGTCTACGCTCAAACAGTCCACAGTTCTTTCAATCTTGCTGTAGATATTCACTAGTGTGAATCTTCCCAAATCTCGAGATTCGAACCTGAGAATTCCCGGTGAGTATTCTAAAAATACCGGTATAATAAACACTGTTGCGTAAAAAAGGGAACCGCATGTTACAGTTAACAATTCACCAGTGACTGTAGCGCCGAACACCACAAACCTACCAACCGGCAATTTGTAAAGCAAGGTGAAGTTAGCCGAAATAAAACTTAAACAAACTGCTGGTTATATTACAACAACCTCTCAAGAGGGACACTTTCGAGGGGTACATAAAAGCGTTCCTCCACCACTTAGTGCTACCCCGTTGAAGGCAAACCGGATGGTTTGCCTTCAACGGTAATGGTTTACCGTGTGGAGATGTCGTTTACGGACGAACAGGCTCGTTTCATCCGAACCAAATAGGAGGAACGAAGTGAGAGCAGACAATCAGGGATAAGGACTAATGCAGGATTGAAAGCACGGTACAGGCCTGGATCGATTAATTAATATTGCCCCGAGGACCTTCGGTCTATGTAGACGACTGCTTCATTCTGCATCGAAGTCGTTTGAGTAGCTACTAGAAACACAGGCAAAAGTGCATTCAGAAAGACTGGAGGTCTGTTCTGACATTGCCTTGGTTCCGTTGATGGGTTAGATCAACCTTATCCTAGCGCGGCGTTTCTGGTTAATTCTCACCAAAGGTAGGGAGCTAGGCTCGAATTTCGTCCTCATCACAGCTAGCCAGTAGTGCATCACACTCATAGCCATGTCAGAATTTGGACGAGAAACTCTTGATATGTGAAGCGAGCTTGTTAGGGGTAGTCCACCATAGAACATGAAGCATCATGTCTGGACAGGCGAATATCCTCACATTATGAACGATGTGACTGGTTTGCTGGACAAAGTATACGTCCACAGGTAAGTAGTCATTGTGCTCCATTTCACACGCATTATGGCAGACGAGACTGCATGAGGTGTTCACCCCGCAAATTTCCTGACTTGTTCAAAGAAACCTGAAGGCTCAGCTCATTTATCTCGAAATGACATACATAGCGTTGAATGCCATGTGAAAGTGGAATGTGAATGCCACGTGAAAGTGGATTCCTATTTCTAAATGTGTGGTTACGGAGTTCATTCAGAAGCGATCATATAATTTCCTTAGTAGATTATGTAACGAAATTGTTACAGGTGAAGAAGTCATTTACCAGCTGTTTGATTTGTTCCGCGACTGCCGCTTCGCGGAGTTCTGCCTGACGCAGGTCGAATCGGAGTTTGTCCAGTTTGCGCAGATCTGCTTCTTGCTGCCTCTGATTCACAGCAAGTGCATCACCAAGGTGGGTGATGAAATGTTCGACAATTTTCTCAGTTCTTGTCACCATTTTTGGATACTTTTTCTCAAATTTTTCGAGTAACCTGACGGCCGCTGCTTGCTTCTGTAAATGATGGAAATCAGTTAGCAAAGACAATGGCTTGAACGGGAGAAAACAAGTATATCAGAAAAAAACAAGCATAAAAAGTTGAAGAATGTCAAAAACGAGAGATTCGGCTGGGATTCAGTTGAGTCACTCGCAACAATAGGCTAATTCACAAACAAGTGTATTTCATCAAGCTGTATTGTCTTTTTTTTAAACAAAGCGGATTTAAAGAAAATAAGCAGGGATCCGTATTCTGTTCAAAATCCAGTGGCTGATATGATGAAGCAATATTTAGTTATTCCCTTTTGGAGAAAAATCACCTCAAATCGGAACGATGCCCTTTCGGTCTTCACTTCCGGAACCATATTACAGTCGGATTAACCAACCCCTTCCTGCACGAGAGAACAATTTCCAAATAAGAATGAAACAGCCGTACAGTGCTTCTCGGCTTTTCAACATAGATTGGTTTCACTTAAAGGATGGAATCTCGATTAAGAACACTTTCTGTCGGTTTCATGAGTGTGCGCTCTAAGGGAGGATCGTCATAAGCAAATGCGAGCCAATCAATACAAGGAGGTATTGAGAAGGAAGAACGCGGAGTTAGCCCAATCAGAAGAAGCGAACAAAGTTGCTTTATATGTATATATATATACTCTTCCATCTTCCATCAAAATGTACCGATTCCTAGGAACATTCATGCCAGTGGAATATTTCTTTTCGTAAATTTAGGAGAACGAATCCAATTTGAACGGTCACAATCCATGTATTTAGCTGAAGTAATGTGAGCTACGATAGTCATGAACAAGATTAAAGGCATCGGAGGTTGGTTCATCCAGTTGATGATTATTGTCAGTTTTGAAACGGCGACCCACGTGACACTTGACAGCAAATTATAGGGTTAACACAATTTCCATGGATCCCTTCACAAAGCAACTGCTAACCAACGAGACAGTGAGGTGCTAATCCAAGTATTTTATCAAATAACCTTACCAAGCTGATCCAGCTACTTATTTTTCAGTAACCACTACTTCGTTTGCCGCAAAGCTATACCATTCTCCCAAATAGCTAAAAAGAACAGCCAATTGGCGTTCACCAGGAAGACCTTGATACAACACGGAAATCAGCCTCTGGACAAAAATCCGTGTGCACAAGCGACTATCCGACCTGCACTGAGATAGGCTTGTGGGACATGGTACCGCTGATAGTCGCGATGAACAGTGGAGCGACAGGGTCACACTTTTCCAGGTCGATCCGAAGCGCCAACTCTAGTGGTTCTGACATGTCGTTTGAAGACCAGGTTCCGAATTGTCCATGTCGCTACTACCCGAATCGGTCGCAAGAGGAACAACTGAGAACCTGACTCTCAACAGTTTAAGCCGATTTTGGTTTACCGGGTCGCGCTGTGGTTTACTGTATCAAGCAATGGAACAGAAAATGGATGGCCTCATACCCGGACTTTGCTACCGATCGTGGTTCAAAGGCGCGAGATATTTGGAATTGACTCATCTTTCTCCAGAGGAAGATCACAGCGAAGCAATGTAAGTAATGATGATTCATAACCATGTCGGTAGATCTGATGACCTTTCTTTCCGTCCCGAAGTGAGCACATCGTCTAAGTTGCTGAATGAAACAACAAGGAGTTCGGGCCCATGTCACGCGCACTAAATTTGCTTGATTGACTGTAAACTAACAGACTGTGCCCAAACATACCAGATAAACTAAATATTATACTGGATTTGGTGAAGACCATCATCATCATCATCGACAGCATGACATCAGTATGCAACACAGATGTTTCGCCACAGTACAACCATGATTTATTTGAAAGCCTTATTGTGAAGAAACGAATAAAAGTGGAGGGAGAAGGGACTTAGTGCTAGCTTACTACAATCATTCCGAGGTGCCTACATCTCCAGATACTCATTCAGACANACCACCTCTCTGCTTCCGCCACTCTGAATTGAGCACGGAAAATAGCAAACGGTTCGGTATACAAAATACATGGCCTAACCAACGCAGCTTTTGGTGCTGGACACATTCTTCAATGGAAGTTCCCGTTGCACAACTGAAAACTCACTTTCTAATTGCCTCGTTGCTGATTCGCTGACACCAACCCACACGAGCTATGGTTCTGAGATAACGGTTGTCGAACGCCTGAAGATGACTCAGTTAAGCTGCTCGAACAGGCCAAGTCTCAAAGCCATACAACAAAACAGCCCGTACTGTAGCCTGATATACACTTCTCTTGAGATAAAGGGATATGCCGATTTGATGCCATAGGTGTCTCAAATTAGCAAACGCGACCCGAGCCTTGCAGACTCGTGCATTGACTTCATCTGTCACACTACAATCAGAACTAATACAACTTCCAAGATACGTAAAACGCAAGCAAAGAGCAAAAACGCAACGATCGATATCTGGTGTGAGAACAAGCTGTAGCGAGCAAACAACTCGTTGAGTAGAAAAACCAGGATGACCGTACTTTAATTATTGAGTCCCCGAGCGAAACACAGCTAATCGATGAAATTAATTTCATTCACTGTGTAGAGTGAAAATCTGGTAATGATATTGGTGACAAGTGACTATATGCGAACAAACACTTGTACACACAATTATATCTTACCCTTAACCAGTGAAGAAAAACCTTACACGCTAACACTTGCACATCCTTCAATTTAAAACCTAAATCAAAGCTTGCTATGTTCACGTCCTAATAACGAAAGAATCCGGAATTCAAAGAACCAAAGGTAAAACAAATTGCGTATAGGCTCAATACCGCGCAGTCGCTGTTACTACGATGGACGTTAACTAGCAGCCCAGTCATAACCTGCTCAAGAAACGCCATGGGAAATGCGTAGTTTTCCACGATTTGCTGAAACGATAAACGGCTCATCGTGAAACGCGTGGGGTCTGAAGCAAAATCTATATCACCCATACGAACCCTTACCACAAACAATCAACAGGGTATGTTGAGCAGTGGTACATAAGGGTCGTCCAATGGGTTGCGATGTGCTAACACTGGTGGCACATGTTCTGGAAAAGCGGAAAACTGGATACCATCAAAAAACGGATCCGACTTACGAGACTTTAGTCAGGGTATTTGCAGACTCGTTGATGCAACGCATTTCTCCGTCATACAACGATTGGTTATGAAGCGTGAGTAAACAAAAGTGCGCACCCCAGTGAACAAATCAAGGGTCAGCTACACAAACTGGATTGCCATCATTGTACTCAACAGCAAACCCGAAATATCTATATACGAATCTCCCAGGAAGAACTAGAACACCGTTCCTTAGTGAGCAATCCTTCCGCCAGTTGGCTCTCAGAAGAGGTCTACTATCTCCTTTCCCAGTGATGACCTGTATTGCGGACGGAAATCACTGTATTGACATCGAATTCATCACAATAATTTTTTTACCAATGGATCCTCACGTACAACTGTTGCTTACTAGTTGACAATATTGCTAGAGAAAAAATATAACGGCTCTATACAAAGAATTTACATTCTTGACAAAACACTATTCATGAGGTTGCCGAAAGCTCTTCGACAGCCCACGACCGGTTTCGCCCTTGTCGGGACTCGCCAAGTAGGCGCATTCCCCTAGCTCCTATCAACCTCACGTTCCATTGGATCCCAAATTGGAAAGAAATACACTCATTTACGCATTACCCGGGAGACTCAATGAATCCTAGCTGAATCTCTCGTTCATGATATTCTTCAAATTAGCGTGCAAATGAGTGTATTTCTTCATGCATTGAAAATTTGTCTGAAACGTCAGAGATTAGCGGCACCTGTTTGGACCGCCTTCGTACGGATTTAGTTTCAACCGTAATGATCTCTAAAAGTCTTGGGTCGTACAGTTAAGGCGGTTCCGTCTAGCTAGTTTCCACATCCGTACTGTCCTACGGTCGCACTTTGTTGTACGAACAAGAGAGGTTCGATTCCATACAAAAAGCTGTGCGGTCAAGCAGGACGTGTTTCACGACTGGTTTCCCAGTATCCCTAATGTCTTATCCTAAACAGCAATTCAATCTGTTGTGAAGTAACTCAATAGTGTACGGCAATTCGAAAGTGGGAGCGAAGCAAACAGGTTCACGTCAAGCTAGACACTGCCGAGAAACAAGTGACCTCCCAAGTACATCATTGACAAGAAATGCATACTACATATGTGGTCTTGTCTACGGTAGGGGCAAGCGTTAAACACGGGTAATAAGCGATCGAATAGAACGGTTTTGCCTGCGTCTGCTCGTGCAAATTGATAATCAGGACGAAAATTGTTGGCCTGGAAAAACTCACTTCTTTTTTCGTTTCAATGGTTTCTTTTGCCCGCTGGATCCCACGGACCATGTATTCACAAGCTTTGTGCATATTGGCAACCTGTTCCACAGCTTCATCACGCTCTTGCGCCAGTCGTGTCAGTCGTGCAACGGCCGCAGTGTTACACCTATGCAAATGCGCGTCCGCATCCAACAAAGCTCGTTCGTAGGTTACCATTAGCCCGCTGTAATTAGAAACACAGTAGGAAATCCGTTTAGACTATGTACCCTTCAAAAATGTGAAGATGCCCGATGGATGAGTGGAGCACGGCCAAAGAAAACACAAATCGAGTTATTTGGTTGTTAGTCTGTTTGCTGAGCTAGGCAGTTGGGTTGCATACATTTGATCACCAATCGTCAGTGCGGACTGTGTTGGCCCCAATCCCGCATTGATGCCACCACTGGTGACCGAACATTTACAATCCAACTGACAACTTTGGCAAGTGGACCAAAAACAAAGCAGCCCCTCCCTCCCCCCCTCCGAACTGCCCATACTCCGCAACATCACCAAATCGAATTAAGGTGAATAAATGTCGCAGTTGAAAACCTGAGGGAAGTTACCGTGAGAATGATTCGCCAGTTTATGGTTTGTTATAACAGAATATGTATTGAAAACATGATTTCGGAGTTTAGTTAGTTCAACATTCAAAATATCGAGGTAAAGTACTCCCACGACACAGGAAACCATCGTCGAAGGAACACTCCAAAGAAACGGTTTTGGTGACTCCCAACTCTTTACATCGTGAATATAGGGTCACTTGTGTAAAAGCAAAGTCCACCTTATAAGCAATTTGAAGTTAACAATCTTTGCGAGTCCGCTTTTTGAAATATGAATCTTGTGCTAGCAAAACCATGTAGTAGTCGAACAGGAATCACCTTTCTCCCACAGAGTAACACCCAGAAACTCAAGTAGAAAATGAACCGATAAGTAGCTCAGAGGGATAACTTCACAAGATGAGTGCAACTTGGATCTGAGAGATCGTCACTCGAGAAGTTAGTCAATGCATGACCACGTGACGTGGTTTCTGATACTGGAGGATGAGTGGCACTATGTCCTGTCTAAGTGGGAGCCGTTCACGCTGCTGATCAGCCACTCGTAGCCTACCGGCTGTGTTCAATCACTGGCCGGAAGTTCACGGATTCGAAACTTTCCGAGTTTCGTGAGGTGCGCACTGCTGGTGATTCCCAATGAGGATAACACAGTTGTACAGTCCTCTTCGGCTTTTCACCATAGACTGGATTCACGGAAAGGGTGAAATCTCCATTAAAATTACCAGTTATCTTCACAGTACCAAGATACTGAGTGCTTTGTGGTTTCACTCTCCACCTTGACTTCACTTTGTTCATTGTAGATAAAACTAAACCGACTGACTTCTGCCCATTCGAATTCAAGGCAAGACACGATCAGTAATCGCTAATTTGTGACTGGAAACATTCAACATTAGTTGGTAAGCCTATGCTATGAAAACAGGGTGATTTTCCCATAGCTACCCCGTCACTCTTCGAACAGAGTGACGTTACTTATCTATGTGAAGTAGGGCGGAGGCAACTGAGGATTGTTTGCGGGTATGACGAATAGTGCAAGAGAGGAACAATGGAATTGAATCTTGCTTGTCAAGCGGAGAGTGGTTATTGTATAAAAAACCCACCACAGTTGTGTCAGGAGTTTATCCGATATGAAGAAAAGCGCTAACAATCGTCCATAGCTCACTGAATACTGACAACACATTCCATTGTTGTTTGGGGATACTTTTAACTTGGGTTGCAATTTTATGGTGGTTAGAAGGTTTCTAAAGCCTTTTTTCTCGACCCAGCACCACTTATCATAACGTTGTTGAAAACCTTGCAATAGCCCACCACCATTTTTACCATTTTTGAGTATCATCAGGTGAGCGTAGCCCCAAGTTTCCGTCTTATACCTTACCTTACCTTCAATTTGACGATCAAGTACGAGAATGAAAATTGATGGAAACTGGGGGACTAGGTGAACCTGATGAGTCCCAAGACGAGCGAAATCGGTAATGGGCTATCGAAGGATGTTCAGCAACGTTGTGATAAGTAATGTTGAGTCAAGAACAATCTTTCGATGTCTTGAATACCGTTCCAGCTGAATGAAACGTGAGGCGCTTTTGTGCAGTACAATCAATTGCATTCATTTCAGATTAGATTCATTTGACATTCAGGTGAGTTCCCCGTTAACCCCAAGTTAATTTGTGAGTAGGTGTATTTTCACAGCCTTGTTTTATTACGGATCACACACTCAAGTAAGAAATACCTCGAAGAAACAATGTGGATATTGATGTCTTTGAGAACAGATGCTTTTAATAAGGTCTCCACTTGCAAGTACAGTCAAAAAATGAATGAGACATTATGAGGGAGCACAAAAACGCTGCCTGAGAGTGCAGAAATGCAAATTTGGTTATATCAGTTTGCTGGGATTAGTCGGAAAGGAGTACATGATCGGCTGTGACAAAGTCAATGCAATCAAATGAAACAGACTTTTAGAAACCTTTAGACGGCGCTTTAGCGCTCCCAGACAACACATTTTATTCATTGTATGGACGTAATAAACTACCCATAACGTCGCTGAAAACACGCCGACAGCCCACGACCTGTTTCGCCCTTCTTTGGGCTCATCAGGTAGGCGCAGTCCCCGATTTTCCGTCAACCACATATTCTAATTTAACCATAAATGCACAAAACTCAACGATTACACTCACCTGGAACCCAACTGAATCTCGTTTATTATGAGTGTATAAGTCGAATTTCGTGCAATTTGGGTTGAGGTAGAACATAAGATTTTTATGACAGTACTGGCCAGTTAAAGTCCTATTAAAGACGTTAGTTCGGAGAACTGTCTGTTCTCAGAAAAAATTGAGACGTGCTCTCCCATGATGTCCAGTATGAGTGCTGTATTTCATCACTGTGGTTAGTACTCCTTAAACGTTCAGTAGAACATCCTAATGAAAAATTCGTTCGACGTGCATGTTAACATAATCTCAGTTCACAAATGAATGATTTATCCAATGCACGCTAAAGTAAGCGTTCGAGGAACAAATGAGACTTGAAGAGTGTAGTCAGATCCCGAAAAGCTCACTCACACGAAGCCTCACTGGGACTCATTGGAAGGGAGTAGGGTATTCGAACACACGACCATCTGGGTAGCATTTTCAGGTGGTTTACCACAGCAGCCCAGGTCATCCGAACGTATGCGCAGCTGAAAGGATTGAATTAGTTACGAGTCTTTGTCCAACCAAACACTGACTACTTGTGGACAATCAGACTACTTTACTTGAAAGGTCACTGACCCGGGTGAAGTTCACTGTACGCCTATTGTTCATAGTAAAGGTATTATCGGATTCTAAAAGTGTTGACCGAATGGCCATGTATACGATTCCTGTGGGACCAACCACTGAGTCCCAGTGAGGAAGAGCCTCATGCGGTTGAGTTTCTCTGGATTTTATCATACCGTCACTATGAACATTCACTTAGGATCCAAGCCCATGACTCGACAACCACTGAGTCCCGCGCAAGGATGGACAGCTAGTCGGATCGAAAGTAATCTAACCATTTGTCCGTATATGGACCGTCTGAAAAGTTAACAGTTGGTCAAACAAACATACAGATCTAAAAATCTGGGAAGCGCGCATGCATGATGAGCTCCGAAGCAGGGGGAAACCGGTGAGCTCTAATCAAGTACTGCTGGCACTGAATACACTGATTTAGATGACATGAAGGAAAAAAAAGTCAACACCATGATTAACGGGCCTTGAAGGGATACAGAAGCAACTAAGCAAGCAACTGGTATGGAGCGAACATCAAACAATACGGGAATGACTGGTTTACATCACTTCGTGCGTGTACGGGTCCAAAACGATGAACCGTAGTAGAGTTTATCAGGAAATTGCCTCCGGACTGCGCTTGATCGCTTTTTAAAGTATCTGTCAGCTCTATGGCTCCCCAGGGGCAGTTACATATCGCGCCGAATGAACACCATATATGGACTCAGTCTTTTGTGAGATCAAATGTAAGTGGGTGATTTCACCTCAAATTCAGGCAGTGCCAACCATTTAGGCGTCTGCGAGCTAAAACAACAGGAATAACTGGGTTCAAGTACACACAACACACTAATAACATTACAGAATGACTCACCTGAGATTGTCAGCGACAGAACGAAGTCGCGACACTTCATCATGTAGATCCATCCATTCTTGTGCTATGTCGGATTGTCGATCGGACAAACTAGAGTCCTGTAATCCTGCCGCAGTCTCGACTGAAGCAGGCATACCATGGATCAACTGGATCATGTGTAGGTTATCATGAGTAGCAGCGGAGAGGCTTGTAACATCAGCTGTCATCACGTGTGAGTTCGCCTGATTGCTGATGACCCACGACTCATGGAAACCCGATAACAGAGCATCAGCATTTGTCTGAAATAAATGATACCGAGTTGGGCTGTTCAAGGACGTGGACTAGTAAGCTACAGACAGATATAGTAATGAATAACGTAGCGAATAGCACAAATAATAAACTTATGACAGGATACACAATCTGCCCTGTCAAAGAGAGTAAGGAGACCGAAGCTAAAATAGAACCAGTGAACTGCATTTGAAACTGGCCACATGCAACGAACAAGAGCAAACTAGACAAGGTATGAACTTGTGTACGAAAAACAAGCACAATAGCACGTCCATGTTGCTGTGGGGGAGGAATTAGAGGTCGGGTAGGGTCAACGCGAACCCACCGATTACAGTGAGTGACACCTTATAGGAGGAACTTGTTCCTTTACTCAAATCAACTGTCGCCCAATTTGCATGAAAGCAGATTTACATTACAACGAACACTTCCAATATTACACTTTCACACCCATATTTAACTTGACAGATGAAACAATATCTCACAAAAAGCAATACACATAAGAACCAAGAAAAAAAATCGTGACATTGTGTGCGAATCCCTGTCCGAAGGTAACGAAACGTTTTGAACATCAGTGTTCTCTCGCTTTTGTGAAAAAACGATATCCTTCATGAAGCGTTTGTTTTATTCTACTGAAATAGACTGACTTTTCGGAATCACTACTGGAAACTGCAATTATACACGGTATAGATGTAAAAGAGAACATAGGTGACGGGAACTGTGCATGCAACAACCTTTTTGCGGGGTAGATGCATTGTCAGCCGAGCTGGCGTCGGAAATAAACCATATGTGCACCCAAAGAGTGGTCAGTAGCCACAGACTGAACTAATCCAATGCGGATCTCAAGCCCTTTATACCTTGTAGACCGTCACTGGTAAACGAAGCTGTGGCAACCAGAATCACCGCACAATGCACACATTGTCTGCAGTTGGAGATGGACTGTGCTGGATGCGGCACCTCAGTCCAGTCACACTGGAAAATATTGGAACCTGGTAATTACCTAATTACCTTATTGACGGTCAGCAGTTTGGCTTCATTTTATTTGAAATGCTCACTTCCGTTCGCCAGATTCTTAGGGTGCTTGCTTGCAATGTGCTTGCTTTATCATATTCAGTGAACGGGGCTGAAGACCCATTGTCAGGCTTTCAGTGGTTAGAAAGTAGAAGAGAGCGGTAAATGTTGAAATGGGAAGTCCAGGCAATAACAGAATGAGTGCAAAGAGGCCCGGGGGTGTACTCGAACCATCGATCCCCACTCACCGTACAGATAAGTAAGTTGGACAGCGAGCCAGAGCTCAGTTAGCATAGCAATGTCTCGTGATACAGCAACATGGTTCACGTAACGACAGTCATCACTTCAGCAATTAGTAAAATACTTTGTCTAGATCTATTCACAAAGTCGACAACCCATGACCGGTTTCGCCATTTGTGAATATCATACCAACTGAAACATAAGGCAGCCTTGCGTAGCACACTCAATTGTAGGTAATCATAAAAGAGACATCCAGTTGGATACAGTTGGGTATCCCGCTGAAACCAAATTAGAGTGCAAATGAGAGTAATTGGCGAGTAAATTAATTTGTTTTACGTTTGTCTCCCATGAGGTAAGGTAAGTTTGAAGTGAGCGCATTGAGCTGAAGTGAAGGCAAACACTTCATTGAGCGCCAAGTTCAAATCTAGCTGTTTCGGAGAAGAAACCGGAAATACAGTTGATTTGGATGAGGAGCTGCGGCGTTTGCTAGGTCATTTTCGAAGTGAGTTAGAAGAAGCTGAGGGTTTAGGCGTTGTGGGTGGAAATACTGGTAAATAAACAGCGGATATGTTGAATGAATCTGTCCGACTTTTCGACGATCGGGGGCAGCCTTTATCCAAGAACAAATAACTGACATCGAAACAATATCAGTGTGGCTAGCCAGAGACTGGTCAATATAGCGTCATATATGCTGTGATTGGCGTGAATCCCATGTGTCGTGTCGCTTGCATGCATGTGCGTCATCATCATCATCATTACCAGCTGTAAGAACCACGTACTTGTAGTGGCTATAGCTGTCACAATTTCGTTCACCGATGATTTGGGGAGGTGGGGTAGGTAGCTGCGCATTGGAGGCGGGAGCTAATATAATTGATACATAAATACGGAATTGTCAGTAGACTTTTAAGTGGTGAGATTGGGAAGGGAGCTATGCATTGAAGGCAATAGCTTGGATGCGCCAGCGCCAGTGAGGGCGCGACTAGGTCATGTCTGACAACGTCTCTTATGATTGATGTGTCCCGTCTCGGGGTCTCCATCCAGGTTGACGGCAATGACCAGCGCAGCTGAGTTTGCTGGTAATGGCTTTCGTACTTCGGGGCCAAGCCACTATTTGACCTCCCCTGGCTCGTTTCCGCCCTTCGCGTGGTTGTGCGAAAAGAACCCTTGGAAGAAGTCGGTCGACTGGCATACGGAGTACCTGGCCAAGGCAGCGCAACCTATGCAGTGTGATTAGTTCATCTATCGTGATTTATTTCTTCCGAAAACTATTCGACGTACTTCAGCTTTGCTGATCCGGTGTTCCGTGTACCTACTATGTGCATGCCTCACACCTGACCTTTGACTGAGTTGTCGTGTCACATGAGGTCTCTCGTGCCTGAGTCGCTCTTGTATGATGAAGCAGATCGGATCAAATGTCAGATTACTCAACACTATCAGGCCTGTTAACGCACGAAGGCGTCATGTGAATAACAATTGATTCAGCACAGCACATCTGTGCATACACGTCAAGTATCTGGTCCGGTGATTCTCAGCTAATGAGTGGAGTGCAACAGCTGAGTCACGTTCCACTCTGTCCAGTTCGCTTGCGTTTCTCAGAGCGGCCCGACAGTCTCGTTTTCGTTCGTTGATTCTAGTTTTCCCAATACAAACACAGTCACAATAGGTACAATCAACGATGTAGACACAGTGGGTACAGTGATCGGGTCCAAGTGGGTCTTTTGTGCAAACCGGTTGTCTCTGCAGTCTGTCTTCTAGTTGGAAAGTGGTGCGGATAAAGCTGGAGAATAGACAACGGATACTTTCATACGTGTGTTGCTAGTACGGAATTCGAACCCCGTCAGTTGGTTTAACCCTCAATCTGGCTGCTGTACCCGTTTTGGGTGAGTGAAGCGTTGTTCGCTGAAATCTGTTGGATGCCCATTGTTTCTCAATGTTCATTTAATACAGGTAACCTCACTTTCGGACAAAGATGTATTACTACAAAACTTACTTGCACCGCTCGCTTCATACTCAGTAGACGAACAGAGCTGGAGTTTAAGTAGTGATCTGATTGGGTTGGTTTCAAAATGATCATGATTCCAAGAGGCTCCACAAGCGAGAAAAGCAATCGTTCTGTTAGGCGTCTCACGTTCGATAGTGAAGCGAATGGACTTGCACATGATGTTGAGCTATGATAAGGATTGATTCACATAACAGATCTTTATGATAACAAACGTCATCGAAGTAGCTGAAACAAACTCTCGGGGGATAGAGGAAAGTTGCTCAACGCCTGAGATTGCTACCGTGCCAAGAATAGGTTGGCTACAATAGGAGAAACAGGCGAACCCATGGCAACTCCAACACTCTGTCGGTAACTCTGGCTATTGAGCGTGACGAAAGTAGATCGTAAGTATAATTCTAGACGTTGCATAGTATCTCCCGTACAGAGACGACTATTAAACGTCTTATCTTGATTCACTGTAGGCACATTACCGTAGAGCGTAACATCAAAACTAACAGAATTTTCATCCTCAACAAGAGTTGGTTGGTCCACTGTTTGGGCAAAATCATGCGAATTGGTAAGCTAACTCACCACAAAACACTGAGGTGGCTTCAGTATTACCGCAAGATATGCGGATAATTTGCATTTGGGATAACTGACATAATACACAATTGGACGCAGTAGAGTGCTGTGTTCGTGTATTTTCGGTAGACCGTGAATTCTGGCAGGGTTGTTCGATTTTGGTGCCAGACAAAACTACAAGGATTGCCCCAGTTCAGATTTGTTTAATGTTGCTTTGACCCCCGTGGTGTCAATATGAATGTATAGTCCTGTGGCCAGATGGTCGATTGCTTTCTTCTCACAGTGTTCACAATTCATCACGCCTGTGATATTTTCTTTGTCAGCCATTTTTTGAGGTGAATTGTCTTGTCACGTTTCAGGTGTCTAAGGGCATCCAATTCATTCTTCGGCCTTTGTTTCGTTAGGATTTCTACAACTCTGTATCGAGCTCATTCGCCTATACGGGCGGGAGCTTGTTCAGTTGTGGCTCAACGTCTTCCGATTTTAAAGGCTTCCGATATGTTGAAATTCAGGCTCTTTTGTAGTATCGATTTTTCAGCTTCGTCCAGACTCTGTCAGATATGTTCCGAAAGCTTTGGTTGAAGGCTCTGCCGGTAGGTGGTGGCTGATTCAACAGGGTGGGCTTTTGGTAGGTAATTTTTAGGTGGTCCTTTTGGTTCACCGTACAGAAACTGGGTGTTCTCACGTTCTCATACAAGTTGCATTACTTTGGCGTAGACAACCAATGGGAGTAAGGTGGATATCACGTTGTCCATGTTGCAGATTCGGAAGCGAACAGAGTTAACAACGCAAGAGCAGTAGTGAGTGCTCTGGCGTCAAAAACTTCGAGAAGCAGTGTAAGCAGCCTTCTTGGACCGATTTGACGGATCAGGCATCCTTAACCTTAACGACCGAAGGATTATGTCGGCATGTAGACATTTCATACGGAAGACAAGGTGGTTCATCCAGCTGGTCAGGCTTTGGAAAGCTCAGTTCAGTTTTCAACAAATTTTGGTAGGTCATGGTCGAAGTGAGTTCAAAGGAATTGAAAGTTTACGTGTTATGGGTTGTTGGTTCATAGTGTAAATACTGGTAACTAAACAATTGAGTCACTCTCCAGTTTGTTCCATTCGTTCGGGTTTCTTAGAGCCATTTGAGTGTCGTTTATGTCTGTTGATCGGAACCTTCAGTTGTCTGCTGAATTTATTGGGACTAAAGCTAACATTTGATTCCTTGTGTCAGGAAACACTCAGTGCACCAGTAAATTTCGCAATAAGATGCAGTTGCGTGCTACGGGAAGAGGTTACTGGTGTGAATATCCAGTGACGGCAATACCGAGCATTCTGATATCATCGACAACTTGAGAGGTCATGCGGTCAGTTGAAGAAACGTTCGTACGTGGCGCATAATAATAATGACGTGCTACGGAGCAAGATGTAGCAACTTAGTTGGCATAACCTTCTAGAAAGTTCCTAAAAACATAAGACCCCGCTTCGTTTCAGAAATATATTGCAGATCAATGTGGTGTCAAGATCAGACAAAAGGAACACTCCCTTACGGTGCTCCCCAACCGAATAGGAATCACAAAAACCGCCCAACGAACCGATATTCAAGATATTGAATTATGTTCCCCTCGTACGGTACTGTGTATGCGACTGGTAAAAACTGTTGGACAGCCAGTCATCGGTTCCGGTTAACAAGATAGGCGTTGTCGCCGAATTGTTGCGAGAAATTTGAGATCCACTTATAAAGACAGGTCATTTGGTTTCTCTCGCGAATATCCCTCTGCAGAGGCTCTTTTCCATATTGTTTGCTATGACAGCTACTGGTCGGTAAAAAGTATTGGATTGGGTCGGAACAATGTGCCTCCACCATTCTTCTCACACACAGGACGAACATATACACATGTATGCCTAGTACGCCAAACATAAGTATAAACTGAATGTAACAAATATATAGCGCAAACAACACCTCCGTACTGAGTGGTCACTAAACGAGTTATGCAGACAGCGGACGGTAGGGTACAAGGTGTTTGGATAAGTGCCGTTAGTATGCAGAAAAATATAGGCCAAGTGCAGTTGATGTGAATTTAGTGACAGTCCACGAGGTGAAGTGTCAAAGTACCATGATAATGAGTACAAAACGTATGAGTTGAATGAAGCACACAAATCTGATTGGTATAACTGGTGAGGTGGTTCAATTGATATTGATTGATACCGATGCATCGAAGCACGCAGTTAGCCGACAGTATGGGGGGGGGAGGCTAGGTGATGAGCATATGACATCGCCACGTGCAGCATGAGAGAAGTTCAGTGACTCACCACAGCGTGACGATGTGGTTTGGCTGCCTCACTTAAAAGCACCTGACCAGAAGGTGACATGCTATCAGCGGTCTGGCTAATACCAAAAGGTTCAACCAGAGTGACCAGTACGTGCCGGGTTAGAATAAGACGTGGAGGGAAGGTTAATGTCATCAGCACCAACGCATTACCAGATAAGGAGCTGAAGTGGATAAGCAGAACAAGGTTCAGATCTATAAGCAATAGTGGCTGGATTACCTGATCGAACTACGTGTCAGTGTTGTGTTTATCGAGATGAGGAGTCGTCCATAAAGTGCGAAAGTTAAAAGAATTTGACTCTGTGCATAATCCAAGGTAAAACTTCTGGGTAACAAAAGATAAGGCGGAGGTTGAAAATTTGCCAATGCCAAAATACACGAAGAAGCAATCCAACCCAATTCCGCAGGAGTATTTGCGTCCGTTTAAGTCACTGCACCATTCGTCTATTCCCAATGGCAACTGGCTTGGTTGATATAGACGGGTAATAAACAGTGAAGCTCGACATACTACCCAGAAATACACATAAGGTCCATGAGAACTATGGGCAGTCTACTGTCGGTTTCGGCCTTCTCTGGGCTTATCAGGTAGATCTGGTTCACGAATTTCCAAAGATCGTACTTCAAACTTCAACAACGAATCGCACGTGGATCGCGATAAACACGAATGACTCAAGTGAATCTCTCGTCTATGCGTGCCATAGGCACAATGGTTTATAGCTGATAAATTGATTGATTGTTCCAGCTGCTAGTTTCGATCGGCGGAAAGTGGGAGTGTGGGGCATACAGGCAAGCCTTGGAGACAATGGCATATTTGGTTAGCTCGGGAACTGGGTAGCTAAGCATTGAAGCTTTGTTGCATGAGCGCCACTGACTGCACGATTAAGCCGTTTCCGCCAGTGTCATCAACCATTGGTGAGTTGAGTCCCGGGGTCCCCATCCAAGGAGGCGGCAGTTGTCCACCCGACTAAGTTCACTTGTTAGTATTTTCATAATTCGTTGCCAGATCATACACCGTCCATCTTTCAGTCACTACCACTCAGCACAGGGCTGGGTGAAAAGAGCGCTGCGAGGCAGGCAGTCTTCTGGCATTCGGAGTGCATGTCCTAACCAGTGTAACCTATGAAGCGTGAGTAATTCATCCATCGCGGGAGAATTCCTTATTCCTAAAACCATCAGGCGTACCTTAGCATTACTAATCTGATGTTCCCACCAGACCCGACCAATGCTTCGGAAACACCGATGGTCAAACACTAACATACTTCGTAAGTCCTCTGCGCGTAAAGGCCACGACTCTGATCCATAAAGCAATATGGATCGCACCGCCGCAGTGCAAATTCTGCCCTTGACAGACAAACTGACGTCACATAGGCGCCATAGGTGTCAGGTGACAAGCGTAGGGTAGCAGATCATTTGATGTGACAGAGCAGCTCACCTTAAGTCGACTCAATAAGCTTACCGCGTATACCCACTGAGTCTTGCTTATGTATACATTGGGATAAAATTGAACCAATCTGCTTTCGAAGCGGGCCTCCGTTGTTTTGCTATGGAACACTGAAACTGCTTGTAACTGAGTAATACGAGGATACACGTGTGCGCCCCATTTTTTTTCTGCCACGGACTTCCATTTACATTTATGGAAAATCAAAAGATGATCATGAGAAAATCAGTTGACCACTACGACTTTCATTTTGGTTGCTAGCTAACCGGAAACCTATCTGTGTGGAAGTAACTCATTTTCAACTATAGGAATACACCAAGAAATCGAGGTTTTTCAGAAAGGTTCCTATCATCAACTGCCTGACTCATTCCGGACGTTGGCACTTCAGCAACAGTTCAGCTCTTGTGTTTCCTACGGGAGACATGACAGTTCGCGAAAATAACAAACCCAGGATAACCACATTACCGGCAATGGGACAGAATGCATAAAGTTCTTTGTCGAGGGAGGAAGAATAACGTATAAAACCTTGAATGAACATGAGTAGCTATTATTTCGTTACCAAAACCACGGTGAGAGATAGGACCTGAAACCAGAAGCAGCGCACTCCGTGTACTCACGAAATGTGAGGAATTTGTCATAGTTTTCCGAAGATTGATCAAATAAGATGCAAGTGACTGAGTGCATTGACGCCAAGTTAGGTAATCCTTGAGTGTACAGGACCGTTCCGTAAGTGGACACTTGCACTGCGTACCTTGCTTCTTGTCCAATTTGAATCGATGGATTAACTCATTCAACCTTTGGATCGGTTCAAATAAGGATGGCCATACAGACCAGTGGTAATCACTCTATTAGTTGACGCTGATGGGAGACAAGTTGATTTACAGGGACCTGTGAGTACCGACGGACAGCAGTGAGGAGCTTGCGGTTCCGACAATCGAGAGGCGGCGGGTTACGAGAGCCAGAAAATGCGAACTGATTAAGACCGTTGTCAGGACAGAAGTTCTGTCTATCAGGCTAATGAGGTCTGAACTAGACAGGGGTATTGTTTCAAAAGAGTAGGGCATCAGAAGTGTGGAAAAGTAGATGAGCTCGGATGCGATAAAGCCAAGCTAATAATTTCTCACAAGAAAGAAGGACCACAATTTTGCGCTTGGAATGAGAATAGAATGAACCAACAGGTGGGGAATGTGCCT
The DNA here is from genome assembly GCA_004794785.1 of Opisthorchis felineus. NCBI lineage: Eukaryota > Metazoa > Platyhelminthes > Trematoda > Opisthorchiida > Opisthorchiidae > Opisthorchis > Opisthorchis felineus. The sequence goes on along the minus strand of SJOL01008062.1, from coordinate 286,893 downwards.
ACTTGATAAGCCCCAAGAAGATCAAAATCGGTCGTAAGCTGTTGAAGGGTTTTCAGCAACCTTATGGGTAGTGTGTTCCGTCAAGTTTACAACACCACCAGTCTGTGCGGAGAGCAACCTAGTGGGGCTCAGTGAGCTCTAATAACCCTCTGATAACATTTTAGTGCAACACATACCTCATTAAGCAGTGACTGCATGCTGAGCGAAGTGCATATAAATAGGCAGAAAAGAAACGATTTTGTTCAACACCGCACGGACAACGGGTATGTGGACACGTCTGTGAGCAACACTACACGAGTAAAACTGATTAACAGAGCGATGTGCGAGCACAGCGGTGAAGACAAACAAATCATGTGATTGTAACCAGCTTCATCAACGATGTTGGCAGCTTTGAATCGGATAGTACTACCGAGCTGGACAAACAAAACAAGTAACGGTAAAACGGAGGCAAGGGTTGAGGGGTGGTTGTTGAAAGACAGATCTGTTAGAGTGGCCACCAGCGTAAGGCAAAAAATGATGCCATAGATTTCATAGATACACTTACAGGGTGAAAATCGGTCCATCTGTCATTCATATAAAAATAATTAAAAGTCTGATTTTGCATTTTAACCAATTGGCTGGTGAAAACGCCACAGTGTATCACCAGCATCAGTCGTGAAAACCTTCAGAACTGATAGACTGAAAACATACTTCTTAAAGCGGGAAGATTAATCGAAAGAAACAGTTGTTGGCAAAACGAACCCAAGTGGTTTTGGGATGTGCAAACTGCTCATAGCAAAATGCAGTGGGGGAGCAACGTGAGGGGGTTTCGTTGTCAATCCCTCCTTTTTGCTGTAAAACCCTTTTGATTGGTCTTCTTAAGCCTCTTTTAGTGTTAAATTCCCAATCAGAAGAGAATGTAAATCACAAAGTGGAACACCAGCAATTGCAAGATTTCCCTTATACATTTTTTGTCGTTATCCGCCCTAAAGAAAGAAGTGGGACGGTAACTTGAGGCTCTGTTTAACGGCTAAGACTCTCCTTCTCTATCTGAGAACACCCTCTGGGGAAGCCATATGTAGTTGCCCTTTCTTGATCATTCATTCGACAGTGATTGCCTTCTCAGGAAACATCACAATGGATCGCTCCCCGCAAATGGTTTCTCAGGAGGGTGCTAAACTCTGTGAATCCCACTACCTTATATACAAGGTGCGCTGGAGCGCAGTAGTCTTAGGTAACATGCCTAAGCAAATATCGTTTAAAATTGATCCACTTCAGGGTATGATGAGGCTCATCAGACGGTTCACAAGAACCATCGGTATTTTTTTAACCTTGTCTTTTCGCAAAGCGCAATTACACAGAACAAATTTTAAGGGTTCCCTAAATGAACTCGAAGAACCACAGTCTGCTTCCACAGAATTTTCTATAGCAACAGGACCTACCGTTGCCGGATCTGTGTTGAGCGATCATATCAAAACCAAACATGATCTGAGTTTTCAGTTCAACAATTTGGAGTTGGGAGACAATGTGCCTGGCCGATTTGCTCATTTTTGTTTTTCGACTTGTGATAAGCAAATCAATCGGTTCCCTGAACAGGAGTTCGTGCGTGTCTTGCTCAAGTGACTATAACACCGTTAGTTGAAAATTCACACTACAATCGGCTCTTTCGGTCACAAGAATCGATGGAGACTTAACGGCAGTAGTAGTATTACAAGGATCGCTCATCTGCACAGGACTTGTCATCAGATTACAGTTTTGGGGTTGCAAACATCTGTTAGCGGTTGAATACTAGCTGCATACAGAGCATTCGTTTTGAAAGGGTTCATCCATCTGACGGAATAGGGCATGATGAAGGAGAATACTACTATATATTGAGTGCTGTGGCACCTGAATTTCCAAAGCAAAAATTGTTAAGTAATTGTCACCGATGACTGCAGATTAGCTAAGCGCGGGCAGAGGGACTATGCAGAGGGGAATTTTGGACCACTCGTCGTACAATGAGTGTGCAGTGGCAAAAAGTGCAAAGTTGGTCCAACGAATTAAAAAATAATTCAAAATGATACCCGCTTACTGGGAGAAATTGTAGGTTTTCCTTGTTTTCAGAAACGATATCAACCACCTGGTCAAAAGCTGATATGGATTTGGTAAAGCTGTCTGTTACTGATGGTTTCGGATCATTCATGGAATCCACACTTTCCCAGACATCTTCGTCACCTGACTGTGCAAAACTAGTACAGGTCGATGGAACCGGGTTAACCGCGGGAAAAATTTTCGCACCCAATGCACTGTCATGAGCACTAGTTGGAAATAAGGATGGAGCTGCTTCTGTTTCCTCAAGTATGTGTGCGGATGCACGAGCGACAGGGCTAACATTCGTTCCAACGTCTGCTTGAGTTGGTGTCCTTGTTGATGCCGATAAACCAGAGACACCGCCAAGACGATCATAGAGAGATCGAGCAACCTGGGAAACCATTCCCGAGATGCTGCCAAAAGATAGACGACTGGATACGTTAAGCTTCGGCGTTGTACTACAGCTGGGATCCACAGGAGCAGACTCAGTGAGGTGCGACCTATGCAGTTTCGTGGTGTCATGAGGAACGTGCATGGAAGATGGTGTATTTGACTGGGACGATGACTGTGGCGCCGAAGACGGAGCAAAGGTCTGACTTAACTTGCGCATCACCTCGAATCTACTCGAAGGGGTGTTCACCGATTTTGTATCTAAGGTACGATAAAAACAAGAGTCGTTGCAGGAATGTGACGAGAGGATTGATACAATGATACTCGGAAATAAATCAAAGTTCGACTCTAGTAAGTCATGCAGTTCAGTTCATGTTATGCGGCATAATCAATATATAATTTGCATAAGCACCTAACGAAGGACAACAAACCGTACGTGGTGTGCGTCCAGCGTCGTCATGGGGAGTAGCGGTGTGTAAAGATACTGAAGTAGTCATTGTGTGTACTCCATCATCACTGGGTTGATCAGCGCGCCGTACTGATGGGTCTTGAACATTAACGCGTCCGAGCAACACAGCCAGTGCATCCATGTCAGTCGCATCAGCCGGTATCGAAACCGAGTTAGGCGAGATGGAGGATTCGGAGGTTCCATCGATATTCGCCGGGTATTCGGTGCTATGAGCGAGTAGATGGCCTTTCACTGATGTAGCTGATGATCCGGATACCTCTCTAGTTGGGAGAGATACATGCCACTCAGGTGAGCGATCGGAACCGCCTAGGGCCTGGTCCAATATGCTGTGATGCATCCAAGGTGAAAAAGTAATTGAGGAAGCAGTCACTCCTGAGGCAAGAGGAGGAATTTGGGAGCTAGGTGAAGGAGCGTCGGATGATATTTCCACGATGTCCACGTCATTCGGCCGATGGGACAGCTGTTCGTCTGGTGTTGGAGGAATTCGATCAACCATCGCCATCGTGTTCGATGTATTGAGACTGCAGAGAAAATGACTGTTGTGGGTCACTGGGCACGATACATGGGAAAGGATCAAATGAATTCTGTCAAACAGAATGTAGGAGCGGGTTAAAAGATGATTGGAGGTTTGTCGTAATCAGGTAAAACTACTCTTCAGCGCACGCTGAAGCGCTTGTACGCACAAGTTAACTAGAACATCGATGTCGAAATGGGCTTCGCACGTGGAAGAGCGGAGGCGTTAGGACTTATTCATTCACGATTCCCAATTCAGAAAATGTCCCACTACAGTACGAAAACTCACACGGTTTCTAGTTACAGAGACTGACGGTTAATAAGGGCACAAATGCATTAAGACAGAGTCCTTGTCGAAACAGCAAGTAACAGCCGGAAAGTCGCGGGTTCAAAACTCCCTAGGGTTTCGTGAGATGCACGCTGATGATGATTCCCAGCAAGGATGAAACAGTTGTACAGGGGTCTTCGGTTTTTCACCATAGATTGACTAGACTTACAGGACGAAGACAATTAAAAATCTGGGTAAAAACCAACAGCATAAACACCACTGACACCGGTTAACCGCCACGTCTTTCAGTCTCTGGCCAAGGGCACAGGGGATCATGTGGATATCAGCTTGGAAGACAAATCTTATCAACAGAACCAAGATAATCACTAACGCTGACGGAAAAGCCTACGGCCTCTGGCAAGTCTTGCTGCGTTATGGGTCACGCATGCGTGTTACGAGGAAATATCATTTCGCCGAAGCACCGTAACTACCAGTAATTTATATTCTGAAGGTTGAAAAAGTGAAGAAACTGCGTCCTTCATTGACTGATATTTGGAGGAGGAAAACACTGGACTGCTCGACAACACAAACACCAAGGATGGTATGGAAGCTAATTCCCAAACAACTACCGTTCAGCTGTCTACACACAGACTGTCTTCTGTCACAAATAAGGACACAGAAACTGTGCTGATATCCAAACACATGGATATCAGCAGTTCACACTAAACAATTTACTCTATTCTTTGGTCACATAAGGGTTCGTGTAGGTTCCTCTCCTCCCATAGCATTCATCGTTATTTTCCGTTGCCCCCATTATGTCGCTTCAACTGTTTTTTTTTGCACGTGATTCAGTACGCCATGTTGACAGGAGGGCCATGCCGCAGCATATTACTAACGGTTTGCTTAGATTCCACCTGAATTCATCATACTGCCCCTGTGCAGGGTCGGACAACGTTGATAGCTGATCACCAACAAAAGTGAATGACTCATTTGGCTCAGGGAAATGAGAGACGGCCGAAAAGACCCTCCCAATGTTTTGACTGCACGGTACCTGATTTGTCGTGGCGGTGGAAGCAACAAGCTCCTCAATCGAAATTTAGCGTTTGAAAAGACTTGAATTCTTAATATACGGTGGTCCTTTCAGGGCAGATCCCTACGAATAGGGGGCAGTCCTACAGACAGGCCACATCAGCGTTCCCTGTTGGTCACGAATTGATGTGAAGTTTTCATTGCTCGGGGGGGGGGGGATGTCACCGTTTTCCAGAAGAACCAAAGGCAAGTTATTATGGAAGTGCATGGCAAAGCGTATATATGGGCACCAGGCGCCTGAGAGCGCCTGGATTTGGGACATCCAGAAACCATATGCCACCACTCTGGAAGTCGCAAAGTTCAAGTCACTGTAAACCAAAGACCGTTTGAGGGAACTTGCCCAACATTAGCTTACGGTTAACCTTCATTGACATTAGATTTCGCCCACACATATCCGACACAGCCCTCAGTCCTCATCAGAGCCGATACCTGTTAGTTCACGGCTAATCGCAAGACTATGAAAACTACGACGTTTGGAAGCAGTGGAACTATTGATAGTCGCTGTGTAATGGTACGGTTGTCGGTTCAATCCTCAGGTATTCTGAAGGCTTCTGCCTTAATCACGTCCTTCATTGGTTTCCCGTTGGAGTAACACGTAAGTTATCCATCGCAATAAATAATTCACTTACTTTATGTGTCAAGGCGGTAGAAGCTGTTGCAGCATTATTAAGTTCATCCACACCCTTAGAGAACAGTCTGTTGTGAAGGTCCAAATTACAGTGGAATGACTATTACGAAAGGGTCGATTTCACATGCGACGAGTATCGCCGCTTTATCCCCAAATGTAACTACCATGATCTTCCTCCTATCAATAATAGGACACAAATGGACCCAATGAAGACAGGGGGAAGATGCTGCTGTCTGGAAACCAAGCACTCATGAGAGTGGAATATTGCAGCACACAATACTTCTGCAAAGAATCGAAATTCACCAATATACGATCAATCAAAAAACGGTAGGCAGGACAGTGGTATCTGAGAAGCCCCTATACTGGAGGAGATGAAACGCGCTCTGGGTCATCACACGTTGGTGTCTGCGGTGCTTAACAGTGTACTGCAGTTACGATTGACTGAAGGATGTCCCAAGTAGCCGGATTAATAGCTCTTAGTATGGGAGATGGTATGATCAGCCTTTGATGTATCCAAGGAGAGCTCATTCCAGAGAAAGTCAGAGTGAAATGCCCGGCTCAGTCATCTTCCCAATCCAGACGGACAGAAGTGTTTCAGATAAGGATTGCAAGTAGTTGTTTGTGAAAGATCTCGGTACCCATGTTACGTGCATCACAATCAACGCGTTAACCACTAAGACTTAGGTCTACCAAAAAGGTGAGGAACGGTTGTTCGCTGAGACTTACGGAACGGCTTTATTCGACAGCTCACAGTCACACACGGGTTCAAGCACTGTTGAAAAGAAAAACAAAACAAAAATATCAGCCGGTAATGCTTTCGAATGAGTGAAAACATGGGCATGCACCCCAGAATAAACGTGACTGCTCAGCTACTGAACATCCACACAAAGCTTCAATTCGATCGCTTGCTAGCAGGCCACGGACAATCCCTTAATTTGTAATCAACAATTTCCACCAAAATCTCAGCACAACTATCTAGTCTGAGAGCACACTTCAACTCGCCTATTTCCGACATCATGAAAAACATTTACTTCAAACAGCGCACTGGTCAGAACCGGGAGTTATTTGCCGTCCCTGCAGAGACAGAGCAGGTGTGCCTTCGATATCCGTAGGAGGGGGCATGAGATGACTACCTCTAAATGCGTCATCGTGCTACAAAATATTGGAGAATAAAATCGCACTTTACGTCAGTGGTCATAGGCCGATGAGTTATTTAGACAAGAGCTAGGGGAAATGTGAGGATTCCACTGCTAGGGGAACTTATATTTCTCAATCCAACCAACCTCATCCCACTAAAGGTGAGTGAGACAAAGTTGAAAAAAGTTGAAAAGCATCGTGACACATTTTTAATCGCAAGCCGGTCGAAGGCCTCAACGCAGGGGCCGGGCGAAACCATATGGTAAACTCTCATAAACCGGTCACTTCCCGTCAAGCCACTCTTTTGACTAACATAGATCGGGCTCCCATTGTTCTGGTACTGAAGTCATGGCAACTGAATCCATATATATCACTTACTCTGTCCCCCCTCTTTCACAAAGAGGGGAAGTTCTCTTGAGACACAACCGATTTTGTGGAATTTAGAAAACCGTACAAAAAGTCCGTCCCGCTAGGCAGGTCGTTTTCGACCGGTTCTGTCAGCGGTCACAGTGTATCAACGCAAAAAGTATATCTCTCAGAGGTGCACACATATCAGGTACTACCATGTACGAATCGACTTCCAGTTTGTGAGGTGCCGGACATGCCAGTTTATAAAACATCAACTGCCAAAGACTACTAGCAGAAATCTTAAAGGTACGTTATTTATAACACTAAGTTTTCGCCAATATCATCCGTTCCCCGAGAAAGACTGGTAAAACAAAATAATGTTGCTTAAAAAATCGATTTCCCATGAATTCTTCGTCGATGTCCTCAATAGTGAACCGCCTTCCTCTTTTAGCCAGTAGGTAGGCTTCGTTAATAATCAACCCAGTTTTTGGTCTCACCTTCTACCGATTAAGCGATTAAGAGATTTGTCTGAGATTCAAATCGATGTTTTGATTTCTCGAAACACAAGCCTCCAGTAGATTGTTCGTAGTTAGAATGATGCCTTATCCAGAAGTGCTGACGGATGTGGTAATCCTTCAGACTGTGGTTTTTTCAATGTTAATCCATCTACCTCCGAGCAAGCTCTGTGTTAAAAGTCAACAGTTTTGGGCTTAAAAGTACCTGTTTTGTGGAGTAAACAACGAGTTAAACTGTAATATCAAGTAGATACGGGCTGTAGTTCCAAAGTTTTCATATTGACAAGCTACTGTTCACGGATAATGAGTTGACAATGGATAAAATAGGTCACGAGTGAAACTCAAAGTGACGCAGTGCGAAAAGTGACGAAGCTGATATATGGGTAACACACATTAAGGCCACTCGAACATATAAAAGAACTGCTTCTACGTGTAGCCAAGACATCCCAGATGAACAACAATAACCCTCTACTACAAAACCAAGCTTTTCAAGAAAATCAGGCACGTCTATGACAAAAACCAACCTTTGGGTCTTTCTAACAGGGGGTCAAAATTGAGCAGCAAAGAGTCATCAATGGGGATAGCGGCAGAAGGTGCCTGTAGAATGAGCAGTGCAATGGGAAAAAACAGAGTAACTGATTAAAACGTTGATCAAAACAGAACGTAATTTCTAGGACCATCCTCCATGTTATTTCCAAGACCACTAGAAGAACACAATTCTCTATCTATTAGTGGCTACTCACCATGGTAGACGACCATGCCTTTACAAGTTACAGTGACTCCAAACGTATCTCAACATCATTTCTACGACGTCCCGATTGAAAACAAAAGGTGTGGCGATACGATTTTTTAAATAAATCGGGATTAAATTAGAGCCAAAGGGTTTATAACCTCAGCGCATACAACCTCACGTGTTCGTTGTGCATTTTCGGGTCTCAATCTGTCCAAACGGTTGGCAATTGTAGATCCAATGGATGAACGCGATATTCACACATACAACTACTACAATGGTCAGTCTGCCAATCTGTAGGCGACGCCCGCTCCTTAGCTGGTGAACCCAGATAAGCGGTGCAGACTTGGAGGGCCGTCAAAAGCCGTACCCATATGGTCCAGCTGTCTCGAGTGGCAACTGGCGACACGGACAATGAGTTAGAGAGTGGGACAGAATGAGTAGTGCTGGTCAGTCGCCTAGTCTTTCGTGGAAAACAGTCCACTCAGCGATAAATGAACTGCGAAGACAGCAGTCGCACACAGTGATCCATTCAGCTAGCTAACAGACGAACTACCTTCGATGGATCTGAATTCACTCACTTTGCATGTGCTGCTTGTTCCGTTGCAACAGCAGCGTGGGTGCAACACAAACGATTTCAAACAAACCCAACTCCCGAACCCTGATATGGGTTGTTCTGCAGTCCAGTGTGCGCAAAAAACCATCTGAAGCTACATGACCCAAGTAAACCATGGGTCTTAGTTTTCGAACAGTCCGACTGGACAGATGACAAACAAAATGCAAAAAACATAATCAGTAGATACTATGTGACGGATATATAGCAGCGAATCCAATCGTACCCTTCAAGATGGGTCTGATCGCTACCGTTATTTCATGCAGTATACCATCTTCTGAGCTCAACGTCACAAGCCCGATGTTCACATTCACACCAGGTATGAAACATTGACAGCCAGATAAGTGATGAGTTGCAACTAAAACCGGGTGATATGTATTTCGTCATAGAAGCCCTGGACGATAAAAGATGAAACGGGTAATAAACGAGCAAAAAGCCACAACCCTCATGTCAGGACGTCCAGGTCAACTTGGATAGACCTCTTACTATGGAATACCAAACAGAATAAAGGGTAGAGTAGTAATCTGCCCTAATAAGTATACAGATTACCACATCTGTGGTTTAATAACTGACTGTGTCTAGGCTTCTTTGTTTCCCCTCATGAAAAACCATCCGATTCTCTCGTTCGAACCATCAGGATATAGCCTATTACCACCCTGATAGCTGTCTTAATATCGCGGTGCATAATTCCTTTCGTACACCTGGACTGATCACCTGTAAATTACTCAAAATATTTATCACGAGATACTTATCAAAATTTCAGATTTCTGAAACCATCACAGATAGTTCCAAAATTTCAGACGACTAAAAGAACATGGAAAAACGGAAAACGCTACCACTGGCAATCGTCCGATGAAGTGAATTTTGCCGGACTCAAAATTGAAGTTGAACTCCGGTAAGGTTGTTGCAAGGTGTATGAACAAATGCTATCTCGCTTGCGTCTCGAGTCCTGTGTCAGTTCCACCGCAGCAGCAATTGACTTGGTAAGCACAGTGGTGTACAAAGAACCAGTTTGGTGTGGTGGCGGAGGCTGTCATATGTCGGAATATGTTCGCCTTACTGGTGGTTGAACAGGTAGCCGTTGGTGCGCTCACCGAGCTTGGCAACAGGCTTGCAAACGTTCCATTCCTAGTCGAAGGAACATGACCAGTGCGCAGCTGAGTGGGTACTTTCTCCTTACCTGCTTACGTTTATATAGTTTTCAAAGGGTGTCTGAAGTCCTTTCATGTGGTACTTTTTGAGAACTATATAAACGCAAGTAGGTGAGGAAAAAGTACCCACTCAACAGCGCACCGACAGTATCTCCTCGACTGGGGACGAAACGTTTGCGAATAACTGCCAAGGTCGGCAAACATACCAGCGGCCACTTGGTCAACCAACAGTAGACGCACTGGAGCTTCCAATATTTTGACACACATGTTCGCCTTAGCCCACTGTGCACCTTTCACCAAATGCTTCCTCACCCAACCCAACCCGCCCAATTCGCATGCCCGTTAGTTTATCCACCGTTCGACAGAGTGCAAGTACAGCGTCTTTATCCCACTCCGTTTCCTAACACACAGCAGGAAATGTTCTTCGAATGGTGAGAACACACATTAAGACTCCGTCACCTAGTTTTGCCTGAGAATCGGAATCGCCAAACTGGTGGGTCAGCCAACTGATGCTTTTCAGAAGCGTACTGTTGGTTTGCAAAAACCCAATGTGGGAACCCCAGGCTGTGCTGAAAAGGGTATGAAATGCTCAAGAGGCTGGAAGGAGGGGCGATAAAATGCACTGGTTTCGAAAAAAGGCTCGAAATAACAAAGCGGTGAAATGAATTTTTGCATAGCGCATCAAGGTTTTAAGCCTGACGATCATCACAACGACGCGAAGGGCAGCGTCATCTGGTGCAGTTAGCTCCAATCACAGTACAATCAGCCTCAGTGCAGCTGGGAATGGGTGATTCGAGAGATCGATCTGGCGTTCTCGATAACCTCTATAAATGCTCCCAAACGACCAGCTGCCAGGAGTCTCCGCAGAAAAAGTCCTACTCGCTGCTTTCTCGTGATGGTTTTCACCAGAGTGAAGGGCGCAAGCGGGTGTCCTGAGCTTTAAGTCGGTTGACAGACCGTTGGTTATCTACCTAAAGGAGTGGATAACCCTAGTTTTTAACCACCTGCGGATGACGGAAGAAGCGGACCTGACTCACGTTCCTGGATGATTTCGCTCATCACTTCGGGTTCGAGCAGAACAGTTGCTGCTCAACGGCAGGCGTGTGGTTAAAGGATGCGCTTATTTCAGTTCACGAGGACAAAGTATATCCGTTCGGCTTGGATAAATTCGAGGTGTTCGTTCGCGCAAAGACAAAAGTGGAGTGTGAGTTTCCCGAAGCATGGTACTCAGCAGAGAAATCAATCGAAAAACATCATTGGCCAAGTCCATCAGCCCACACGGACTGTACGATGACTGTACTTTGAATCGCGTGAGAAACAGCAACGAACGGATCAAAGGAAAAACTACTGAAAATAGGCTGTCAGGTCGACCAGTCAAGGGGAAGAAGGCCAGAACATAAAACAACGAGACGGACCAAACAGAAGAGAGGAACGGAACTCATTGAATAAACGCACCAACGAACCGATCAAATGAAGGGAAATGAGACTGCGATGCAGCTCAGATTCCAGACTGATCAAACAAGTTAAAGGAAAGCCACTCTATAACCGAACTATCACAGTGGAGTTGTTAGATACTGGTTGCAAACTAGAAGAACGCAAAAAGAAGAGGAAATGCCGATCCAACGGCGCACTAACGATGTTTCCTCAATCGATGACGAAACACTCCCAATCCAGCTGACTAACAGACAAACATCCAAGCAGCGCACCCCAGCTACTCGTATTCCATAGAATTGTCAAAGCTGAAATGCCTTTAATCCTGCAACAAGCGTCTGAGATAAGGCCGTTTCGAGTAGAGTAATCGACTGTCCGTGTTTTCCATATTAAGAATCCGGCGAGAAATTTTATCTGTACTGCAAAGCTGTGTCAGACGTTTCTGTAGAAAACAACCCGCACAAGATACAGCAGCACTGCATGGCGATCCTCAAATACTTAAACTGACCTCACTATAACTTCTTCTCTCCCCCCTGTATTGCAGGTTAAAAAAACCTTCCCTGATAAACTACTAAACATTTAAAAAAGTTAGAATACATACTAGCTGTTGGTATGCAAGCACAACGAGCCGCAAAGCGGACGAAACTTACATGTGGTGCGTCCTCCAAACGGTCCAAAATAGCATCAAGTGAACCTGAGTGAGGAGGAGGGCAAAGGAACTACATTGTAGACATTGTAATAGAGGTAATGTTCCTTAAAAACCTTATATCACTGAATTGTGTTACTAATGCATAAAAATAGGCCATGGAAAGTGGTTCTATTCCTTATCCATTGTCCTGGATAGTTCAAAGTCAAGAGCACCAATAACAGATAGAAAAAAAATTATAGACAGAAAGAAATCAAACAACCACAGTGACAATCTCAACAAACAGTGCCTGTCGGGATCACTTGCTTCACCATTTGCTTTGAGGGTATTGAGGGACCTCAAAAAATTTCGCATGGGCAGCCTTTTACCAGTGAGCCAAACAACTGATTACGGTCTTTAACAAAACACACTTCAGAAAATGCCTTCCGAACAGGAGTACCTTAGACAACCAAGTCCAGCCCGTCCCTTTCAAAACCAACTGTCGCCAAGCGATAAGCAGCATTTCGACTACAGTCCAAATGCCCATGACTTTGCTGCAAGAGATCAAAACCAGTGGAGCTGAATTACGTGAACGTCAATGGTTGTTTCGATAACCGGAGCTGGGTAAGGGGTCAAAATATTTTGCCAACTGAAGCAATGCTACGTAGTTACACGCACTTACCCTGCGTCTTGAGAGCTAGTTGTATCATATAATATGGGGTTTGCGACAGAAAAATGATGAAATCACGTTCTATCCATCTGAGGCCATACTCACCTCATTCACTGTGTCATCCAGTACAAGCCGAACGAGTTCTCAATAAACAGGACGCAACGGTCTTTACTTGTCAAGCTGAGCAGGACTTCAGCGTGAACGCAATTCTGCCTGGATTTAATTGGCAGCAACAGTCATGGTGGGCTTGCATTGTGGATTTGGTCTCCCAGATCAACTCACTATGCTCCCCATCAGTGGCGTGTTTCTTATTTGATCTGCCGGTCCCCTGCGGTTTCGAGAAGACACTTGCAGGTGGGATTTCGAGTCTTCGCACTCAATTCATTTAATTTTGCGACCAAAGTTGATGAAAATCGTACTGGGGGTGACTTTCCACTTAGAGAGATTACCTTGCTACTTGCAGTTTACTAAAATCGTCTTCTCCAAGGGGGTTAGGAGGTCTGCTGTACTTTATTTGGCGAAGAAAACTACCATAATTACTCGACTTCCTCTCATCAAACGCAACAGTGAAAACGAACAATCGGCATCTGAATAGTGGAAAAATTGACAGTGACACAGTGAGTCAACCAGGCCGGGTTGTTGAACGTAAGACAAGTGGTTTATAGGCACAAACTTATTTGGTAGTGGTTCGTCAGCCTTGTAGCTTCACCAGAAGATACAGGTCAGGCATTATGAAGTGATTTTTCGAATGACCTTTTGAAATCTGACCTGTTTGTAATCGATGGAGCAGATTCCTGAATCACTGTTCAAGGTCATTCGCCTTATAAGCTTTCACAGAGCACACAACAACGAGCAATGCATAATCGCCTCGGGCAAAAAACTGTTTGTCTTGGATCCGTCCATATACATAATAAGAATATACACTTGTTGTTCAACAACATAAAGCATTATTTACTCACATTAGGGGCTGCTCTCAGTTGCGCTGCACGGTGTAATATTAGAGGGATTTTTGTGTACCATTTTCTATTCAGCGATGCATTACTTCACTTGCCCGGGTTATTCTCTAATCAGAGATCCTACTTATCAGATGATATGAGCTCATTAGACTTATAGAAACTAGATATCTTTACAAGGCTCACTGAGGGAACCGATCCTACCTATAACCGCATCATGGTAAGATTTTCCGACAACATTTATGGGATACTTCGACAAAATTCCAAAGACAACCCAAGAAGGATTTTAGATTATCTTGATAGAAGTTTGAAGATGACTCGATGTCAAGCTAAAAGGTTTTGAGAGGCGGGAGGTTGAACACTCCTTGGGAATCTTCAATTTCATACCAAGATATCTTTGGACTTCAATCGAGATACTGTAAGGTTCTTATCAGAACATCAAGAGAAGCTTACGCGGAGAACGATTTCACCGCTTGCCTTCTAGGAAGTTTACATTCAAGGGTGTGTTTAGCTGTTAGGATAACGGTTGGCTGGGGATACCAGTTTAGCCTTCTGTTCGACTGACGGAAAGTGCGTTCCTCGCCCGGCGCATGTGAAGCGTTCGCTCGTGCAACACGGGCGTCCAGGTGAATAATGACATGGGCTAATTATGCACATTTTAGGCAAACTGCTCGAGTTGGTAAAAATTGCATTCCCTGGCCAGCCCCGATGAATTATTCAGTCACTGGCGTTCAGTATATCAGCCATTTGTACATTAGTCGGTATGAAGGGGAAACAATCGAGGCTAAGGTTTGTCAATCGAATATTTACGGCATAGGCCACGTCGGAGTTCATTTTGGCACACACAAGATCTACCTATCTATTTTCCCTCATAGCGACACTACACATGAGATCACTGTTGGCTGACATAAGATATGACTTTTTGTGATAAATTCCACAGAGAGTTGTTCAACTTGCTGATGTAATGCCTGACAGATTGGTGAAAAATTATGAAAGATCAACCCGAGCAGGATTTTTTCAAGTTGCCGAAATGCAACAGCCACGGCAACCAATGAAACAAGATATCTCGATGGAGGATAAGTGTCAACAATTGCTTCTCGTCGGCCAACACAAAAACCAGCTGGACTAACCAAAATCACAAGCCCATAAACTGGATGAAGTATTATCACACTCCTGGGAAATAACAGACAGCAAAGGAAAGACCTGCCACGAAACAGCAGCACGACTCACTGCGATTTGGAGGGACGACGGTCACAACCCGTTCATCAATTTCTCCCACTGATTGGCGATTGTCATAAGATCTGAGTGTGGGGATAGGTAAAATATTTTGTGCACTGACGTGACCGAAGAATTCCGGTAGATTGTGACCACATTAAATTGCATTCAATAAAGCTTTGTTTCGGAAGGCCGTAAAAACCGGCACAAGCAAGTTCGGCATACAACGCATGTTCACCGCCTTTACCAAAATGCAGCTGGTTGCTTCGAAAGCAAATACAGGCCTTCTACGTCAAAATCCATAGACATTCAGTTTCCGAATGTGGACCAAGAGTGACCTTTCAGTAATCAATCACTCATGAGTTACATTACTTAAACGGTCATTACTGTACCACTACCTGATGCATGTCCAGGACCTGCATGCACAACGGGTGAACTAAGCCACCACCATGAACGAAAGTTGATGAAACTCGGTAGCGAGATGACAAATGATCCCAACAACTGGCACTCATTATTACCATCATTGCCGACAACAACAAACCATCAGTAAATGTAGGTGTTTAGCTGCTGTACAACAATGAGGGAAGGATAGTCCAGTTAAAAGGAAAAAGAATATTGGGAATTGATGCAAAAAGCTTTGTCCCTAGGCAACATGGCCAAGCGCAAGGTAATTAAAACTTAGAATAGCACTGAAATAAACACGCCTGGGTGTCACGTCGAAGTACGACGCGGACAGTAGGGTCGATCAAGCAAGTTTCGCAAACATCACAAAATGAAGATCCAGCGCATGACAACGCACAGAATTCGGCTAAGCAGTTCAGCTAAGAAGTGACATCAGGTTCACCACTGCCGTCGGCTACGTGCCACGTACCGTAGGGATTCCAACGACAGTAAGCCTTAGCCAACGGGGTATAGCATCCGGTCAGACTGTAGGCTTCTTATTTTGCGTTGCTAGGCCATGGTCTATGCCTCACCGCGGATTTTTTCTCACAACGAGGGTTCACAAAAGAAAACAGCACTTTTTGGGTAGCTGGGCATGTACAGACCCAACCACCAAAACCCTATATTAGTGTTCTTGACAAAGACCTTTGGCTTAAAAACCTGATCTCAAGAAAGTACAATAATTGTCGTGAGACTACCGGAATAATCCAACTTTTGAAGAATGAGTTGCCTCACTTGTTCGACCCCTAACCTGGGAGACAGAAGACTACATCCATCAGATCCCCACCTACGACTAATCTGGTGGAAGAACTCTGCTGGCATCTCTGAGGACATCCTCTGATATAGCTTAATCTGTCAAACTGTCGCACCATGAGAAAGCTGTCTCCGTGACGGACTGATATTAGGAACAATGCATAAACAAGAACGTATGGATGCTAGCTGAAGATGGAGTTCCTGGCCAGCCTGAAAAAGGTTATTATGCAACGTGATGATTTATATGCACCTCAAAGCTTACTCGGCTTGATGAACGTGATCCCTGTCAGTGTCTTTAAGGGCAGCGAGTTCTGGCGTCGGAGTAGACTGTTCAACTGAAGCTCGAGAAACACAGGGAGAACAGTGACGTCCGGCGGTTTCCGATGGATGGAGAACGGGCGATTCAGATACTGCGCTGTTAGGATTGTGGTTATGGCGGAGAGAGGACATGTTGGGGTGGCTATAACAGAAAACACGAGGTAACAAGATAGAACGCAACCGCATAAAATAGGTAGAAAAAACTGGGAATCCAAACCTTGGAGCACGCATGGCAACCTAGCCAATATGTACATCGGTGTGTCGCATGTGGACACAGCATACCGGGTTTTTGAACGAAAGTTGAGGAATCTCTGTCACACTATACTCGCCCAATTAAAGTTGCAGCTAACGGAATGCAACGTAGCGAGCACACCCTAGGGTCCAATGCCAGTCAGATTCCAGAACAGTAAAACAGATAAGCATAACTTTCTATCCAAACGTTACACCCCTTCAGCGATAACAAAGTCCTCTACTGAATGGCTCTTTGATCCACCACACGAATACACAGCGGAATCGGATGTGACATTGGTGGTTCAAACAGATGTGAGCAGAAGAAGATGGGCTGTCGCGTGCACGTGGGCCGAAGCACCCTTTTGACTTCTTCATGGGTTCAATGAATGGTGCAGTGAAAGACGGTTCACAGTTCTTAAGGTTCAACTCAGTAGCTTAATTTGTTAATTAACCTCGATCCTGTTCCGTTCGATTCTATTGACCTGTCGATGTAGAATGCTGCATTGTGCAGTACAGCACACGTGTTCGCAAATTAGTTTGGACAATATAGTGAAAGCAAAGCCTACTCTGAACGTCGGTGGGGGTTTATGTGGTCCTATGGCCATATGGAATCACTGGGTAGAAAGGCATACTACTATCTCAGAAACTGAGAGGAGGCCTAAATTCGCAGGATGGGTCGAATGAAAGATAGACGTATGGTTAGGATGCTGGTTCTTGTTCT
This sequence comes from Opisthorchis felineus, assembly GCA_004794785.1. Lineage (NCBI taxonomy): Eukaryota > Metazoa > Platyhelminthes > Trematoda > Opisthorchiida > Opisthorchiidae > Opisthorchis > Opisthorchis felineus. The sequence goes on along the minus strand of SJOL01008062.1, from coordinate 269,635 downwards.
GTATTGAGTTTCAAATATTATCTTCCGTTAATTCACTAACAGCTAAATTTTCTAACCTCAGAGTGTATGAGGCGAAATGGCCGCCCAGCTGTACTAGCTTCCTCCATTTCCCGAGTCTCCTGTTTCCAATCCGATTCCCCTATCTTCACACATGAGCCGACGTACAACAGACCTTCCGGCAGGATTGCGCTTAGCTTCCGAAGGGATACAACGACTTGCATCGGGGAGCGACAGTGACTGTTATGCAATACAACGCTTATTTAACAGGCACTCAGAAACCCCACCTGCCGCATTTCCTGCTTGTGAATAGCGGTGTGCATTTCGTTCCAAGTACGACTGAGGTGTGCTGTCTTCCCAAAACCCCATCAAAAAACCCGCTTCATTCCAAGAAAATCGCAGTGTATTGGTGTGAAGCCATGGATTTTTATCAGATTACAAGCGCCATTATCCACCCTCCATTGCCTGCTTCATTGGATATTCAAATGTACTATCGCGTTAGTGGCTCTGCGACAATTGGGGTTGATTGATAGTTGTTTGTCGTCTGTCGTTTCAAACTGCAGTATTGACTAAAGCAAGTGACTAAAACAAAGTGCAGTGGCTCCACCCGCTCCAGGTTTGTTCACTGAGGATAAGGAGAATAAGGGAACCGTTTTCAAGTGTTTCTGCGTATGATGCAGCCGGCTACATAGGTGCTGGTATGGCTCTCAGCTTCCGAAATGAGACTTCCTTACACAAGTGGATCAACATGAAAAACACCTACTCGTTTGCCAACTTCCATAAGGATCCCCACCAGCTGAAATTATAGCCATCCTTTATTTGCTTCTGCACACGCGCCAACCAGCTGTGGCTCTGAGTCAGCGAACGGTACTATTTGTCGGGATCTACCCACTCTCCTACAGAGCACGAGGAATTAATATATCCTGATCTCAGTTCATCACAGGCGTGACTTGGTGGCCTGCCCGGTCCGGACTCAAGAGATAATTGTAATAGTGAGCATTTAGCAACTTTGTACCGATCGCCAATTATTCCTCAATAGTACTGAATTCAGAAGCAGCACACGCCGCTGCACTACCTACCACCTCTATACTGATGGACAACCATGAGGCCGTATTGACCAAATAGCCATAAGCTTCATAGACAGAGACCCTGTTCTCAACCACCGATCTTTCCGAACCACTCACGTTGATCCAGTGCGTGCACGGTGTAGCTTTTCGACACGTTTCAGTGGGGAGATTTAAGCGATAAACTACCTGTGTTTGGTCATTGAAGGACTTTCTGACCCACAAGTTATTCTTACCAAACAAGTCTATACGAAGCTCTAAAAGCCGCATCCTCGGGATATACCAGCCACTTTTCAAAAGAAAGGGAACTAAAGGGAACTGAACGTCCATCAAATAAAGAATTTCAAAACAGTTGCCGTCATTCCTCGATACTAGAGACGTGATGTCTTTTCAACCACAGCATAACTCAACCAAAAGAGCTGTCAAAAGTCAGTTTATACAGTCTGCGTGCGACTTGAAGAACCTGGTGGAACCAATGGGCCTTGAAACTGGGAGAAGCTAGTTCATCTGTGAATGTCAAAACGTTCTTACCTGATACAAAAAAACGGGACTGAAAAATCGGATGGAATTGAGCTCATCAAGAATATTATTTGGAATTTAATACACGAGAACCGCTGAACCGAATGATCTGAACAACAATTAAGTTGATTGTATGCCCCTGTACCCAGGTCTTCATTCGGCCCGTTCAACTTGGGCCGTGGCCTATAATTAAGACCCTCAAGCGCCATCGGACCGCACGTCCAGATGAGCTGCGCTGGTGTTATCCAAAGACGCTGGTTAATCTTTGTTTGACCTCGGCCAGGAGGTCTAAACCAAGCTGGGAACAAAAACCTATTCCAGGCCACTAGTTCACTATACTTTTGCTCAAAAAGGTACCCAAAGCGACTGCTCTCATCATAGGGTATAAGCGTTTTTCCCGATGTAATATTGCTACTAAATTCAACAATACTACGACGCTTGACCTCATCATGCGAAACTGATGTTCGGGAGCACCAGACAGGATTCTGACCAGGAAGTAGGGAGTGCTATGACCACATCTTCAAATTACATCAATCACTCGGGCAGCGCCACACATACCGCCGGCCAACTGTGCTGGTTTTCCTTGAATTCAAAGGACCCTTCGACTACATGGTAGGCGGGCTCTCTTCTAAGCGTATGAATAGCCTCCGTGCCACTGAGGCCCATACTTTGGGCGCGTCACAGTGAGCTGTCTATAGGTTTCTGCACATTCCAGTGGGGCTCGCCGGGGATGTCCCTTCTCCCCATTTTTCTGTTTTAACATTGGCACCATCAGTGAGCGTACTCCCCAGGGGACCACGAATATGGGAGCGGAAATCACTCCTGAAGGAAAACCGGTAGAGTTCGATTGTACCGCTGACATTGTTATGTCACTCTTAACGATCATCCGTCTGCATGTGGTAAATTGTTTCCCCATGCAGTTGGCACCCTTACAGTGCAAGGTCATAGTTCAGGATTGTCCACATCCATATACCTCTTTGGAACTTCTGAATGAGAAGTTTGGGTGTGCTGATAGGTTCACTTATCTTGGTGGCTGTGCTGTGACAGATAGAGTTAGTGCACGTATCACCAAGACACGAGTAATAGTTACCAACTTGTCATCTTTGCCACCAGAAATATCGCTGGATTTAAAGGGTCGTGTCTACGTAAGGCGAACTATATGGCTCCTAGAACTCCCTCTCCGATCTAAATACTTCAAACGTCTTCAGACGTTTGATCACCGCTGTCTCCGTAGTATGACAGGCATTAACTGGCCGCAGTACGTATGTAATGTAACGGTCTGTAGGCCAGTAAGAGGCGGTGAGTCGGATTCGCATGAGTAGCAGATAAAGTACATCAGTATTAAGTGGGTTCGGCCGTCTACCAAAGAGAGCCTCGCTCCCCACTCCAAACTCATGTTAGCGAGAGCTTCGCGAACAGACCACGACATGAAAGCGACTACCGTCGGGTTGGGCGCTATAGTCGTTCATCCCTTTTGGTGCATAGCTGCGCTACCCGAAGGAAGCACGTGGGCTGAGACACTGCCAGGTTGCTCAAGCCTACACAGGAGCAGTCGAGATGCCGAGGTTGGATTCGAACAACGGACCTTTCAGTCAGCAACTTCGCGCCTTAACTAGTGAGTCATCTCGACCTCATTTATCTATACTGCTACTGCTCAGCTCCTGTATTTCAGCTCGACTTACGGTCCACTGTCCCACACATCGGAATCTCGTAGTGAGGTTACTAGATACTTTAGTATACAACTCATTTGATAGACAAAGTGGTGCAACCTGCCTGCTTCACCAACTGCTCGAAAACAATTGAATCACTGGTACTTCAGGTTAGAGAATGCACCCAATGCACCGAAAGGCGGTTAGCCTCAACCCCTGGCGAAACACTTTATCTCCGATGCCTGTTAATACATCACCGACATTGATATCGCTACTACACATGATCACTTTTACAGTAAACCGAAGAACGTGATTTAAGCCCGGCATCTGCTGTGCACTTGCATACAAGAAACCGGACAGATGTTGAACCAATTTCTAAAACTATAAGCCATAATGCGGCTTTTAAGCCGTTACGGCCTATGAGTACCATGGTGAACCCGCACAGCAAGTATCAGAAGTCTACTTCCCAACAATAGCGGAGGCTACTAGAACAAGATAAATTAGAGCTTGATAAGGCTTTCATCAGCTGAAACTCACCGTCACGAAAAGACTGGACCTTACCGTGGTGTGGCGGTTTGTTTACCTCGGCGACCCATTGAGCTATACTGGGGGGTGTCCACGCGACACAGAATCTCTCATACCAGGTTGGTCAGTGGGTAGAGGTCTGACGAACACAGTCTCCTGGTCCTCCAGGTTGGGGGTTGGAACATATGGCGACTTGTTCCGTAAAAATGGTAATGTATTTGCATTTCCAGTCCGCTGCCTTGCGGTTAGGCTTTTGAGTCAAAGGCTTTGGTTGAGGACCCTAATCGTCCTCCTGTCTAGGTGTGGGCGCCCTAGCAGTATCCCAGCCCTCGTACAACCATGACATTCACAACTAACAATACTCTCATGCCACATCGGCCGTCGCGTGGTGCCATCAGCCGGGTCGCTTTACTTGCTGCATACAGCAGGGCGGGTAAGTGAAAACATGCTACTGCTGACGCCTCCCTTCATACACTTTCGCGTTTTCCCTCTTCCACCCTCTCACACCCAAATTTGAATACTTTCTCCGCAGGTCCCTGCATTAGGACTGACCATTTTGCTCGCCCTGCATCACACTTAGCTGCAGCTTCTGTACGCCCGAGTCCAGTCACAACCCTAAACACTTGGAAGTCTGTTTTCAAACCCCGAAAGCCTGTCTACTTAGCCGCCTTTAATGTTCGCACACTGAAGCAAGCAAGTCAACAGGTGGCACTTGTCTCCGTGCCTCCTTCAGAATGGCGCAAACCGCGAGGCGGACAACGCATCACTTGGCAGAAGGGCGTGAAAGAGATTACGAAGAGTTTGGGCGTTGTTGGTGTTGCACGGCTTCCAGGATGGGGTCGCCGTGACCCCACCTGTGCTTGGCTGGAGACGTTGCAATGGCGGCTAATCGACGTCAGTGGCGTTCGTGCTGTCAATTTCTTTCCAGATTGATTGAGCGTTTGGAGGTGCAGGCGCCTCAGAACGATTGACATAGGCCAGCACTATGCCCCCTCCCTCACCCACTCTTTTTCTCTTCTTTTCACTATAGGGCTTTAAGTATTAGACGAACCACATGGTTGTACGGCAGTGAAGCATCAGTGTCAAAACTGATGTTGCTGTCTTTGATGATGATGAGCTGAAACCCAGTCCCCATCATACAAGCATCAATGTGCACCACCTACAGGATCAGGCTCGAGAACTCGGAAAACAATGGGCAACTGCTAGGGAAGCATTGCGTAAAAACCGACAAACAAGATCACTATTAGGAGTTCGTAAATCGGCTGCGCTTGACAAACGCTTTGCTTCGCCCAAGAAATTCTCCACTGTTCTCTGCAGGAATTCGTGCCTCGATGTGACCGAAGTCGTCGTTAAAGTAATTGCCGATAACACTTCATTCAATGTCCTCGTCGACACCGGAAGTTCCGATGGTTATATTCCGGATACGGATGTCAGTAAGAACAAATGGTTCATCTATCCTTTTAATGTTGCTGTCACGAAAGCGCCACTACCACTCGACTATTGTTAGAACCACTAAATTCCAACGACGTGCGGGTTTCGTGCACATGCGTATCAACCGATGGCCACTAGGTCTAGCCATACCTTACCGGATATTCATTGATAGACCAAACTACTTTTCGGGGAGCGGGATCAGTGAACCTTAATATTCGCTCCGGTGTTAATCACTACCAACAAGAAATACAAAAAGCTAATGGCAGTAGACTGCAGCCGACGAATCCACCGTCTTACACAACTCGATGCACGTACTGAGCTGGTTGGAAAGACATCGCACTGAGACAAAGCACATTGAACCTTAAGTGTTTATCATCAGGTTCCCATTCGTCACGGTGCAAAACACTACACCGCCTTTGAGACGTTGCGGTCATTACATTACGGTCAACTACACTGCACATCACTCGGTGTGGAATGCCTTCAGAGAATCACCAACGAGGCTCACTTTTTCTAACATTTTGCCTACGTTGATAACGTCACAAACCATGATAACACGGAAGACAATGAAAACTACCATTCAATGAACATAAATCAATCACTGAAACTGCTACCTCCTTGCTCTTGGTATTGGAAGGCGTCATAAAACGGCACCTCGAAGAACCCGTCCCTGCGAAAACTCCCGCATTATGGGGACGCTGAAGCAACAGGCAGCCGTCAGGATGTCTGCATCTTACTCTTACAGGGTTGCACTATTCGGACGAAACCTCTCCACTCGCACATAATAGAAATCGCTGATCCGGTACTAGATTCTCTTGACAACCTTAAGCTACAGCATGCATTCGTAATCCCCGTAAACTATCAGTCATTTCTAGTTCTGGAGACGAATATATCAGATATTGCCATAGCAGTTACCTTGAGCCAAGACAGCCGTGCGGTGGTCCCTCAGAGCTAACAAGTTGCTCAATCACACGCGGCCAACGCAACTCCAGACGCAGAAACCTGTGGACAAGCTCACCAGTTTCACACCACACCATTAGCACCGGCCTGTTCACGTAGGCCATCGTACACCGGGGACTGTGGTATAAGGTGCCTGCCAGTTTGATGGATTTATAAGTATTGGTGATGTACGACCTTGCTTACTAGGCTTTGGCTCATGAGCTTTCTGTTTTCCATCCACAGGAATTGTTGTGAACCTCTACCTTTGGAGAACCAGTCCCCTGGTGCCTCCACAGCGTACATACTAGAGAAAACAGTATCTCACCGACATCCATTTCGGTAGCCTTCGTGTCTGATAGGAACCAGAGGCAAGAAAAAACGTCAAAACCGTAAGGTAGCGCTTAGGAATATCCCGTTTCCGACACAACCTACAGACCTGGGGATAGCGTAGCACCGATACCTTATCACGAAGCTATTAGGCATCTTGTACTTCCATCGCCCTCGAACAAATCCACGAATTTGTCACCCCGGAACAACCCGTGTTCAAAAGAATCAGTTCTTCCACCACACACGAAGAATCGATACACTCTATACCCAAACGTTCCATTGCAACACTATAAATACATTGACCCCTCCCCTGGGAAGGACGGCTTGGTCTGTATGCTGATAGGAAGTGCAACCAGTATGGCACAGAAAATCTCTCCAAGAGAGATCACATCTGCCCTAAACATAAACTACAGTCTGAACCTACGATTGTGCCAGGTTGGTGTTCCACCGGTGTGAGGCGCGGGTTGCAGGAGCACCAAGCCACCTACTACAATTACTGGTGTAACTCTCATTCCTTTCGTTAAATCTTTCGAATGGCCTACTTAGGCCTCTCGCAAGACAGTCCGTGATTGTAACTATCAGTCTGGTAGCCTGAAGCGATGATCCAAAAAACTTCCCATTCGACTTGGAGCAGATAAGACCAATTCGGTAGGTCCAGTGGTAGCAGTGAAGAAAAATAGGGGTTTTGAGATTGACACGAGTAGGATTAATCGAAGTGGTTGCGCTCAAATCCCCCAAGAAAATACATGGTTTGGCTAAGTTGCCCGACTCCACCCTAACAGTAATACCAGATGTGCTGGAAACATGCTCCAAGTGGACGAGCTGTCGACCGCACATCGACATCATCAGTGTTACATATTGTGTTTAAACACAATCATTACGGTCCAGCTCCTGACATTTGACGACCGCTTGCAGGGAAGAAAATCAAATCAGTTAGAGGCACTTCAGCGTTCAAGCAACACACACGGAGTATGACGGAGAAACACGCTAACACGAATCCTGTACATTGGAGACAAACAAACCAGTGAATGTGCGCAACCAGCGACAGCACACACTGCGGCTTTTTAGTACTCTGCAGTAAATGGAGTGGGGTAAGTAGATTATATTGGCTGCGAAACATTATCCTAGAGCCGAAGGTCAACCCAATGAGCCGCACACCATCGATAACAAGCCAGCCCAGCCCGAATATCGGCCAGCGAGGGGGAAAAGGAAATAACGCCGCGAAATTTATTTTCCAATCGTATCCACAATGAAAAAAAACGGAAAACTACAGGAAACAATGCATGTATGTTGTTGTGAGGTGTACAAGACTATGACCAACTAACAGTGCCCATTTGCTCTGAGTGCAAAGAATCAAGAAAACACGAATGGATTGGCAAATGCATAGTTCATCGGATCCTCTTATCGTCTTCCGGAATCTTTGCTTGAACCCCTCATTTTCTTGTCCAGATCATCCTCACTGCGCTCATCCAAGTCTGCAGAGATAAATCGCTTTTCCTTCTACAAATCAGAGGAATGGAATAAAAATTAAGTTGTCGGAAAACATAACATATGGCCGTCATGAACGGGAACCCACTAGCAAGAAAGTGTTCCACAAAACTCGAGAAAGCTGATCAGTCGATTTCGAATGCAGCGGTGATGTTGGAAACAAAGTATGCCCAAGAGATGGGCATAGTTAAACTGTGCCAGAACAGTTGCATCTCGTCCCCAAGTGTGGTATACTAGACGGAAGCGACTCGACAGTGCGGACATGCAACTGGTAATCAGTGGGTTTGTGATGCGAGTAACGCACAGGGACAATAGTTCACCGAACTGTTGACAAGTACTGCACATCAGCGATATGGTGCTAGAAAAACTCAACCATTTTGAATCGCCGGAACACCTTGGATAAATTGTCTTACATTCGAAACTAATCAAATCTTATTTCTTCAGAAAGTGTGAACTAATCTAATACATAATAAACTAATGTGCAAAACTATAGGATACCCGTGCGAATGAATGTTGAAGCGGAAACGTACCGAGTCAGTATCCGACACCGTTTTGGATTCACGAGATTTTTTCGATAAATTAGACAGATGTTCTTTGAACATTTCGTCTCGTTCAGAACGCTGCAGAACGTCACTAACCAACTCCCAGCGATTGTCTTTGCGGAGGACTTTCTTCGCTTCCTTCCAAGTCATTCCTGGATCACGTACAAATTCGCTGAGTAATGTTCGAAAGTTCTCCTCCTGTTCGGCATGCAGTTGTTGCTCGCGCTCCTTCTCTCGTTCTCGAAGTGAGGAGGAAAGGGCTTCTTTGACCTCTTTTTCTCGTTCTCTGATTGAAGCTTCCTGTCGCTCTTTCTTCTCTCTTTCCTTTCGGGAGTCGCTACTCTCACGGGATGGCGGATTCTGCAGGTGTAAGATATTCAGAACATGAGCAGCAGCAGAGACTGACAAACGCGGTTGTATCCCATGAAAGAAACGCCACTGGCCACAAATAAAGGATGCTGTACTAAGCCTCGAATACAAGTCTAGGTAACTCACCTCATCCAGTTTTCTCACGAAATCTCGGAACCAATCCTCACGACGGGATGAGGAATCGACTGCCTTGTATCGCGGATCTGCGTCTATTTTTCGTTTCACCTCACTCCAGTGAGAATGCCGTGACAAACCCTTCGTTTCCTTGAGCAGACTCAAGAAGTCAGATTTAACCTACAGAAGGACAGAACAAAGTGTTACCGAAACGAAATAGGACGACGAGGAACACCAGGCATGGGCTGACCTTTTTCGGTTCTTTCACCCAACAGATGAGAAGTTCCTGGAAGGCCGTGCCAACTCTAGGCACAACCACATAGTGCACATAAACACAGTGATTGAGCTCATTCAAGCGAACTCACTAAAACCGACTGCGATGGCGATACTAAGGAAGCACCGGTGTTGACTTCGGGGATGACCGACATCGGTGACCGTGTTTGGATGCAACTTACCGGACTTATAGAGACAGAAATGAGCATCAAGTGCTCCTAAAGATAATGAAATACCTTGTTTTGTACTGGTGATAAGCGTGAAGTATAGTCGAGGCTGGCTGATTCAAAGAGCATCCAGCTGAACACAAATAAGTCAATTATGAAGCAGAAACACCTGATGGATAAAAACCTCTTCTTGCCTTTACGAAGAACTTATATGATAACCAATCAAATATAATAAACCAAGTCGTGTGAAAGGAATCGAAAATGTACCAATCTGCAACGTTGGTACACTGAACGGAATGCTATCAAGGCCACCCTATGTTTCCTGAATATCTCAGCCCGAAACGCATAAACATTCTCGTTCTTTTGTTTCCGCTTCAATCTGAAGTCCCAGTGTGAAACCGCAAATTCCCCTCAAAGACAAATTTGTTGTCTATCACTGGTAAAACTTGAAATAATACCTCCGGAGATAGGGTTGAGTGAGCAGAGAACTGATTACAAATAAGCGATTATCTTTAAGTTTTAGGCTACTGCTTCGACAGGATATGGTATTTAGAGTGAGGCACGAAGAAAAGACTACTAGGTGGAGTGTGAGTGTAAGTGCAACCAGTTTGCACAGAGCAGAATAAAACAGTTGCTACATCCTTTGTCGTACTTCGGATAAGAATGTGTTCAGCTAGCCGTAATGAATGAGACAGCACGTCACCTGGAGTCACGCACGGAGTAAGCTAATATTCAGGGGCGAGGAAGGAGTGCAATCTGGGTAATCAGAATGGAATGACGTGGTATGAGGTTCGGAGGCGACAAAAGTTTAGTGGATGGAACTATGGAGGCGATTCCGTAACGGCAGGTGGTACTTTTTCTCATGTAAGACGACCGACAGGGGTATTGAATTGCAAACGAACGGGTGTAACAGTAGACAAGCCCAACAGCTTACTCATTTGCAACCCTATAAAACGACAGGAATGCAGCACATTCCAATACCGCCCCACTTTACGCAAACATGTCAACCGTTCTACGAATTGACCAAATCATCGTCACGATTATGGTAGTAACAGACCCCGGCGACCGCATATTTCGCACTGTGCATCAACATTAAGTGAGTGGTAAAGTTAAAGTTTGTTATTTGGTCCTCTTCGACCAAGTTGGTCACCTTCACTTTTGATGGAGGGCGGCTTTCGCACAACTTTACGGTCCAGTACAAGGCGCACAGCATAGCTGGTATCCACTTTTTTTTTAATCGGAAGACCGAATATGGATCTGGGTGTTTGATGAGTTGCCTTACGTGTTCGGAGGCTGTAGGTTGAATGGGAGATGATGAGAAAAAATAGGGCGGTTTTGGTAGCATTTCGCTCAGCATACTTCTCAACAAAACATCTCAGATAATTTCGACTTAGACCTAGACCTACCAACTACAGTAACTGTGCAAACAAACAAGTGAACTGCTGACGCTGTCACGTAAAAAGGTTAAAACCCTACGTTGGGTTCGTTGTGAGATCGCTATCGTTCATGGCGTCAACACTTTAACTGCATAAAGTTTGAAGTCAAATCGGGTTTCCGTTTTTTCGGTCATGTACTGCATGAATAAAGCACGCATTGAAGAAAGGACCAAATAAACAAAACCTTTCAACTGTATTTGGACAGATTTTAACTGGAAGCCCCCCCCCCTTACATCCGGATTCAAACTCCTGTAATTTCAGGTCAGTATAAAAAAGGGTAATGTAGAACAGTCGCCGAGGCCGCAAGGTAGGAGATTCCGTTGTGCAATACGAGATTGATTACGAACATGATTGGCGTTGATGTCGATTGACCTAACTGTTCATGTGAGCAAAAATAAGTCGTAAACGACACAAAACGTCCGTATACTAGCGCTGCATCTAATAATTTAGGGTACATTATTTATTGCACATGTAGTGAAGACTCAAAGCACAGTTCCCAGCAACAATCTGGCTTCCCGATATCATGAATAAACTATTTCAGTATAGACGTGATGTACGGATACGCAACTAATTGACAGTGACACCGCATGAGCGGCGAAGACTTATGTTATCAAAATATCTTAATGTAGTTGTCGAACCAGCGCGTAATAAGGACAACAGGCGGTGGTCCGCCCTGGGCTTCATTAACGAGGTTGTGCAGGCAGGCTAAAAGTAGTCATTTAAGGGACTGATGCACCAAATTAGGTCCAAGAGCTAAATAAGTCGTAGCATATGCATGCAGATAAGCCGCACAACCGATGTGCGCACCAGCGAATCAAATTACAGCTTTGCAGACGCCACTAAACTCAGACGTAACAAACCTGTAAGTGGATTGACAACGGGCTGCGATAGCCTGAAGATTGGAGCCAAAGTCAAAGGACTTCCCCATTGCTGTTGTAATTCATCTGTTTAAGGACCTGATAAGCACAGATCAGTGCGTTAGAGGAGCAAATTTGGTGTCCATAAAAAGCGTTAAATAATAAAAATGGGTACCTTAGTTTGACCACCTGACAAGGACCCAGTTTGAACCAGCTAGCCATGATAATTTCAAAAAGCTATCTTTAGTTCCGACTCACTTGGACGCAGGTTTATTTTTGCATAACAAATGCGATCGGTTAACGGTTGTACTGCCGACGTGAAATGTAAACAAGTTGGAATTACTTTTCGAGCAAATTAGATCCAAACAATATTAGCTTCCAAGAGTTCTGACTGCTCCGGTCAACGAGTATGGCAAAGGGGGTTACAAAAAAGAAATCTCGAGTAGAGACAAGCATATCCCATAGGCATACGCCAACTACAGTCCCAAAATACAGAGTACCTAAATCCCTCTACGAAGAGAGATGCAAACTAGTATTACTTAGCACAACTAAGGTTGGTGCACCTTAAATTCTCAGTTGGTGGGTTTGGAGACGTGTCGACGAATAGTGCCGATCCACAGATCCTGAGACTTTGATTTCCGTTGCCGAGTTGTGGAGGCCCGTTTGAATTCGCCGAAAACTTGACTGGTCGGACAATATCTCAGCTTCATCCGAAAGCAACCGCTACGGACAATCCTACGGAGTGACAACGCCTTGTGGCTATTCGAGTACAAAGGATAAAAGGAGTGGATTTAAAACTTGTGGCCGAAATTAGAGGGCTATATTAGTAAAATTACTTTTCTGAAGAACTGACAAAGTAGCAATATCTCCCGGTATCCGACTGAAACTTTGCACAAACTGTAAAAGAAGGACACCACTAGCTTTCTGTCAATTCTCTACCAGGAACTTGCTCGTTCAATCAGCTAGTAGACAATTGACTTGGAGGGTGATTGCTGGTTGGGGCAACCACAGGGGACACAACGGGGACGATGCATATGGACGTGTGTAGATCCGATAAAACATATACGCAGTGGACGGGAAGGGGATCTAGCACTCTAACGAAAGGGTCCATAAACTAAAAGCCGCGAAATGACGCACAAAAACGACGGAGCAGGTCATGATGAAAACACTTGTTACAGGAAAAACAATGTAATGCTCCCCGTTGTGTGGCCTCTAGCACACATTCATATTCAGAACTGTTGGTTTACCGCCACCAGCCCATTAAAACAATTCGAGATATATGGTGACCAGAATAATTACTGTATTTCATATCAGTGCACTGAATAAGTATCCCGTCCCACTGGTCTCAAGTCCAGATGAACGAGGGAGCAGGATGTGGCAAACTACCGAAACGCACAATTTGCAACGGGTCAGTTCGGTTTACTCCTCGCAGCATAAACGCTGGAGATTCATCGGACGGTTTGGAGATAGTCAACAACGCAAGCTGTAAAGAAAGGGGTGGCTTACTGTTTGAAATCTTCGGATAATCAGATTCAGAGTAGATAGCGCGAAACATGCGGTAAATGATCACATAGATTTGGAAAAGACATCGCCGGTCATTTCTAAGCTGCGATCAGCCTAATGAACGAAATACATTGATCCAAACAATGATCTTAATCGAAATAGGGACGAAATAGACATTAGCTCGAGTACTTTGGTTACAGGTTAGTCACAAGAATGTGTTTTGGGTTAACGGGCTCCTATGTGAATAATTACATTGGTCTGAAAGGACAAGTGACGAAGTAAGCGGATGGAATTCGGCGTAATTGACGGAAAATGGTATTTTTCTTAGAAACTCACGTTTATGCTAAACAAAACTTTACATCAAGCAACACAACACACATGGGAATGAGTAAACTGAACACCTTCAAAAGTTACCTGGCGCCGCTTTTTAATGCAGTGACTTTATGAGCAAAGTGAAATTACTAAGAGCTATACGAAGACCTTGGTTTACAGGGTTGGAGATGGTTCTAGATTAAATTCAAGATGAGATGACTAACTGGTCAGCGAGCAAGAATTCGTGGGGAAAGTTCTTTCGGTAATGGTCAGCTCCAGGTAGCTCATAAATATGGTACCGTATTTTTATGACGAGCGCTATTCGGGAGTCTTCAGGCTTTCTTAAATACAGGATTACTTAAGTGGAAGTTGCGGCTCGAGACGAAGCCAGAAGCAAAAAGTCCAAACCACTATAAGGTTGTAAACAAATTAATATGTTCTGTCTCACTAAGGCGTACAATTCCGATCCCCCCGAACAAAGAATACCATGAGTAAAATCATCCTATTGTAGCATACCCGAACAAATGTGAACCACGGTTCAACAGGGCTTCGTAAACAATCGGTAGTTTTTTATTTGGGCAACGTTTCGTTTTTGACACAAAAGCTTCATCAGACCAAGCGCTTGTGTCAAAAGCGAAACGTTGTCCAAATAAAAAACTACCGATTGTTTACCACGTCCTTCTGAAACGATGGCTTCTCAATCGGTTCCAAACTTTTTCCAATTGAGTGAACCACGTTTAACCACAAACTGAGAATCACTTACTGTTATTTGGTTGGTTTCAGATGAGTAAAACTCTGCTCACTCCCCTATCCAGCGAAATGGGGCGAGGGCAAAAAATGTAACAGCCAACCACTTTCACAGTGGTTGTAGTCGAGCACTAAACTGTCAGAGTTCTGCTGGCACGGAGGATTCAGACTGAAAACTGCCCCCCTGGAAGTAGTTTGGATGAGGGTTTTTATAGCCTATAGAAATTCTATATTGACGACGTAAAGTAAATTGGCAGATATCAGAACTTATAAAGGAGTTAATGCACTAACGTGAATGTCAAAGAGCGTGGGCGATTTTAGGAAACAGGATCAACGAAATATTGGTCATACATGGGATAGCTGTGAGTTACGCCCTAAAGTGAAACACGTAAACAACACAGACAACTTGATTTTGTAAAAGCATTCACACTCACGGCTTGGACGAAACGAGGAAATTCGGACGTGCAGCAAGGTCCGGATGACCGCTTATAAATTCCGTGGTTGAACAAGCAATCCGCCCTCAGAACTCACGTCACAGGTTTCAGCAGAGATTAGATCAGCATGGAAAACAACCGAGCATGACCACTGTGACCACTTTCAAAGCCAACGGGTGAAAACTGATGAATACAACGACATAGTGGTCAGTCACTGAATGCTTAAAACCAGAAAACTTTGGCGGAAATATGTCGAACGTGTGGTATTCGCTAATTTCGAATGAGCACCTAGGTAGCAATCGTCGACAGGTACGTTCAAGGGATCTAAGTACGTGTGAGAGCAGCGATAAAGTGACAGTCCCAACATCGAGGAAAAGAATGGTAAGTGTATGAGCGCACAACTTTTGACCAGCAAAGACAGCCAGACAGTGAAATGAGTATCAGAATCGCCAATAAGATTAGCGAATTACTCGAAAGGGGAACTCGTAAAATTCCGGGCTGTAGCAGAACAACACCTAGAGAAAGTATGGTATGAATTCCTGACCACGAACACAACGGCGCTAAAGGTGTGTAAATTTGGCGAAAAGATAAGTCAGAGAATAATGAGGCACCTGACAATTCTAAATATTACAGAAGCTACGCCAACTCAGATCCACACGTCAACTGTAAGGTTGGCATCTCACTTATTTGCAAGTCATCACAAATAATCACGGAGCCGTCATGCAACCGAATTAAATAGTACTTGTGAATTAATTTGATCCCTTCGGGCAACGACGTGAGGAATTTCACAATGCAACAGTCTGTTGACAAAATGACAGACCCAGATCCAAACTAGAGTAGTAACATCGTTTTCGGAAAAGTTTGGTAACAATCGGTAGATTTATTGCTGGGCAACGTTTCGCTTTTGACACAAAAGCTTCGTCAGGCCAAGTGACTAGGTTACGAGGTTGGTCGAGATTTAAGGCGGAAGGAGAACCAATCATCTAAGTCAAGCTAAATCTCTGTTGGGTGTCGGCCGAAGGATTTTGTGTGTTAGGGTGGGTGACCAAGTGTTGGACCTAATTGGATTTGGGTAGTAACACTTACTTTCTCTTTCTCACGGTGCTTTTCATCTTTTTCCCGCTTGCGAAGTTCGGCCAAATAGTCTTGGAACATTGACTCTCTGTCCCGCGACTTTTCTATGCCCTTGAACCGTTCATCTTTCGCGCACTTTGTCGAAAACTCGGTGAAGGAAGATCTGGAAAGAACAGAGCAATGTGACTAACAAGGACTGCATACAAAGCGCACTGTCCGAAAAATTCGACAGAAACTAGCTTTGATCACATACTAAGAAATATGAACTGCTGGTTGGCTTACTTCGACGTCAACTCCGCTTCTTCGAGCAGCTCACTGAACTTTTCTTTACGCTCCTTCAGTTTGTTTTTCTTCTCGCGCCTTTCTTCTTCTGCGCGTTCTTTGACGTACGCTTCGAACGTTTGCTTTCTCTCTTTGCTAGCCAAAAGAAGATAGCGCGGATCAAAGACGATTTTGTGTAGCTCTTTCTCCCATGTAGAAAAGGCAGAAACCTGGAAGTAAAGTGAACCAGATTTACACTCGAGACAGGGTAACTCAAACGGCAACACCGTATTCATTCTCAAAAAAAAGGAAATCAACTCTCGGTAAAAGGCAGCTGTTCGCAGCCGTCAGAGACGGTAGTTCACATCGTAGATAGGCCACTGAGGAAACCCGTCGTAACTGGTCCGTCCTACACGAATGAATTTGCCAACCGATGCCTCTTACGCTATCCGTTTACATCCAGATTTCCTGAGCGAATGCTTGATGCAGAAACCCCAGGTGTCTGCGGTTGGTTAAGCCATTTTATCTTTCTTTATCTCTTTTTCATACGCTTTCCAACGAACGAATTGAAACAGTTCTACGGCATTTGACACGCAGCGTCCTCACACCGACATTACTCCCAATGGTGGATAAATCAGGAAACTGCCGGATATGAAAGTTTTAAAGTTAATAAGCGGAAAATTCGAAAAACGACGTACCCCCTGACGCTTAATAAGTATATTCTATGCATGCTAACCACGTGTGAAGACTGGTGATCTCATGTTTGGTTCAACTTTCGAGTGTGGAAACTGAAGGCAGTCTAGTCTGTACAAGACAGACTGTCAGATACGTGTTGCGTAGTTCGCGATGTGGGAGGACCTGGTGCTCAGAACAGGTATCGAATGGATTTTATGTAAGGCCAACACTTACAAACAACATGCAGACTAAAATGGATTAACACCCCAGGATGTTGGAACTCAGTAAAATTAAGGCATGCCTACATACCCACGTAAGTCCAGCTCGTCGCAACGCGACCGGGTGAAATTCTGATTCCACTGACTCATTAAGGCCAACCAGGACAAAGGTGCTTCCAATCATAAAATGTGAATCTCGGGTGTGCATGATACAAACTAGGGGTACGTTAGCATCCAGAGAAGCTGAGCCATGTAGAATGCCACAGTTCCCATATGTTTATGAAATACCCGCCAGACAGCTCATGTGTGATAGATGTCTGTGAAAGACGGCGAAAGCACCGATGAAGTAGGACATTCAATAGAGAAGCGAAGCGAGTGGTCCGTTCCCGTAATCGTATCCAATCAAATGATCTGGCAAACTGAAATACTTTGGCAGCTTCCACGTTTACCCCTTGGAAGCTCTGTTTGCAACGACTAAATCAGGATCCGCTACGCATACAAGACATTAAATTCACTTTTTTCTCCATCGAGTTGTTGTTCGATGGATAGACAGTCTTCTATCGGTGTATGCATCCGAAGAGATGGTTCCTCACTCACGATCAACCCGAGCTCTAAACTTTCCAGGAACGCCTGCACTTTTCTACACAACACTGGGGGCTGAGTAGTTAGCGAACCAACATGGATGATTTTTCGCTCCTGGAGGACGTGCTATAGAAATACAGCTCACCCTTCTTGAACAGCCGGTCGGGAGTGCACTCTGAGAACTGATTTCCTGAGACATGATGGTTGAAGAAACCAAGCAACTTTTTCCCACATTCCAGAAGATACCTGAATCACCAGGATGTGCTCCATCGTAAAATCCCCACAAGGATAGAACATGAGGTCAGCTCCCACATTATACAGGTTTGTGTGCACGTTCTCCTAAGAGAGAGACGATAGAATCTGGTGTAGCTGTGGAGAAATGTCGAGACTGTATAAGTGATACCTTGCGACAGTGAAGCGTCAGCGCTTGAGAGTGATGCTGCACTGCTTATGACAGTGTCTAACCAACAGGCGTTTCTGAAAAGCGATTTCGAAAGGTCCCGGACGTATTCCTTTCTCCCGGTCAGGGCTATATCACACCTTTTACTCTGGATGTCATACAGCTTATATGCAAGCTAATAAGCGGTGCCTGCTAGACCAGAGTTGATCGCCTTTGTGAACAGCATTCCACTGGTTGCTTCTAGCTTCTCTCCCGTTGCAATCGAGCTCCAGTTGATGTCACCGGTTGCATTCAACTCGACGCAAATAAGAATGACCACTATAGTACTGGAGTATTACGATCCCATCAACTATGACAGTGGATTAGAAAAGGGGGCCACAGCAGCCGCTTTGGCGTAATTCCACATGCTTTGATGCAAGCTCTAAGCTTGACAACGAATTTTTGGATCAGAAGCTACCGACCGAAATGTTCTTAGATGGAGTATGATTCTGGTTTTTCGATTGTCTCCGTCTTGGCTTATCCGGCAATGTCTCTCGTGCTTCCTGTGGGATGCATGGGAGCAATGCACCGTGGGGGTGCAAAAGCGGAACGGTGAGATATAACAGACAGGTTTTACCTCTCGAGCGATTCACTTAAACAACCTCGTAATCCACAGTGCACGCGGTGAAGCGAAAGCAGCTAGTGGCTATTCTTAGCTTTGTACAACGCAACGTAGGGGTCGCGTTGGCAACAGAGCTGACTCCGCATCACTGGGCTACAGCGTTCACTCAGTATCAGCCTTATTTTTCTGACACCTTACAAAGGTGGTCCCAACACTTTACAATCAGCTCAGAAGTCCTCTAGGTTTTATTATTTAATACCAAACATGCAAGCTATCCAGCCTATTTCGGCTGTGCACCAGAGTACATTGGACAACACCAGTAAACATAAAGCCTGAATGATCCGCAGCCCTCGCGAAAGATCTGGTATTCAAACTAACTACCTCGAAACATCGTATGGAAGTGCATTTGGTTCATACAGCTTTTCATTGCAATCAGGTGGTCAAGTAGGCGAGGATAGCCCAAAGGTAGAGTAAACAGAACCCTAAGGCCACTTAGTGAGTTGTGCTCAGTTTGTTAGCTTTTTCAGGCTCTGATTAGGGATCACTGAAGGCAATGTACCATTCGAATTGGACGCTGGTTCCCAGCCTTAGCGTAGAGGCAGCATATGCAGCGAGGACTTTCAGTTCGAAATTCACCACCGATATAAAACGTACCCCGTTGCAAAGCCCCCAGGTTCTCCGAAGCATATGCTGATTAGGTCTACGCAGAATACATGGAAGTACATGATAGTAGGTCAAAGTCGCCTCCAAAAGAGTAGCCCTATATACAGAGAATTCCTAAAGCTGTAGTCTGACTATCGCAACCATGCCTACTTAGAGCTAGAGCATTCTCCCTACAAAAGCGCACTTCTTGTGCTTATTAAATCTAGATAAACAGGTACCGCTTACGTCAAAAATTCGGTCAGTTTGATTAACCTGACCATTCGTAACCAAAACTATCAAGAAATCCAATAAAACATGTCACGATAGTTGGTTCAAAGTAAAACGTTAACGGTCAATCTAGAATAAATGAAAATGACATTCAACGATCAGAAATGGCTGTTATTTTTCAATGAATAATGTTGTCTGGCTTGAACGAGACGAACTAAGCGTATTCTCCGATAAAGCGACAATGGAACTTCGACACCCAGAGCGGACTAATTCTCCGTGGGGAATGCACAAGCTGTGATTAGACTGTTCCGGAGACCTCACAATATCGCTTAATTGGGAGCGGGACTTCATAAGCCCAGAATTTCAGTTCCTACAGCGGCAAGTCAGGAAACTCTGGCCAGGCACCTGCAGCTGCCACATGAAGACGGCAATTCTATCACTGAAGCTCGGCCACACGGGCATTTCGCAATTCAAATTTGACGTCACAAGATTTACAGAACAGTTGTTTTGTCGGTCCGTGTGCTGAATGTGGTTTGCCAAACGAGGCCGTGAGTTGAAAGCGATGTGTTCGTACCATCACTTTATTTTCTAGTTGGTTCAGGCAATATAAGTGAGTCATTCTTGACTGATTAGTTCGAACTAGGCGACCATGACCACTTTTTAAATCCTCATGGACCCGACTCTCTGAACCTCAGGTTATGCCTCGACCTAGGGAGTAAGGCGCAACCGTAATCTAGAATATTCCATGGGAACTGTTATTAGGGTCCGATCATGCCGAGAACATCATCTACACTACTTCAGAAAGAAGCATTACCTGCATTTCAACAAGCATTTCGCGGAATCGTCTGACTCGAACTTCCAGTGGCTGAACAGCCCGTTCTCGAGCTGCCCGTTCCTCGGCCTCTTTGGCGGCCTCCATACCGACGGGGATTTTATCAGGAGTGTTCGCTGGTTTTTCCGTTTCCGCATCCGCATTTTCTGGCGTTTGATTTTTTTGGGCTTCAATATCTTGGGGTTGGTTCTCTTCGCTATCCCTAAAATCAGAAAAGATACTTAGCAAAAGCCTAGCATATTTGCAAAAAAATCTTCACACTGTCAGTGCATCCTGTACACGGCTCAGCGCACCGTCCGCTGACTACTTTTCGGACATTTTTACAAAGATGACACAAAACGTCGATACGTGGCAAATCCATCACCAGAGTTGAAAACATACGCGAGCCAAATGGGAGCAAACGGTCGAGTGAAAATTGAGGTAATACGGTTGCCCAAACTACAGTAGGCCTGGCGTTCACTACATCTAGCGCTTGGACTAAGCTGCTAATCTGTTGTTTAACCAAGAAATGACAACCTGTAGTAAAAAAAATACTGCTGTGACCTAGACGGCGGACATCCATGGCGGATATGCGGGTCAACAAAGGTCGCGCTGTTGGACACCTGTGGGTAGTTGGTAAAGCACAATCGGTTTGCCCTTGGTGCCGATGCACACCCGAGGGAATGCGATTCGTAGGAAAGTACGCAAAGACCTGATGTTTGCAATTTAAAAAAATCGTTCACTTGTAGCAACCTTTCAGGTGCCTAACCAGAAGGAAGCACGAGGGCTGGGATATTGCCAGGTGCCCAAGCCTAGACAGGGGAAGCCGAAGGGCAGAGGTCGGGTTTGAACCACGGACCTTTCGGTCAGTAACTTCGAACTCTAACCACTGAGCCATCCCGTAATTTGCTGGCGTATGACAACTCCATTCTATTCACACGACTTTCATGCATAATGACTCAAACTCAGACTAGACCTGGTTCGCAGCACAGACAGTCTGGGTAGAGAAGGGTCCCTCATTAAACTGTATATTCGAACAAAAATCGGCATACCCTGCCTTGCAGGTGAAAGATAGCAACATCAAAACGCCCCCTAGAGGGACCGAAATCAATTGCACCGTATGGCGACTGCGCAAACCCTACAGGCGACAAAATCTGTGGGTGATTGAGCCGACGAGGGACACGGAAACACTAAAATGCGCCCCTCTCGATCTAACTCACTTAGGAAATGAAAACGATAACGTGAGTTGAAGTAATCAACGGCACAGACACTAAGTTGTCACTGGCTGAAGAATGTATAGGATCTGTATCCACCTCTCTTCTTTTTGAACAGTTTTCATCCTGTCCTGACGCATTTATTCTGGTGAGCTCATATGACACAGCCAACACTATTCCATAACACCATAGGAGAGAGGAACAAGTTGAAAATAAAAATGTAAAAATAATGGTTCAGCTGTAACACCCTTTTAGTGCCTAGGTACCATGCCGCCGGAAGGAAGCATGAGAGCTGGGATACTGCCAGGTTGTCCAAGCATAGACAGAAGTCGAGATGCAGAAGTAGGGTTCGAACCACGGGCCTCCCGATCAGTAAATTCGTGCTCTAACCAATGAACCGTGAAATAAAATACCAAACAATGGCTTCAGTGGATGCGATTGACAAGTCCCAATGTACAAGCTAGAACCGTACAGAC
Organism: Opisthorchis felineus; assembly: GCA_004794785.1. NCBI lineage: Eukaryota > Metazoa > Platyhelminthes > Trematoda > Opisthorchiida > Opisthorchiidae > Opisthorchis > Opisthorchis felineus. The sequence goes on along the minus strand of SJOL01008062.1, from coordinate 247,763 downwards.
AACAGCACAGCTAGTGTTAAAAACCTTGGGCAAGCTTACAGACGAGGTTTCTTGGATGCAGTCTCGCCACCATCACTATCAAGTGACCCCGAAGTTGGATTGCCTTCAGAACGCCCAAGCTTGCCAGGGTTAGTCGCTGTGGGTTGCTTTTCGAGGAGGCGGTCAACATCGGCACGTCCTTTAAGTTCCTCGGGCTTCTCCCAAACAGAAAGCCGCTGACTAGGATTAAAGAAGAACGCACGATCATCGCCAGTCCAAACAACACACCACGGAGTACCAGGAACGGCGGTACTCGATACTGGCCTGCTGTTGTCCTTCGGGGTCTTAGCAGGCTCTTCTTTCGTTGAAGTATTTTCCCCAGATGATCCATTGGACTTCTCTGAGTCTTTCGCCTCAGGGGTAACTTTTACTTCAGCAGTTATCTTGTTCTCCGTGGGAACTTCTGAAGGAACATCACTTTTCGACTGTTTGTTCTCCAAAACCTGGAAAGAAACGGGCAGAAGCAAACGCGACATGCACGAGCTTTGAGTGATTAACGTGACAAAGTAATCCGCTACTCCGATTAAGGCATGTAACTTTAGAGCCCACCTGAGGAGGTTCTACGGAACCAAGCTAGCTAGGTTGTCCCGTGCTGCTTACGAACCAATCAGTGGTCATCAGGCAACTATCGCTTGGCAGTTTTGAGAGTGGGACACGAAAACGAGTGTCCATCACTCAACCAAGAAAGTTGATTAACCTCGAATTTGAAACCAAAGGGCGAGGCACGTAAGGTGCGACCCTGGACGACCAAATGAAACGTCTGATTGGGGGAATTTCAGACCCCTAACCTCCTGAGTAGATCCATCAATAGCCGATCGCAAACATGTGGGTGGATGCACGAAGACAACCTTCACTTGTGGTCTCGATTTGCAGTGAGTTTACTAAGTCGAGTAGGTTTGCGTGTGTTGATCAGAAAGATGGGATAGATGATTAGTACCAAAGCATAGGACTGCAAAATGGCATACGGACGCACCTGACAGCCTTGCTTTTTTACATGATCCACGAGCATGCACCCGAATACAGAACGACGCCGACGGAAAAGTGGACTTATTCGGAGAAAATGGGGTATCGCAGACACTAGTTAGATAACAGCTTCTTGGTCTTCCTAATGAACTGTGGTCACGATACACTGAGTGAAACGCGAAATTCACCAAATTGAATTCCACAATGCAATAAAGCCTGAAAAACCAGACGTTTGTTGCAGCGAACTTTTGGTGCACGGCTGCCGCACAACCCACATATGCTGCCTGAAAAAATATGGGGGCAGGTTCTATTAAAAATATTCTTACAAGAATTCGCCCATAAATCTTATGACATTGAACGCCAACTTTATGAAAATACACGACTGTGTCAAACGCAGCTATATTTAGAACTTTGCACGTCGCACCCCTGCTGGTCTACTAACATCGAACCTCCCCCCATCGGCCCTGGCGCGCCGACCTGTAAACTCTATACCCTTGGTTAATCGCTTCGTTTTTAACTGTTCGTTGCGACTCAGGCTTCCAGGACGACTGAATCTTCATTTCCTCCCAAAGTCCCCCCCATCATAACAGTTACTTCGCCTCATATGGAGTTGTCACGATCGACGTGGGGGTCTTTCTCATACTTCACTATATGACCCTCTGACCTTGTACTATGGCTGCCATCGAGGAGTTCTGAGAACATGTCTTCTGTCCCGGTGACATCATTTGCCCGCTAGGCTATCCTCTTCACTTCGTCATTGTACATTCTTTCCAGGATCGACAAAACCCTGACTGTTCAACTTAAAATCTTCAATTGCTCAAGACTAGGGTTAGCGCCTAGCTGCACTGTGATTACTTGTTATCTCCCTTTTCCATAGTTGCTTTCGTGGCCAAAGACCTGCGGTCTAAAGTACAAAAAGAAAAGATCCACAGCCAGCTTCGCTGGCCTTGGGGTTTGTCAGGCGGGTGTAGTGTCAATCAATTAATCAGTCTCATTTATTTGAAAACCATACTAGTGTCAATCAATCAACCAGTCTTACTTATTTGACCACACTATTCGTAAATGATGCCAAAGTATCTCACCTAGTATTTCTCTCCACTAGGGTTGATGAAGTACGCTCATGAGACGATCCTCAGGGTGAGCAGTTTGAGGGACCTTGTGAGCAGTGTCACGTCGAAGAAATATACTTCGATATCCAAAGTAGTATCCAAAGTAGTATTTGTGCAGCACACTCAGTGGAAGACTATTACAAATGAGATTCGGCTGATATTCGGTTTCCCGTTAACACGAAGCTGAGCTGCAAGTGTGTACAGCTCCGAAGGGATATATCATTTTCATGATAGCAGGACTAAGCAGTGCGAGACCAAAATCAAGAACCCACTGCCCGAGGTGAACTTGAAGAAACCCAAAATGACATTGGGACTTAACGAGGACGGTGTCTAGCGTGGTAACTACATTGTGCAGTACAATGAGCCACAAGGCTTCCAACTCAGAGTGAGAGACGAATAAAGTACCTACCTGAGGCGTCGATTGCGCGGGTGCAGCAGTTGTCACCTGCATCGTCGTGGTCGCAGGAGCAGAAGGAACAGTGAACGACGGGGTTTTGTGTTGCTCTAAAAGTAAGGAAGACATCGTGAAACTAACGAGTTCTTACCGTCCCAGTCGACGAGCACTTTAGGTTTCTCCCAGGTAGTTTCACCAGTTCTTGAGTTATGGTAGTACGCCTTACCCTCTGGATTGCGGTACTCTGACCATACTGCAACGTCTGGGGGTTTTTGAATAGCACCACCGGTGGGCAGCAGAGGTGGCATTGTGGGCACGACAGAGGCAGTTGTCGATGCAGGTTTAGCCGTCCCCTCCACCTCACCTTGACGCACAACAGTGACACCTTCCGGGCGGTCCCATCGTGTCTCACGAGTACGCATGTTATAATAGTAAGACTTCCCTTCTGCTGTTAAGTTTTCTACCCATATGTCATCTGGAGTCTTCCGCTGAACCGCTGGCTGAGTAGCCGGGGGAATGGCTCCAACAGGCATAGCTGGGGGCATGAAAGGCATGGGTGGCCTAAATGGGGGCATTGAACCAGGCATCATCGACATGCCGTGCATAGGAGGAGGCATCATATGTAGAGGAACTGTCGGTGCCCCCGGGCCTAAGGGTTGGGATGCAATGAACGGTCCGACCATTGAACGACCGATCCCACCGGGTGGGCCTGGGAATCCGGGTGGCATGGCAAACGGTACACCTAGAAAACAAGCAGTTGTAAAGAGCTAAGTTGTCACGAAGACGAAAGCAATAAAGTCCCTATTTAGTCACCCAGATAGCCACTGCAACACCAAACCATCTACATAGCGCTTGGCTATCGGTTAGTATAGCATACAACAACCAAATCCGCATTTGAAACAGTTGGCAGAGATCAGGGCAAAATACCCCAGTTCTATCAACATTAAAAAAACGGCAACAATCGTAGCAGGCGTACAGGCCACAGCCGAATTAAAAGCGGTTTCATCAGCACCACAACCTGATATTACTTACTTTCAGGCGGTCCGCCGGCCGGAAAGGCGAAACCTGAAGGTATTGTCGGGGGAATTGGGGGCGGACACATAGGCGGAGCCGCTGCCGGGGCATTTATGGGTGCCGAAGATGTGTTCGGTGGTGCCGAGGAGGTTGGTGGTGTTCCGGGCATGCTAAAGGGAGGACGGGGCGATCCAAAAGGTGGCGGGGCAACCGGGTAGGTAGGAACGGCCGAGGTCTCCGGAGTAACGAAAGGAGCAGACTGTGTCCCTGCTTGGTTAATTGGAGTAGAAGGAGCCGTTTGTGAATTTGAAACGCTGCTGGGTGGCGTTAGAGCTCCCGAGGGTGAAGCAACTGTAGGCATCGGCGGGCCACTCGGTGGAGCATTAGGTGCCGTGTGTGGACCAGGCGGCGGAACTGCGGGCGGACCAGAGGGAGGGACGCCCGGGGGAGGGCCTGTTGACCCAGGAGGACCAAATGGTGGGCGTCCTTGACCTGGGAAGTTGGATCCGCCAGGGCCGTGGAAAGGTGGCGCGTTGTAAGTCGGTCCGGGAGGCTGATTAAAATTCGATCCAGGAGCATTAAAGTCAGAACTGGCGGGAGGCCCAGTTGAACCTGGTCCTGGAGGTGGTCCGCCGAAGTTCTGTCCGAACGATGGGCCGGGAGGGGCCCCCTGGTTGGATGGGGGGCCAGGAAAAGGTGGACCAGGAGGGCCACCAAATGGCCGACCTGCTCCGGGCCCGCCATAAGCCGGTCCTGGACCACTGAAAGGGGGTCCAGTCGCATTACTTCCAGGCATGCCATGACCACCATATGGTGGGCCATTGAAGGGCTGTCCAGGAGGGGCGTTGAAGGACTGCCCGGGAGGGCCGTTAAAGGGTTGTCCAGGAGGGGCGTTGAAGGATTGTCCGGGTGGACCGTTGAAGGGTGGTCCAGGAGGACCACCGAAGTTTTGTCCGGGGGGACCGGCAAATCCTGGGCCTCCAGGGGGCGGACCATGCGGTGGACCAGAAGGGTGAGGCCCACCATGGGGTCCCATCATATAAGGCGGGGGTGGTCCACGAGGACGCATCTGTGGCTGCATATTCGGGTAAGCATTTGGATTGGGTGGTGCATCGTAATCGTTGCCTGGAACATTAGCGTCCCCGTATGGTACGGAATCATCCATATCCTCCTTGTGGTCTTCGGGCATGGACGGATAACGAGGGGGGAACTGTTGAGGGTGCCTCATAGGTCCACGTTGCATTCCCATAGGGGGTCCGTATCCATCAAATGGGGGTCCATTGCGGCTGGGGCCCATTCCAGGTCTCATAAATGGCATTCCGCTAGGAAAAATTAAAGTGAAAAACGGCACTTACTGTGGATTCCCAGGCATGTGCATGGGCATGCGGGGTCCTCTGAAACCAGGAGGAAAAGCGGCCCGGGGGCCCGGTCCAGAACGATATTGCATGGGTGGCGTTGTGTGTCTAAAACAATGTATCAATACACTGCATACACGAAGAAATAGGATAAATGCACGAAAAAATGTTATCTGGTTCTAGTGCATCACGCAGCAGCTACACGCTAGTGAACTCTACCTCCAGTTTTGAAAGTCCACTGGCAGTGGAAAACAATGCCAACGCTATCAAATACCAATGAACATCGCCTGTTCGGTCGGCCTACGGCAACTAAGACCTAGTGGTTCATGTATTGCCCAGATTGTGAAATTCGCTAGAATACATACAGGCTCTAGTAGCAGGGATCACTATACCGTAGAAAAATGTTCAATAAGGCTTTCAGGGATTATTACATCCCATTACAGCTTCCTGAAAGCTCAAAGGGATCCAACACACCGAACAAATGAGCTTTCGAAATGCAGCCGTGACTCCCGGGTGGGGGGCATTGGGACTTGCTGCGAGAATTTAGTGATCTATCCCGTCTAACAGTTTGATTCTACTTAGAGCCTGACAAGAACAACTACATCCACCGGTAACACTCCAAGAGGCCGTGGAGTGCATGGAATTACCCTCCGATGGATGCTAATGGTGCAACCAGGGAGTAGGTTCTGGTGCAAATTAATCCGTTTCTGCTCGAAATTCCGGACACACACTGCCGCTAGCTCGTGACAACCTTAAACTGTCCAACAGTTCGTTCAAAGGGGTGTACCGGAGTCCAAAAGGGTTTCCATCGCCTTGCTGCCTAGCCACAGACCGATATCCGGGTAACACGGGATCAGGCAACCAAGTCCGGAAAACCCTACTTTATCTGCTCATCATTACATTTGGGTAAATTAATTTCCTGCCTTGGTAAGTGTACACAAGTTAGGTGTTCGTGTAACAACTAGGCCACATGACTAAACACCGACCGACGCAGACATAATCTAACCACCGAATGTGCACGCGCGGGGTCACTTCAGTACCCACACTCCCTTCTCAAAAACTGGACACTTGCACTTTTCAGACTGCTGCGCAGGACAGCGTCCATCCGACCTAAGAAACGCGAAGTCAATGCACAACTTACCGCATCGGACGCATGGGACGCGGCCCACTACCCTGCACGAAATGTTCATCCGACTTGAAATAATCATCCTTAGTCATTTCAACGTCAGCCGACTTGCATTCACCATTTTGGTCGAAAGGGCCATCCTCATGTTGATAGCTATGCTCGGAAGCAACCTCCTCATCGAGGGCGACACCTTCATCCTCCATCACAATTATGGTGGTGTTGCGAACAGGAACTGGCACATTCAAACAATTTTTTGTTCAGTTCGATGATGGCCCACTTAAGATATTCATTGCTTGAACGGCTGATAAACTGGTATTCAACGACGGACCATGAATTCCTGGTTGATACGGTAGGTAGTTGCCGTTTAAGCGGCACGTTCGAAATTGGTTTTGTCTATTCCTCACACAGGGCGATCCTTAGAGGCACACCCGAAATTTCTCTAAAGCCGTTGTTTGAACAAAGGAATCTTTGACATAAAGTTTTGGCATTTGATGATATTTCTTCGAACCCTGAAAATCTCCCCATTCGGCCGCAGTTTTGTTGGAAGTTGTTTAATCGTACTCGAGGTCCACCATTGGCGCTGAATTCATTCTTTAGTGACCGCCAATGGCTTCGCACGATGTCCCCATCAAGACGGTTGGAAATTTTGTGGGAGAGCTGGTTTCTTCACCTGCTTTCTCCTGCATTGGACCTGGAAAAAATCTGAAGACCACATGAACAATCATTACGCCCTCTATGTCAGCGCAAAGTCAAAATGGAGCAGCCATTCACGACCTGCATAGGAAAAAGTTTTCTACGGTTGAGGCAGGTGTCCCGCCAAACGAACCCAAAGAATTGGTCACAGCTAGTAAGGTTTCGTTTTATGAATAAAGACTTGCTTGGCTTCACCACCCACCCATTCACACACACAAAGCATGGTGCTGCACCACTGCTTCACGTTAATGCTTCGTCGCCGTTTGGCCATAGTACGCAGGCACTGAACTTCTCCATTGTGCTCCCATGAAGCAAAAGGTAGCTGCAGTTTCATTTGCCTCCGCGACTTGCCTCCTCCAGTGACTGTGTGCTGTTTTCTTTTTTGAACTGACTGAGCTGCTTTACTAGCCTGGCTTTACCCCCGGCCGGCTAAAATGTCTAGTAGCTGGAGTTTTTTATCAATGGTCAAGCCGCAGTTATGATTGCTTGGTGGCTTGTCACCCTGCAGATCTGGTAGCATGACCAAGGGTTGGAAACTTCGTGTGGTGGGCGGGTACGCCCTGCAGGGAGGGTCGCCCTGTTAAGTTGCACCATTATGCATTCTTATGCTCACCATCCCTCTAGTAGCGCGGGTGCTTCGCCCATCACCCTTCTGAGCCTGGCCCTTAATTCAGGAGATCCATAAAAGAGCACCGTTGTTGTTTGCCTGCAGATGGTTTGGACTTTTTCTTGTCATTTATCTGGCAACACCACGGAAGACAAGCGAAGGACCGCTGTCATTTAGTCTGAGTTTAGGCTGGGGTAGGCTGAAGATACTCTGCGAGGCTCACGGCTAACATAGACGGACAGAACGCACACGCTTGCTCTATTAAGTGATCATATACATATAAAATATAACGACCCTATTATTCCCCGAATACGGCGCCCGTTGTCTGTTTTTGATGTGCACAATACATTGCTTAGAGCTGACAGCAGTGACCCAGTGACTAGCGAACCACACTCTGACGTTTTCGTTCAGTTCACATGGTACCTTACAGTTGCGCTACGGTCCCCATCATTATTCTTAAAAGCTCTCGCTCAAACGATCATTATCAGCCTGCTGTCCTACTTTACATTATCCCCCAAACACACTCTGCATAACGGAGACCATTTGATTGGATTCTTTAGCTGAGCTAAAAAAGCTGCTACAGTTCCCTATCATCGCCCGTACCAACTAGTCCAGCGGCTAGCCCCCTTGCTCCTTACTTCAGCGGCTAAGCCCTCACCTTTCCAAAATTACGCAAAAACTCTTGCCCTGGCCTTTCGCCTTCTGATCGACTGACGCTAAGTGCAAACATGAGACACAACTCTTACCATCAATGTGGTCTGTTGCATCACTATCTGAATTCACTTCATATACGCCCGGTAGAAGCCCACTAATAATGATTTGTTGCGTCCTCATACTACATCGGCATCTCCAGCTAGTCCTTAGTTCCTAGGTCAGCCAACAAAAATGCACCCTGCCATAGATTCATTTCTGTTTGACCTTGTTTTGTTTGATGTCTCCCGGCACTCATTAGGCGCTACTGCTCTCGTCCTATTGCCCTCTCATTCTACCAGTTCTCAAGCTTCAAATTTCGACAGTAGCTGCTGCAAACGCCCCGTATGGCCGTCAATCAACCAATCTGGCTGGTCTCCGGTCCTCACCAACATTGTCCTCCAACTGAAGCAAAATTAACAATGACTGTAAAACGGCTTGGCTCTATCCGTGTTAATCCCCTCGTCTAACCCGTATCCAGTCGCTGCAGAAATGCTCATCCGCTGACGTCCGTTCCGGGGCTGTCCAGAAACCGAATTATGTCAGTAAAAAGATGACATGGCAATGTCATACCCAGTCTGGTAGCAGTCTCGGAACTATTTTCCTCCTACCCACGACCTTTACCTCTTGCTCACTTGAGGATGTAATTACGACCAGGAACAAATTTTTCACCCAATCGCAACCGTCTCCGGGACGGGTTCGTTCGAACCCACTGAACCTTTCGTTCGGATTTAACCGACCTGGTTTTACGCTGCAATTACAGTTCGCCTCTTCCACAAGTTCAACAATTTTATTTACGGTGTTCGCTCGGTCCTATGCATTAGCACTATTCCTCACCGAAGCAATCACCTACACATAAAACATAAATTCCTCATTATTTCCTGATTACCAGCAGTCACAACTAGCGCCTAATGGCTGTTTTTCTCATGCGCCATTCGTTTCTTAAAGCTGACTGCAGTTTGGTGACTGGCGACCCGTACTCTTACCATCCTGTTGAGTTGACATAGTCGATCCCAGTTAAACTACGGTTCTTCTCCATTATCTCGGAAGCTGTTGCCCAACCGCTTATTATTTGTCTGCTGTCCCTGTTTACATTGACGTCCGTCTTGCACAACTGAGATCCTATGATTGGATTTTTTGCTGAGCTAAAAACTACCGCCCTGTAATCTCACCATGTAATCGCCTGTTCCAACCAGTCCAACGTCTAGCCTCGCTGCCTCGGCGGCTAAGTACTTACCTACTCTGGCCCAGCTAGTACTTGGCTTCTAGGTCAGCCAACTAAATCCACCTCTTCCCGGGTTCATTTAGCTTGCTGTCATACCCTTTTAGATATTTTCCATTAGACACTGTTTTATCTGATGCCTCCTGGCACTCACCAGACGCTACTGCTCTCACTATATTCCTTCCTCATTCCCCCTCTTCCCAAGCTTCAATCATCGGCTGTGGTTGCGCAAACGTCCCGTACAACCGTTATTCATTCAATCTGGCTTGTCCGCGGTCTACACTCACACGGTCCTCCAGCTGAATCGGAATTAAGCATGACTGTACATTGGCCCGAATTTACCTGTGTCCATCTCCTCGTCTAAACCAGATCAAGCTGCCACGGAAATGCGTAATCCCTGTCCGATTGCAGCAACCTTGACAACCTTTACGAGGCTGTCCAGAAACCGAAGTATGTCGGTGCGATGACGGCATGCCACTGCCGTACCCAGTCTGCTGGCGCTCCAGCAACTATTTCCTTCAGAATCTCGACCGCAACCTCTCGCCCAGTTGAGCCCGTAATCGCAACTGCAAACAAATTTTTCACCTGGCCTTAGCCGCCTTGTTCTGAATCGCTGAACCTATCGTTCGGATTTAACCAAACTAGTTTCCTGTCGCAATTTCGGTTTGCCTCTTCCACAAGTTGAGTTTGATTTACCGTGTTCGTTTGGCCCTATGCATTGGCACTATGTCCCGACCAAAACTTTCCTTTACACCTGACTTCCCTACAACGCTGACACCAGTGAGTCTACTCAGTTTCAATTTAAACCATACTTTCGGGACAAAACTTGCCATTTTTCTCCAGATCGAATTCTTCAATCTCCATCTCCATTTTTGCTTTTTGTGACCCTAGCCATTTACCCGACCGCCCAAGGTCACTCATGGCCAGCAGCGGTTTTTAGTTTCAGTTCAGTCAAGTCGGGTTCACCTTTGAACTAGTCGTGCATCATGCCCAATGTCCTCGCTCTTTTTCTTTGGGTTCCCACAACTGCGGTGACTTTTCACGTAATATGCCTCGTTGGTTGTAAATTACTCTCCGTTGTGTTGTTGCCCGCCGCGTTCAGGTTGTAACGACCAGATCATGCCTCAGTCGGCATGCTCCCTACAAGTTGGGAAATAAACCTATCATTATTATTACTAATGCCCTCTGTTTGTGACACTGTCCATTTCCGCGCAATCCCCTGTACCTACAAACCCCGCCAGGCATGCTTTTATTCTGACTGTAACATTATGATCATGCCTGACGGCGTGTCACCCACCAGTTGCTAATAAACATTATTATTATTATTATTGTCATTATTATTATTATTAAAATATCCTTTACACCTAAATTCTCTACAACGCGACACCAGTGGGTTTACTCAGTTTTAATGTAAACCATATTTTTAGACGAAACTTGCCATTATTCCACACTTCGAATTTGCCCCTCTTCGTCTCCATTTGTGCCTTTAGTGACCCCGGCCATTTACTCAACCGCCCAAGGTCTCCCAGGGCCAACAATAGTTTTTCAGCTTTAGTTCAAATCAACCGGCTTCATCATTGAACTACTCGTACCTCACGCCCCATTGTTCTAGTTTTTTGGTCTCCACCACTTCGGTGAATTTTCACGGAATAAGCGTGACTCGTTGGTCGTACTTTCCTCACCGTTGTGTTGTTGCCCGCCATGTTCAGGTTGTAACTCAACTGGCATGTTTCCTGCAAGCTGGAAAATAAACCTACTATCTATTATAACAAATAGGACGTCAAAAGCACTACTCTTGTATTACAAAGGAGGTCTGGTCTCAAAACTGAATCTTTTACGGGGTGAGTTGGAGCATTTCGGCTTCTGTTGTATCAACCCAATTAGGTTAGTAGTTAGTTCGTTGACCTTTTCTCGTCTGAGCTCTCCAGGTTCATGCCGGTTACATGAACAATTCGAACTTAGCCACTGCTGACTGGTTTAAAATTACAATTGGCGGTTGTGGGATTTCTCAGTGTGCCCCAAGAAGAACTCCCTTGACTCAAATTCCATTGAAAAAATCTATTACCAAGCATTTCTCGCACCTTGTCCCTCATTTCTCCGGAACAACATTCCACAGTAAAGAAATTCAACGCCCAACCCTAGTGCTCTTCGGAGGCAGTTGAAAGAGCATTGTAATCGCTCTCGGACCGCTCCGTGGTATGAATATTCTCCCCAAAACACTTCTCGTTCCAATTTTGCAATACGGTTCCAGATCCGGACAAGGATGGACGATCTCAGTTCCCACACACAACGCAGGAAAATTGACCTTCAGCGGCGATTGCATTTCGTCGCACGTCTATGACCTAGTGATATAAAAAATATCCTTAGCTTGTCAGATAGTAAAGTATTCAACAGAAAAACTCGAGGCTTCACGGCCAATGTCCTTCTGATCTCCACCCATCTACGTTAAACGGTCGGGTTAATACACCGCAAAGTCGGATGCGAAGGCCTTACCAATAAGGGACCCCTCTGGACCCGCAAGTTGGTTGAGCATCGCTTCCTTCCTTTGCGCATTCCAGCAAGATCGGTTGCTCCACACTGATACATTCATAGACCTCTACATATCCGCCCTGTAGTTCAGAATCAACAACCGGGACCACACAACTCCACCTGCAAATAACAGTTTGATGTTTACCACCGTGTTCTGCTGCTCCCAATCCCACCCAATAATCAATTCCTGTTTCCTGTCAACTATGACTCGGTTGGACCAACGACCGGTTTTCTCAAAGCTAAAGTTGCCACGGCATCGACAAACCCCGTATATTTCGGCATTAACAGATGTTTCGACCGCCAAGCCGATCAATCCGTTGGCGCCAGACCTCAGACGTTTTCTTACGACCAAGATCTCTATTCTGATCTTACGTTTGGGCGATTCGACTGCCTAAGCTGTAGCAGCAGCATTTTCTTCGCACACCACGACGGCTAACCCTTCGCGCCATGACCAAAGGTTGCATTAGACGCTGATGCCCACAGTTGCTTGTCCACACAGCTACAATGTATAGACATTCATTTTCTTCCCAACTCCTCCGACGCGCCTCGTTGAACTCAAGTACATGCTGTCAAGGCCTCTTGAATTGAAGCTCCCCACGCCGCCGGCAGGAAAGCGTTAAAATCAGCCGCCAATACGACTTACCCTTTCGCAGCCCCTGACATTTGGCAGCGGCTTGTATCCTCTTAACAGTTATACACAGCATCGTACAGTCTTTCACTTACAAACATATCCCAACCGCAACCAACCATCTACGTGGTAATTTTTGTCTCTTACCAGGATTCTCCGGTTTCTCAGCTGGATTTGCCAACCCAATGGCCCCTCCGATTTATTGCTCTTCCCTCTGATTCCACACTTTCAAATCTAAAATTTTTATGTGATCCCATCCAACCAGCCCACTCTGGCTATTTTCCCCATCCCGCGTTGCTGAAAGCAACAAAAGGAGTGCCTTCCTCTCCACCGTAACCTAGTACTTCTTGCTTTCTGCTACGCCTTGCTCTCCTTGCACAAGTAACCCTTTATCTAGTTCCTTTATCCTTTGCAGTTTTACTTTTCTTCTGAGCCCGGGTATCTTTTGTCCCGTCATCCTTTGGCAACACTAACGGCCCTTGGAATAACTTGCTCGCTTGATCCATTTGCGGCGGACTTTAACTTTACCCCCAGCAGAATTTCAGCCTTTTGCTTCCTGCTCCACCATGCACCTGCTATCCACAGGTTCTCTTTGCTACCCGAAAAACAAATCGGCACAGTTAATTGTCAACAAAAACTGTTCAACTCGTCCACAGATTCCGAATCCCCAGTCTCTTTAGATTCTGCAGCGTTCCGTATCAGCCGGTCTAAGGTTACAAACAAATTGCGCAGCACCGTCCTAAACAAAAATCGGTGTTGTATAATTAGTGCTCGTATAAAGAGCGCTGCTTTACTGCCTGAGATATGACAGGCTCGACTTAAGTTCATTGTCGTCAGCATCAACTTTATAAGCGTTACTGAAATATTTTTTAGTATTCTTGACGTCGTTTTATTCCCACCAGGGCACACAATCCTTGTCCCGATAGATTACTCAGCCACGTTAGTGACGAACCTACCCACACGAGAACAAGCGCCTGCAGTTTCATTGTGGCGATCCACATGATAGCCCAAAGTTTGCCTGTTTAGCCGTCTGTCGGTCTAAAATATTTCTTCCTTGGCTGTCTCTACGTGCTCTGCTACACATCATTAGCTTGCTTTGCTGGTTGTCTACGTACTTTTTATTGGTCTTTGTGCTCTTTTTCATGCAGCCAAATTTACTGTTAGAAGCCTCAGCCCTCCTAGGTTTTCATGGTCAGAAAACGATATACTTTAGGGTTCTTGTCTTTATTGGCCAAGTCTGGTCTTAAAAAACCTACCCCAGATCGTTGAGCATCTCACAAGCGGCTCCCACGCCCTCGACGTCGACCTTGTCGATAACCTTCCCTATCTAGGCACTGCGAATGGCCAGAATGTATCCTGACAGAAAGCATCACATCGTCACTTCCTCCTGCATAGCTGCCTGTTCCCCATTTATTCCCAAATTTCAACTCCTTTTGTTCTCTCTACAGATATAGTTGCCGCATTTGCAATGTCGCACAAGGATTCATCTCTTTTTTCTTCAACAACGATTCACCGTTTCCCTGCATGGATTCTCTTTTGTGTGCTTTGAATTTATGTTTATGTGCGGTTACACATACACGGGACTCTACCTGATAAGTCCCATAGAAGCTTCTGCAACACCCATGGCTCTATCTTTATTATACTTCACAAGCTTTTTGGTAAACTATTAGTGCTCAAAATTCATCGAAAACCAACCGCCGGGACACATGCCTGTCCACCCAAGATAATGCAGACTGCTCCAAGTATTCTGTTGCCCTAAGTATTGGCGCTAAATACGGAAGCCTTTTTAAGATATTGGAGATATCTTGGAAACCTTAAATCTTTACTTCGCCAGCTGATGTGTCCTCTCCTCTCGGTCCATAACATCTGGCCCCTCTACCTGTTGAACCCCAATATTGCGACGTCCGCTGTTCTGGCCGACAGAAGATGATACACCACAGTTGTAGCTCCAGTTATCTTTGTTACCCTAATTATCTAACCTGCCTCACATTAAAATATTGATAGCCTGGAGGAGTTTATCGGATGTTAGATAGATGGCCCTTAGTTCGCTCACTGCCCCCCGCAAACAGAATAACTGGCATCTGATCAACAGTTAAATTACCCGGTCTCTTTGGCAATTCTGGTTTTAAACAAACATCCACCTTCAAGCTCGAGGACCGAGATAACCCCAAACACCTTTGGTGCCTCCTCAATTCCATAAGCACTAGCGCGCGCCAAGCGGGCGGAGTAAGTCCGCAACCATTTTGCTCCATGTCGGTTCCACCAGCTGTTGTGGCCCCCATCATGACACTCATCGTACACTTTTACTCCACCATACTCCTGTTGCCGCATCATAGACATTTGCCCAAACCGGTTTTCCGTCTTTAAGAAGCGCACTACCCAACAGTATGGGTGTCTTGCCGGGCGGTCCCGTATATCTCAGCAGAGAGATTACGCTGAATTCATCTGCGCATGATGCCGGTATGCTTGACATTTTTATCTGCATCGATATTTGTAAGGCGTTTGTTGAAATCTTCTACGTTGCTGTTTCTAGCAAGCTATGGTGCACAAACTATGCCGGCTCGGTTTTGCAGTAATTCAATTCCTACCCCACGGAGGAGTTTCACCCAACCAGAACATGTTGTCTCCCATTCCGAGATGGCACGGTCACTTTCTTTGCTCCGTATCCCAATCGCCTTATTGTTAGCATACATCGATATTCACACTTGCTCGATCATGCATCACCTATTGCTGACAATGGTACATGCATTTCAAGCAAGCAATTCCACCGTGGCTTCAAGAGAAGGCGCTATGAACGCGCAGAACTAAATTTTCAAGGTCACGTTTTGCAAATTCCAGCGCAGCTATAGTACATTACCCCATATCTGCACTGAATGATTGTTCTTCTAAGGAGCATTCTCGCTAGGTACACTCAACTCGTTATCTGCTTTGCTCTAATCAACTAGGCTCATTCGAAGCTTTGGCTCTCTAGTGTCAATTCCAATACGTCCGCCCCACAAAAACCACCGTGCCTCAAAGCCACTCTCTGTCTGAGAAACCATACAAACATCTAG
The DNA here is from genome assembly GCA_004794785.1 of Opisthorchis felineus. Taxonomy (NCBI): domain Eukaryota; kingdom Metazoa; phylum Platyhelminthes; class Trematoda; order Opisthorchiida; family Opisthorchiidae; genus Opisthorchis; species Opisthorchis felineus. Next base: position 232,341 of record SJOL01008062.1, on the reverse strand, counting down.
AAACTAACTAAACAAGAGCTCTGCCTCGTCACCATTACTTCACAGAACACAACAAATTCGGCACTTTCTTACCCGGGGTAGGTTACTGGCTCTTACCCTTCCGTTAATAAGCGATCCGGCCGTAAATCTCTGGCATCCGTCTGTTTTCGACTACAACGCATTTCCTCCCAAGGCGTGTCGATGATGTCACCTCGACCGGTGGTGGAAAGTTTGTAGCTCAGCCCAGCTTAGGGAGAAAACCAAAGGCCATCAATGCAACCTAAGTTACAAATATTCACTTCTGCTGAATCACCCAAATCCCATGTTCAAGTGCACCTAACGTGGCAAGAGGTTTTCAATTTTTCACGTAACCTTGATGCTTTCGCCCTTCCTGCTGCCCATATTCTTGCTTCATATACCTCGTATTTCCACTGTTGTCCGTATCTACTCCACCACTCCCGCTAAAGTTATCCATGTACATGAAAGGCCAAAGCGGTGCCACTCCTGGAAAGGTCTAACGACGTGTTGCAACAGTTCTTATTCGCCAGTGCCTCGCAAAAAAACACTTCAACTTACTTCTCAATAGCGTACGTCACCACAATGTTATCCTTTCCGAATTTGTTCTCTAGGCAGCTGATTTACTTTGTTATTTGTCGTCAGTCATTTCATCCCGCCTAAATTAGTGCCTCGGAGCAGAGTCCAGACTAGCATTCCACCCACTCCTTAAGATCGGTTGACAGCGACGTCTGTAATCTCAGATCACTTGTTTAGCGCTCCACGTAGCATTCTTTGCCCCCCCGGCTTCACATCCTCACGTTTTTACCACGGGATTCTTCGATTCAAACAGATTAGGATGTTGTCTTAGGCGACATATAGAGGTTAGGAAGTGATATTCCCAAGGCCCACAACCCACTGCACGCCTTCTAACCCCTGGTGCAGCCCCTCGCCATTCAGCCTTTGCGAAAGCCCCTGAGGTTAATCAGTGCATTCAGTTCCGTCACCAGTTTTTAACGTAAATTTCGTAGACGGATCTGATGTAAGCGCACGAAAGCTGCTGCCTTTTAAGTATGTAGCATGAATGAATTCGACACCGTAGGTTGTGGCTTAAAAAATAAAAACCCTGCATGTGTTCTTCGATCTGACTGCCTTCAGTGTCGGAACTCGTTTCCTAAGTTTGTCCATCCTCTCCTCCTTTCACTCATAACAAACGGCACGGATTGAAGTCCAGCAATACAACAAAGTCCTCAATTACACACTTTGGTGACTTGCCGTTGCCAATATTCAAGGCTAGCGCCCATGGAATTCTTTGCCACGCACCTCTTATTGATTGAAGTTGACGGCAGTGAATCGGTGGCTGGTTACCCATGCTCTTGCCTTCAATTTCCCTCCTAAATCATGGTACCATTCAGGTCACGTAAAACGAGTCTTTGTCCATTATCTCGGAAGTCCTGCTCACACCATTTCTTAAGTTCCATTCCATTCCAACTCTCTGCACAACAAAAGCCTTCAGACGGGACTCCAACAGAGCTAGAGAATATTAAAGGACCTTGTCTAAGTGACCCTATAATTGCTCTATAACTGGGTCGACGACTACTCTCCTTGCTCGTTACCACATCTACTAATTCCGTGCCTTATCAAAAAAGAAAAAAATATTTCACACAAATACTCTCCATCCCCGGCCTTACGCCCGCTGGTCGACTAAAGCTCTGCGTGACAAACACGGGGCACACATTTACCGACAATGCGGGTACCCACAAACCCTACCAGTCATGCACTTATTCTGACTGTAGCTTAATGATCATGCCTGAAGGTATGCTACCCACTAGCTGGGAATAAACATTATTATTGCTGTCACCGCCCTAACAGTTATAAACTTTAAAGTTATCTTCTATTTCTGTTGTAAGGCTTTGCGGGATATGTATATGTTCATATTCATACCGCTGTCGTTTAAACGGCCGTCCTCCTGTTTTGACGTAATTATTCTGGTGAGTCCACACCAAAGGGAATCACTGGACTCGAGGTTGGCTCTTTTTAGAGCTCATTAGCAGTGCATATAGTGGCCGTACCGGGATTTGAACTCCGGACATCTGACATGCGAGGCGAGCGTAGTACCAATAATCCACCAGCGCACGTTGGGCACGTCTGAATTTTTGCGTCTGAACAGGCGAACGTGTTCACGCTTGAGCGATGTGATTGATGTGCCCGACTCATTAAACGACGACCCAGTAACTCTTCTGATTGTGACGATCGATTGATCCGCCAGTCAGGTAGCGCCACAGACGTTTAAACCCCACTGGGCAACTTTTTGGTTTCTGTTGTGGGGTTTTGCGGGATATGTAGTTTGTTCATATTCACACCGCTCTCGTTTGAACGGTCGTCCTCGAGCGAAACTCGACTTCAGTGTTTTCCTTTGGTGTGGACGCACCATAATAATTACGCCAGAACAGGAGGATGACCGTTCAAACGAGAGCGGTGTGAATATGAGCAAACTTCACATCCCGCAAAACCCCCCACCGAAACCAAAAAGTTGCCCAGTGGGTTTCAAACGTATATGGCGCTACCTGACTGGGAAGTTCTGACTGGCGGGTCAATCGATCGTCACAACCAGGACAATTACTGGATCGTCGTTCGGTGAGTTATCTTCTATTATTGGGCCCCGAACTACCGAATACACCCCTACTCTTATCAGGTTTTGCTGCTCTCATCCCATTCCACTCTCTTCTCAAGCTTTGATCTTCGTCCGTAGCTGCTTCAAACGTCGTGGATGGGCGCTGGAAACCAGTTTACCTATACACGGACCTCAAATTAAACGAAAATCCCTTGTGATCCTAGGTGGGCTCTGTTTCACATGTAAGGGACCCCTCGGCTAATCAAAAGTCACGCTGCCCAAAGAACTGAACACCCCTGTCCGATACCTTAACCAAGACTTCCGTTTCGAGGCTGTCCAGAAATCAAAGTATGTCAGTGCAATTATGGCGTGGCGCTGCCATATCCCTTCTGATAGTACACCTGAAAATATTTCCTCCAGAATCTGCACTGCACCCCCTTGCTTTCTCGGAACCTCAGCTGCAGATACAAACAAATCGCTGAACAGAATCCAACAGATTCCTGGACAAACTCGCCCCAACCCACTCAACCCTTCCATTAAATTTACTCATCTCGTGGAACTTTCAGTGTGCCTTCCCCACAAAGCCAATGGTTTTCCTCACAATTCGCGTCCCGACCTGTGCGCCAGCACTAACTTAATCTCGCAAGGAACTTTAACAACCAACTCCGATCCAAATGCGTCACCGATGAGTCCATATAGTTTAACTGTGCACCATGATTCTGAGATGCTAGCTACCATCTATCCATATTGCGGAATTCTCCAATTAAGCAAACTCACGCTTTTTGTGGTCCTGGCCATTAACTTAACTGTGCACGGCTACGCAGCCTCAGCAACTATTTTCAGTTTTAGTTCAAATTAGCCGACCGAACCAGTAAATTACTGTTGCTTCTACAGGTCCGTTGTTCGGATACCTTATTTTCCGCGATTTACAGTCTCTTGTCCCGTGTCACGCGGCGTCACCTGTTTTGATTCCCCAATGTGTTGTGGCCTGCAGTATGCGAATTCTAACGGTCTGACCCCGCCTCACTTCCCCACAAGCCCAAAAACTCAATAATCGTGTCTCTGTTTCGTCTATATCCGCCGATTTAGACCGTGCCAATTAAGGCATGGTCGCATTTGCGTTGGACAGTCTTCATTCTTTGTGTTACTACCCTTGACATCAAACGAGCCTTTATTCTGGCTGTACCATTACGATCATGGCCAACATTATAATGCCCACTAGCTCGTAATAAGCATCATCACTGTAATGTGTCTCCAAACACCAGTAGATCAATTTTCCAGGAACGAAACATTCAAAGGGTTCCTTCGTGATTCTTTTGTCCGCCTGAGTAGGCCGGGGAATTATGGACCCTCGTGATAAGAGCAACCCAAGAAACTTACCTAAACCTGAAACTCACTGAAACCACTCAAAATTCTGACAGCAATCTTACTCGATGTCAAGCAAATATACCGGAAAGCGCGAAATCTCAAGCTTTGCCAGGTCGATCAGTCTTTTTTTCCAAAGACCATCCAGGTAGCTCCTCTTTATCGCTTGGTTGGTCTCACAACCCCAAAACTTATTGAAGCATCTGGGGGTGAAAATCAGGAACTTCTGGCCCCACCTAACCTCAGCTTACCATCATGGAAACCTGGCCTCACATTTTGTCCAGCGTAACATCTTCGGGTCCTCAGTAGCTTATGCAACACCGAGGCCCTAGAACTTCTGTCTGCTACAAGTCCGCGCCGAACTTCACGTTGTCCTCACATTTCATTCCCTCTTCTTCCCAAACTTCGGCCTTCGACAATGCCAGATCCGGACGCCTTGTTTGCTTGTTATCCACTTACCTGATCTGCGCTTTACACACGAAAGGATCCCCATCAGGACCAAAACGTAGCTGTAATCTGATATTAACTTTGCTCTACGTCTCCGGACTTCTTTGGCCAACTCAAAAAATCCCGTTGCCCACAGAGTTGCACATCCCAGCCCAATCACTTCAAACATGACGTCTGTCACAGGGTTGCTCAGAAGCCGAAGTATTTCAGTACAATGATGACGCTGCGCTGCCATACCCAGTTTGGTAACACACCCGCAACTAATCACTTACTACTTTTGCCGATGCCTTCTCACCCACTCGTCTCCTTACCTGCAACTGCGAACAAACTCTTCACGTAGCCCCAGCAGCCTCCGGGGTGCGTTCATTCTAATCTGCTGAACCTTCCGTTAGGATGTGAACATCTCGTTGACTTTCATTCGAATCTCCTCACGAAGTCAGTCATTTTCTGTGCAGTTTGCTTTCCATCATGTGCGTTAGCATCAACACCTTTCCCCAAGGAACTTTTACACCCGACTGCACACTAACAGCGACACTGGTGAGTCTCTACAGTTTCAGTGTAACCCGTGACTCTGAAATACCTGCTAGCATTTATGCGTACTGCTGATGTCTCTACTCCATCATCCCGCACTTACGCAGTCCCCACAGTCCAAGGCCGGAAAGGCCTCATCGGTGGTTTTAGACTTTGGTTCAAATTGACCGGCCAAACGGCGGCAATCCTGCTAACGCGCCAGGTTTGTTGTTATGGTTCCTCATTTTTCGCAATTTGAAGTTTTCTTATCATGTGCCAAGCAGTATGCCTTTTTGCCCTCCCTCGTTCTGTTTTTGCCCGCCACCTTCAAATCTTAATGACCTCAGCTTGTCTCAGCTTGATATGTTCCCCCAAAAGTAAGATAAACTCCTGGTAACTGAGTTTCCTTTCCCATACCGGTTCAGGCATGACCAAGTCTACATCGTATATTGCCCACTGTTTGTGACACTATCCATTTTGCCTAATCCCCAGTACCCGCCAATCCCCCCAGTCGCGCTTTATTCTGACTGTAATCGTGTGATCATACCTGACGGGATGCCACACACTAGTTGGGAATAAACAGTATTATTATTATTAGTAACTTGCTCCTACATATGGGTGAGTAGCTTCGCCATCCATAGCCACCCTAATTTTTCACCGAGTGTCATAAATTAAAACCCCCGTAACCTAACCTAAAAAACCTAGAAGTTCGCAATATGGATAAATGATAGCTAGCATCTCAGAATCACGGTGTGCAGTGAAACTGCGTAGACCCACTGGCGTTGCTGTTGGAACGACTTCAAGTGAAGGTTCCTTGAAGCGTGAGGTATTGCTAACGAATGGGAAGGAAATTGCACTGTAGAAAAAATCATTGGATTTTTGGGGAGGACAAACTGAAAGTGCACCGCGATGGTTAAATTCAAAGGAAGGTTTGGGGGATTAGGACGAACTCGTTCCAGAGACGGTTGTGGTCAGGTAATCCGTTTGTTCGTATTTGCAGCTAGGGTTCTGAGGGGGCGATAGAAAACAGTCCAGAGTAAAGAGAGTATGGTTGCAGACGTGTCATCAAGCCGTGCCAGCCTAAGGCGACGTGTGTCCTTTGGCTTTCCGAGAGCACCGCGTGAATGGTAGGTGATGTTAAAATGCCATTTGGGAGCGGTTGCGCTGACAAGGCCGTATGGCAGAATAACGGGCAATAATGAATTGCTGATGAATATAGTAGCCAGTACGCCACTGATTCCGCGTTAATTGTCCCCCACGCATTGTTGGTCCATAGCGGTGACCATCCAGAGTATGAATGGAAGAGTTGCAGATATGCCGTCAGAATGAGTACACAAGCGCCTTGCCATCATCGCGCTGGCATACTTCGGCTTCTGGACTACCACGTAACGGATGTCATGGTTTGTGTTATCGGACGGGGGATTTGAAAGATTATATGGGCGGAGGGATTCACACTGGTACAACAAGCCGACATAGGTAGCCGTTAATTTCGGCTCAGCTGCAGATCTTTGTGGATCTAAATCGCCGATCGTGCACGGTGGATAACGACCATACGGGGCATTACGAGCATGTACAGCAGAAGATCGAAAAAATTGAATGGGAAAGAAATGGCGAGTGCGAATAACTACCAGGCGGCACAAAGTTTACTAGTCGAAAATAAGGTGTAATAGAGTTGGGGGAATACAGGTACTAGTTACACTAGCCAGGGTGTGGTAAGTGTACGCTGAGTGACCCAGTAACTAAGGCTTTACTAAGCTTGCCGATATACTGCCAAACTTGCAAAAGACACAGCACTTGGAACAACCGAAAGATTTTTGACGGTGATTTCTCTCCAGCAATGAAACAATTGAGTTTATCCAGGTTCATTATGCATCAAATCTTTGGGATTACTTCCGCCACTTTCCCCCGCTGTGGTTATCGCCACTCCGCTATCCCTATCCACTTCTTCCATGGTCCTGGCCGTCTACCTTACTGTTTAGTGTCACCCACTGTAGATGGCGGTTGCCAGTTATGGTTTAGATTGATTGACTTTGTCACTGAAGTGCTCTCACTTATCCAGCAGCCGTGGTGTGGTGCCTTTCATAATTCACAATTTCTCATCGCCTTGTAAGCATGTCCCTTGGTTTTACCCCCGCTGCATTGTTACCCGCCGCGTACAAGCTGTTGGAACAGGGCTACGTCTTGATCGGTATTCTTCCCATAATGTGAGAAACTGCTATATGATTTTAGATCCGTGCAGGTCAGCCCACAAGAAGCTTAACCGTCAAAATTGAGGGGTGCTTTCTTTTCAAGCGACCTCTACTACTTCAGTGACGGTATTGAGGCTGACAGGCTCAATTGTTTAAGTGGACGCGCGCCAGGTTGAAGCACATGGCTCAAGTATTTGAGCCTAAATACATGGTATGCTCGTTCGGTTGGCTAGTACGCACAGCTACAAGCCAGCTAGTGAAAATTCCACTGACGTGGGTTTGGATGGAAATCACATCTTGCGCCCAAAACGTTGATGGAAAAGAGTCATAATCTCGCGAAATAATGAAAGATCTGGATCCCCATCAGCAAGAGGATGCGGAGCAATAGGGTGTTTATCAGAAAGTTGTTTGAAAGCTTCCAGTGTGCTCATTGAGAAGGCGGATGATATGAGTATGTTTCACAAAATAACCAACATTCAGGAAAAACCTTTTCCTCGAGCGGACTGTGAGTTTCTGAAGGAACGGGGATTGGTCGCACGTAAAGATGTTTGGTGGGATGGGAATGCTGCAGGCGAGGTTTTGTTCTAAAATTTATGGGTGCACACAAGGTAACTAAGATGCGGTGGTGTCTCTCTGGGAAATACTTAATTTAATTCAGGAAGGCGCGATACAATGAAATCGTTCTAAGGGTCTTTTTCTGAAAATGCTCCAGTAAACCTTCTTCACACTTAGGACAGAGGAGCTGGAGAATGTTGCGAGTCTTGAGATAAAAAACAGTCGCTACATAGGACGAGATAGAATTGCGTGCACCAACTGGAGGGGGCAGCTATTCCACGCTTCGGCGTTCACGGGCACCGGGAAATGAACAGATTCCCGCACAATATCTGCAAAAAATAACGGCACTTTCTGCAGGGAAACAGGAAGTGTGATCATACATATGCCGAAGCACACAACCTCATTCTCCCCCTACCACTGCGGAACCCCGAAGGCCCAAGCGTCCCAGAGCAGTTCAATGTCTTTCGCACTGAACGTGTGGATTATGGGCAGGCCACTCTTTAAAACAGCGGCAGCTCGACTAAGCCTACCACCTAGTACTTCGCTGATACTCGGTGTTGGCCATCAGCTCCTATTATAGACCAAGAGGAACCAAAATAATCATCAAGGCGAGCAGCTTACTCAGGCTTTTATCCTGGCACGCCCGATATCGCATAACGACGGCTCGCGTGTCCGGCCGTCCACGTCGCCTCCACAGCTGAAGCCCACCGAGGACCTTCACTAATGCCAGTTAATTTTCAAATTCCAGAATTCCAGACACTTCCCCCAAGTACAACCATGAGGGCCTCCAGGAGTGCAGCCACACTCACAGCGAAAACCTGTACCACCGCTCTCGATGGTCCGTGTCAAATCCCATTCTACCAACCCTTCATGTCCAGCGTTCATAAGTCCCGGAAGCGGGCTATCATCCAACCAATAATGAGAGAGAATGCTGCCATAACTCCTTCAAATAATTCCTTAAGCAACGGAATTATCCCCGGAAAGACGACGACAGCCATCCATCGAGCAGATTTCTGCGGCCGCGAACCAGATTTCCCCAATGAGTTAAAAAATGCCGGTGCGTTGCAATTTCACATCGCTGACGAAAAAGAATTCTGAGTCGACCGTTCTAGGTAAGAATATTAATGACTTCAAAAAATGCTGGATCGGATATTCATCGAAGTACCCCTATAGCGTCTTTTGTAGATTGGCATCGCTCACCTACCCTCACAAGCTTTCTTCCAAGTGCCCTCATTCGCACATCTAGCAAATTCCTGGCTTGTCAATATTTCCGCGCCATTGTTCCAAATGCACAGTAAACCAATAACCACTAGGTGTGCCGTTGACCCCCATGCTCAATACCTGTACAGCCACCTAGGACCTCTTGCAGCCTCCTCTGATCATCCGGGGTGAGAATAATGTGTTCACCGGCCGAGATATTCCCAGTTTACCGACAATTTGAGTCCTCTTATTAACCAACAAAAAAGCCTTGACCCACCCAGTTTACAAGTGGCTTGTCTCTACACACTCGTTGGTCTCTGTTTCCCCTACCGAAATAGCCAGCATATGCTAGAAACATTGTCACTTTGACGGAGGTTGGTCTACAGTGCCACCACATTCCAATGCCTGCCCAAGCCCCAGATGCTACCTAAAATGATGAAGTAAATATACACCCTAGTGGATAATGCTAATCCCATTATATCAACTTTAATCACTGAACACAAAACCTCCAGTAGCTTCGAACACTTTCCGACTCAATTCTGCGAGTCCCCGATTTTCTACTTGTGTATGCACCTACTGAACCTTTTGGACCTACGGCAAGATGCCAGATTTCTATAGAGCCCGCGGAACAATGAAGCGGCCATTGACGTCTGGGCGAATATGCATTCCTGAAAATAGAACTTGAGAGAATCTAGCAGCTACTGCTAACCTTCCATTTTCCTGATTCTGAAGAATCCTAGACAACACACGATCTTCCTGTGGGCCGTCATTTTCCAACTTGATTTGAACTATCAGTTGCTAAGTTACACGATGAAGGCGCGCGACACGAAAAGTTTACGGCCTACCGCGTAGTTTAAATTTCTGCCCCTGAGGCGTTTAGTCAGTATCGAAATCCGCCCTTTGGACTGCCGCTAATTTATATCTCACACTGTTACTTGTTAGTACTGGATGATGCTATTACAACAACCTCACAAAGAATTTCTCGTTGTTTGCCGTCATACAAACTGCACCCATGCAATAAATACCTCATTTTCGAATGTATAGTTATACATGGTCGCTGTGTGGCGCTTTCGGTATCACTGATTTGTGTCGAAAGTACTCGCATAACGTGCATGTAGGAACCGTGTAAGTCGCCGGAGATTACATGAGAAAAAACGTGACACCTCAGGCAAAGACGGGGTGCAACTGGAACGAACACTTATGAACACTGTTTCAGTGCACATAAGCCAAAGTAAGATTGCATTTGTTAGTAAAATCGCACGGAGCCTTTCATGAACCTCTCATAGGTCACAAAAATGGAAAATCGAAAAGTTGTGGTAATAGTTATATTCGTTAGTACTACTGGTGGTTGGCGCACTTTTCACTGTTGTCGACCCATTTCTGGGCACTGCTCTCGTTTTGCTGATGTACACGCGAAGTTCACACGATCAGGCGTACAAAACTCTAGAGTCACGCGTGTACATTTTCTGGATAAAAATCTCCGCCCGCATTCAATGACCCTTTGGTATTTGGTGGTTCGAACCCGACCTCTGCCTCTCGACTTCCCCTGTCTAGGCTTGGGCAACCTGGCAGTATCCCAGCCCTCGTGCTTCCTTCTGGTAGCATGGCAGTTAGGCACCGAAAGGGTGCTACAGCTGAACGATTTTTTTTTTTAAACGGTAAAAATGCCATCTGTGGTGGTACCGGTCGCTGCAGGTTTATGTTGTTCTTCCGCAGTATTATTTGCTGATGCTATGGAGTGATGGACAATGATTCTTCAAAGGTAGGATTCACGACAATTTCTGTGGACGGAAAACATAAAGAAAACTCATGATTCGAAGCTCATTCAGCAAGGTTGTACATCACCAATAAATTGGTGATGTAAGCATACTTACATGTAAGTCAACCAAACTGGCAGGCACTGTACACCATACTGGCCCAGTTCTTCAAAAAAAACGTCTATGGTGTAACATGACCTACGTGAACCGGCTGGTGCTAGTGGTGTGGTGCGTGGGGCCCATGAGCGTGAATGGTGGTTAGTGTGTCTTGGAGTCCGTCGATCGTGTGTTTGGGCAACGTGTTAACCTGTCCTGTAGCGCAGTTGTAAGGCTAGGCACTTTGTGGTAGAACCATCAATGGGTGACAACTATCCTGGCGTGGTCGCCAAATGTGTAGTGTGCATGCTATGATATCACCTTACGGTGTCCCACGTGGGACAGTAATTCTTCAAAAGTAGGGTTTCACGATAATTTGTGTGGCTGGGAAGCAGAGGGAAATCTCATGAGCGGATGCTTTGCCAGCAAGGCTGTACGTTACTAATACAACATGACAGGCACTGTATACTACAAGAGAATCCACGCATTACGGTTACGCCCCATTTTCAATAACGCGCGTTATTGGGCATGGGATGTGATGGTGACTACTATTAAAGCCAAGTCGCTGTAAGTTTATGCATCCTCGTGAAGGAATTTCTGGGGCAAATAACTCTGGATGACGGCAGGAATTGCAACGTCAATACCGGCTGGTGTTGCACCACCAGGGGTGATGCTAGAACCATTGTTCGTTATCCATGTGACTGACTTTGCGGTCTATCTTGATAGCACATGCTTATAATGTTGATAAATTAGTGAAAGCAGTGGCGAAAACCATTTTTTACTCTGTCGAGTCAGACAGCCTGGATGGACAGTCCCAGAAGCTGAGGGCATGCCTTCTTCCACTATTCCGTTTCTCCTTGTCATTATTGGCATGGCTGTATATCCAGCACCTACCTAACCATAGTTTCTGGATAACAAGCTACAGAAAGGTGCTGAGCTTAATAAACTGGATGACACTATATCGACCTGTGTGATCCTATATCAGAGCGAAATGATAAGCGAGCCCTCAAAATTGTCTGAGTAAACTTTTGACCCCGAAAAAACGGTAGTATTTAAGTGGGGTTCTTTACCGCTATATACTCCTAACCGGCCTATGGCTGATTTGCGCTTCATCGCCTCCAACTAATTTGATGCGAGCTACGCCGCTGAAAACTTGTATTAGACGGAAAGTTGAAGTTCAGTACACAGATGATGAAGTAGCCAGGATGACCTAAACGGTTGTGACGAGTCTGGATAACGTTTATATTTCTCAGCTTTAGAACCGCAGTCAGTTGGAACCTCTGCTGAGACGTCACGGATGCGTTGATCTTAATCCAGTCATAGAACGCCACGAAGAATATTAGCAGAATCCAGTCTCATATGACGATTTCAGATATCACGAACCACTGCGTCGGGATCACCAGTATCCGAAAGGTGAGATATGAAATACCCAAGCTCGAAGCGGTTTAGGGTGCATAGATGTCCCGGAAATAAAACACCAGCAGAAAGGAGAAGTGAAGTTCCAGTAAGAGCTGCTTGCTGCTTTGTTTGACGGAGATTACAGACATTTGGAGTTCAATCAAGGATTATTTTGGTTTAGTTTTACTTTGTGGTAGTTTAGACACGAAGTAATTGTTAAGTGACTGAACCGCACTAGACCAGTTGAAATGCTGGGGAGCGGTGCAAGTGTCGGTCGGGAAATGAAGTGTTTCAAGGGCACATTGTACCTCTAATTTGTGCCGGCTTAGAAAGGGGGTTCATTTGAGGTACCTTATCCGTAACTTGTAACTCAAACTTCGGGGCAGTGGGTGGAGGAGGATCCCACCCGGAGCCACTGATTAAACATTCTGATCTGTTTTTCTGCGGTAGACTTAGATGGTTTGAGAATGCAGCAGATGCTTCTTGAACCATATCACACTCTTGGCAAGTTCCCATTGTAATTCTGCCCTATTGGATAATTTACAGGCCGTTGAGATATCAGAGTATGTGGTTTTTGGGGCCACCCTTTTCTAACCTGTCCTTCCTGGTTGACGACAACATCGCTGCTCCCGTAAATATGATTCCACTGGTAGGCTGGAGTAAACTTCTACCGCACCTTCCTGTCGCGGAGGACAATAAACATGGTAAACCTGTCCCCTGGTACTATGGTTACTTAAGGTACAGGGTCCCGCTACTGTTAACCGGACTGCCCTTCTTTGACCTTCCTGTGGTGTGAACCCAACCTCTGCATCCCGACTTCTCCTTTTTGGGCTTTGGCAACCCGGCATTATCTCAGCCCTGGTGCTTCCTTCTGGAGGAAGGTATGCACCGAAAGGGTGCTATGGTTGGACTATTTTTTTCTCTGGTCTTTCTGGCATGAATAAATCTTATGTAACGAATTTCCAGCCACTGTAATCTGCGGGATCATTACAACACTAGTGCCCTACCAACACGACAAGATGCGTTTCACGGTTGCCTTCCCCTGCATTTTTCGACTGGATATCATTTCCTCCGCAGGATAACATTTGGAACCAAACCCACTGAAACCTACCCGAAGTTGTGTGGCACTCGAAACCTTAAGGATTTTTCGGTGCCACAGAATCGCTTAGGTTTTTGGCCATAAAAGTTATCTGTGGCACCGATCCCGGTGGGTTATGTCGGAAGGCTCGAATTTCGCAACACAATAGGTTGTTTAGGAAAAGGTATTGTACCTCTCTTCCCTTGCACTCATTGAGGATGTCCCTTTCAGTATTTTTTTCTCTTTTTTGATGAGCGTGATTGGGATTCCTTCAAACCTCTCCAGAATGGCAATGGCGCTTCAGTGTCTTAGGTGTTTCAGACCGCTAACTCAATGAATTTGGGACAGGTCGGATGGCATGTTGTCTCATAGTTTTCTGGATAACATTCGATTAGCACTCAGTTGTTAATACTTGTTATTGTTTCCCCACACTCCAGGTACTCCTCCATTCGTCGTTTAAAATGTGACACTCACTGTTAGCTCATCTTTTGTATTGCTATTGCTGAGCATCGGAGATGTGTCAGCAGATTCTAAGACAAAATGGGAACTTTAACTCTGGTGCAATAACTAGGTGCAGTATTTTCATATCACGCACATGCTGACTAGATGGGCTGCAATCACATTCATTCCAGGTTTCAGTGCAGGATGTTAAATTTTCAGCTATCCTTCAAGCATTTTCAATAATGCACGGGAACCCTAAGGACCAAACACGTGCCTTCGATGGGTCGCCGCTCATGGGATTGACGCAAACCGCGGAATCAACCCAACTGAAGCACTCAAAGCATCCGGGGCGCTAGCCAAACACTTCACTTCATTTTCTCCGCTTCCCTTTACTTTAGAACTTGAAGGTCGAACGGAGTTTTGCACTCTATTCCGGAAGTATTTTGTTGTCTCACAGAGATCACACTGGTTAAGGTGCAGACTTACTGACCAGAAATTCCTAGATCACAATCCCGGTATTTCTACCTCCCCTGTCTAGGCTTAAGCAATCTGCCGGTGTATCAATCCCTATGCTCCCTTCTTATGGAGTGGCATCTATGCACCAAAGAGTGTTACATCTGAGTAATTATGTTTTCACATATGGCTTCATTGACGACTGGAATTTTGCCCACGTAGTGTTTATAAACAGTTAACGGTCGAATAACATTTTCGGCTCTCCGTTGAAGACTTTTCATGGAAGTGTCAGCTAATATGGGCCCCAACGGACTAACCATTGCAACCCCATCACGTTGGATCTAACAGGTGTCCTAAAACTTGAAGGCAATGTTCTCTTTTCATAACAAGATCAATCACTTGAGTACAATAAGCGGTATATCCAAGTGTAGAGGTTCTTGACTAACATAATCACAAACGAAGTCAACCATTTCATGGAGTAGCACACTGGTGATCAATGAACTGATATCCTTGCTGGTGTTGATTTGCGAATTTTAATTTTATCTCTTCCACCAAGTTGGAGCTGTCCAAGAGCATGTTGCTAGACAAAGAGCCACAAAATGGTTTCAATATGTCCATTAGCTACTTTGCCAATTTATGTTGTAGCGAGCTAGACATGGCCGCATGGGAACACCCGATTTATGCAACTTGGGAACCCTGTAGAGTTGCGGCAGTTGAATGCTTCTTGGTTGAGCCGGCTAGAAGTCAGTTGACTTATTATGTGATTTTTGGGAGGCACTTGTATCTCACGAAGGACTTTCATTTCCAATATTCTGGGGTCGCGAACTTCCACAGACTTCTGGAACTTTATGGTGTTGTTTATTAACGAACGTATTCTGAACGTATTAGCTTTTATCACAAGACCACACAGCCCCCTTGTTTGGTTGAACTGTGCTCAAGTCTTTGTTCATTCTCAGTTGCAATGGAGATTTCTTCCTGTAAGTGAGCCCAACCTTTGCTGAAAAGCCGAGAAGCACTGTACAGCTGCTTCATTATTATCGAGAATTATCAACAGCAGGCAGCTCAAGAAACTTCAGAGATCCTGGAAACCACAACCTTCCAGCTAGTAGTTTGAACACTCAGCCGTTCGACCACAAGCGGCTGATCAGCAGGATGATTGACTTGCACTTAGACAGGTTGTAACACCGCTCATGGCAGAACGCTTAGGTGTTCAAACTACTAACTGGGAGGTCGCGGGTTCGAGACTGTCTAAAGTTTCTTGAGATTCGCTTTGCGGATGATTCTCCGTAAGAATGAAACAACTGTACAGTGCTTCTAGGCCTTTCAGCGTAGATTAATCTCACTTACAGAATGCGACCTCCATTAAACGTCCCAAATCTCACACTACCAACATTTTCCATTTTATTTAGTGAACCGTAAGCTGTTTGGATGTCGCACATATGTACTGATGCTCAAGACCAACTACCCTTGATTTGAAACAGTTTTAATCGAACTAATTGGCCAAAGGTATTTTCACACTGAGCTTCTGAATCCAACTCATTTATATTTTTTAATGAGGTGGATTGAGGACAAATTGGTAATACGTCTATCCGGATCGGACGAAAAGACCGGTAGGCTTAAGTTATGACCAAGCGAGCGTTCGAATTGCAAAGGCAGTTTATCTCTTGTTTCATTCACCACAAAACCCGACATATTTCCGCCAACATTACACTCCAAGCGGAACTCAGTACAGTCAGGCATACTTTTGAGCCTAACAGCTATCTCGCGGCGTGCGGACACCCAAGCTGAAGGGCGTCTGCGCTGTCCCCAGACTTAACCTTCTCGTTAATCTACCATTCGGAGGGGACGACGTCAGTGGGATCATACATCGTCGTCAGACAGCTGCAACGCAGAGGACCAACAAGTCGGTCTTTTTTCACAAGACAACTCGTGTTCCAGCACCACTAGTCAAAGTTCCATCATCACCGTCCGCCATTTCCAGCATCATCTACCTATTCACGCGTTGGTGCATGGCCACCTACCTAGGCAGAACGGAACGGAAACCACAAACGAACGTAGGGGAGCACGCATCTTTGAGGGTACGATGACGGTTGGACTAATCAGATACACCGACCCA
Source organism: Opisthorchis felineus (assembly GCA_004794785.1). Taxonomy (NCBI): domain Eukaryota; kingdom Metazoa; phylum Platyhelminthes; class Trematoda; order Opisthorchiida; family Opisthorchiidae; genus Opisthorchis; species Opisthorchis felineus. The sequence goes on along the minus strand of SJOL01008062.1, from coordinate 216,149 downwards.
GCATCAAAACCAAAGAGGATCACAGCCGACACTGTCGACCTCGTCACTTCCCCCTCATCTGATGGAAAGCAAGCATTGCATCGATCCAGCGGCTGCATTTGATATCGTATCCAGCACAGCAAGCAGTGGGGTTATAAAATTTGCTGATCTTATTACTAATTGCGAATGAAAGCCGGATCTGTATAAGCTGAAACAATTCCTTCTTTCGTTGACACTAGTGTGGTAAGCTACAGAGCAAGCCTGTGATATGGTAATTTTTCCTTTTAGATTTATTTATTATTGTAATGTGTAGCATCGCATGAGACTCGGTGAGCTAAATCCGGGAAAAACCGTTCTGTTACGTTTTTCAAGTTTGTCATTGGAAAAGGCCGATTTACGTTTCAACTTAGAACATTCGCGTTTTCAACACATCAAACGAAACATATGTCCACTGATTTTTTATCACTCCCGGGATACAATGCCGCTTAGTGTCAAGGCACGTTAGTTTCATCTAATGCAGTTCTGTTCGTCAAGGATAAGATTGAGGGAATGATACACATATAATGAAGGAAATGGCCTAATCAGTGTTTTTGATGGTAAGGTACTCTCTTTGACATGGTGCAGCTTCGAATGGGAGAACTGCGCAATAACTTCGGTGCAGGACCAACAGTAGATGCACGAAATGGTCGGTACATCAACTTATGGTGTTTTTCTTCCCAGGGTCTCTATCTGGAATGTCAACAGTTGCCAACGCGACTGCTTTGACCAGTATGAGCACGCTTCGCTGTCAAGCCGTGGACTAAACGCTTCTGGGAGTGGTTAAGTGTTATCATCGCCCTAGTCATCTGTTACTAGTATAACTTTCCCGACATAAATAAGAGCCGCTGATTCAGTGTTTATCCATGTGTGCGGGTAACTTTGTACAGATGGCTTCAGGAGCTATAGAAATAGCTTCTATCTTTTTTCCTCAGCCATCATTATTATTGCCGTACCAGTTTATTTTTGAAAGGTTTTGGGCCAACTCAACCCAATTTCGTTGAGATGCTGTGGCCCTCTAGAGGTGAGAAATTTAATAACCGTTGATCATCTGGCGTGCTCCCGTGGGAAATCGGGAGACGTTCTCACACAATGCCGTAGTTTGTGTGCTCCTGGAGGAATGACAATTTTGAATGGATGCTGTCTACTGTTAGCTGATTGTCATGTGGTCCAGCTTAGTCCACGGCTGATTTGCAGCTGGTAACACAGTGTGAGCGTTTGTCCGGAATTGGGTTCTGGTAGGAAGAAAATGATGTTCTACACACAACTGAATGAGTTACCCTTCATTATCTTTGAGCACCAACTCCAAGCCAACCCCACGGATGGGTGTTGTACAGATTTTGTCGGTCAATATTGGTATCCATATCTCCTGATATGGTGCTTAAATACATTATGGTTATGTAGCAACGAAGTATCACTGCTGAACACTGATGCTGTGCCGTCGATGATGATGATAATAATGAGGATAGAATCACTACATCTGTGCTGAGAGTGTGCGAAAAAATGTTAGGGCCATTGCATTAATCAGGTCTACCATTGTGTCTTGGCTGCACTCGATACGCTCGATGCTCACAGACTTAACCAGTACGGATTGCGAATAGCAATCACTGATGAGATGGGCTTCAAATAAGAGCGATACGGTATTCAGTCGGGTAAATTAAATGCCAGCTCAAAGACATCTGTCATCGGTGGTGGTCGGAGGAATCATTTATATCCACAGAGGAACCAGGGTAAGGGCTGGATGTACTGTAGGGAAATCTCCCTGATCCGAAATTTCGAAAAACAAATTCCCAATCACTCCACCTGATTAGAGTTTCAAGAAGTGTTTGCCGAAACCTTTACACCGTCGATAACTAGGCAAGCAATACCTAGAGAATATAAAATCCGTTTGTCTGCATTTTCTGGTCTGGCGTGTCCAGCAGGTTCTTCCAATTCCTCCAAGATGGAACTGCATGAAATTGGGGAGGGACAGTTGGCTGACCAGAATGCACAAGAAACGAAGCCAGTTGGAATCGGGTTCATATATTATGGAATCACTATAGAACAAAGTGATCCCCAGTAGTGACAGGTGCAGACGTCAGGGTTCTCCGTTGGAACGGTATACCATCGTCATTATCATTGACAGCAACACTATGCTTCACTGACGTACAACCGTGTCAATTTATTTGAATAAGAAAGAAATGGGTTAGGAAGGAGGACCCAGGTCTAGCCTACAGCAAACATCTGAGGTGTATGCACCTCCAACAATCAGTAAGACAATCTCTATAGAAACTGACAGCACAAACGCCACTGTCAGCTGCTAGCAGCCATATCGTTCAGTGTCTTCAGCCAAGCACAGGGAGGGTCATGTGGGCCCCATCATGGAAGGCCAGGAGCACCATCAGCACCCAAACGTTTTGTAGAATCCTCCGTTTCCTTCTGCCACGTCAAATTCTGCCTACCTATAGGTTTCCGCCACTCTGAATTTGGCACGAAAAAACAACGCTCGTCTTGGTGGGTGGTATCTCGGCATGTATAACAAATGGCCCAGCCACCTTACTTATAGTTCTGGATGGGCGTGGTGTGTGCATGTAGGAGCTGATTTTCAGTAGCCGGAGTCACCGTGGAGGGCGTTTTGGAGTCGTTATTCCTTTCATCTGGTATACAATCGTCGTTTCCTTAAGCCGGATGCTTGAGTAAGGGCCGATTCTTCAGATCACCTGACGATCCACTTTTTGCATTCTTCTCTAAATATCAAATATGACAAATAATGCCTGAACAGAATTCCTCGATTTGGGTTCATCGCTTAAAGTTTCAACCGTTTCAACCGGCAATATTCTACCTTTAAGCTGTAGATGTAAAACCATTAGAGACACGTGTGGTATGATGACGAGGCCTAACTACATTTTAAAAGGGATGTTGGCTACCGTCACTGAGCTAAGGAAATGAATAACGTGTGTGTTTGTCAAAACTTGGGGCAAAACATCTACACATGTGCGAAAAAACTAAATTCAATAGGTAACTAATAAGTCACGTTGCATGGCCTAAATACGCTAATTTTTGGCATTTGGTTTGAACTAACCTTATAAGCGTCCCGCATCTTTCCGTCTTTCAACATAAGGTCTCGAGAGTCTTGTGGTTCCTAGACCAAAGTTGGCTACATATTAAGTGAACGGCTGCCTTAATTGGCATGAGATAAAAGTGTGAAGTTCGTGCATTGGGCGTGAGGAGCAAACTACATGGGAAGAGTGATCTTAATATCTTTTTACATACTATACTTACTGGTCAGTTGAACTAGTTGGCGTAGTCAACCGAACAACTGGCCATCCACACAGCTTGCCTATTTTAGTCAAACACTAATCGTTCTCTTGGAGACAATCGCATTTTTGTTCTGGAAGATAGTAACACATTTAACCAGTCAATTTTCATCCTGCCAGTCCCATGTAATCTTGGAAAGAAACAGGGAGAAGAAGAACGAAAGGAGCATTTCGGCGCTCATCCTAGTTGCAGTGGGCTCAGTCCCATAGGGTGTAGTTTAGAGGACTCTGATATAGACGACCTGGGAAATTCAATTCCAAATATGTTGTGCCCTGTGGGACTTGACACATGAAGGCAATGGAAGAACCGTACAAAAAGTACATGGGTCCTCTATCATGCTTCTACGGATAGCCGAGTACGATCGGATTGTAAGCACCCGGGTATTGTCCAGAGGCGTCCGCCCAGGGACTGTCAGAAAATGGGCTTTCTTGCAAGTAGACTCAGACTTGACGGCTTTGACCTACTTTGACACCCTAGCGTCTGGGATGCTGAGGTTTGGCACTAATTCGCAGGAGTGGTGCTACCGTCTCGGTATAGCTTGAATCCAACCTCAGCATCTCGACTGCTGTTGTCTAGGCCTGGGAAAGCTGACAGTAAATAATAGTAAATAATAATCGTTCAGCCCTAATGTTCTTTTGGCACCTAGCTGCCCTGCCATCCGAAGGGACCGAGAAGGCTGAGGTACTGTCAAGTTGCCCAAACCTAGACAGGAGCAACTGAGATGCCGAGGTTGGGTTCGAACCACGGATCTTCCGGTCAGTAAGTTCTCACCTTAACTACTGCCTTAGAAAATGCAAAATGAATTCGCCTTTCTTCAGGGTTAGATGGTATGAAAAGAACAAAAGTTCAGGCGTCTTTGGTGGGGCGAAATTTGAAGAGCATCATCATTTATGGATTATTGCACTGATTTTTGGGAATCCAGACGGAGATTGAAGTCCATCGAGGGTTTGAACAAATGCCACGAGAATTTAAAACAGAAAAAAATATTCTGTCTAAAGCATCAGACTACTCTGTTGTTAATGTTTCTCTTGGAGCACTGATCCACAGTGAAAAATTAGCCAGTGCGCCTTTTGATCTTTGATGATCTGTAGGCGGTTGTGGGATTTTGGATTTTGAAGTCACATCACTCTCGTTTCAACGCACCTCTTCCTGCTCTGGCGAGAGTACTCCGGTCAGTCCACCAAATAGAGGAAGCAGTACACTCCAGTTGCCATCGTATTGGTCCTAATCAGCAAGGCGTATCTTTGGACCTGCAGAGGTTGAACCCCGGTCTTTGGAGGCACGAGGCCAGCGTGTTAGCACTACTCCAGCAGCACACACCAGGCACACCTGAATTGCCACATTTGAACAGGCGAACGTGTTCAGTTTTGGGCGATGTGGTTGATTTCCAAAAACGTTCGACGACGCTCAATTACTAACCATTTGTGACCTATTAGTTTATGTCACACTTTCTTCTTGTTATACTTCAGTTGCTATAAATGAAGGCCCAAACTGCGCAAGACAAGTACGCGAAGCTGCGCAGCAGACTTGACCAGCTTGGATACAGCCAACCGCTTAGTGTTGACTCCTTGGCACTGGTTGATCGATTGCTTTGCGATCTGCTTCGTATCACACATAGCTTTCAACAGACTAGCGCCGAGCTGGAATCCCAGCTAGAGTTACGTTCGGATTTCGATGAGTACATTGCGTCTTACAAAGCGGAAAATGGACGTCTAATCCGACAGAACAACGAGTTGCACAAAAAATTACTGCAGTTAGAACAGGCTCAAGACGAGGAAATTCATGGTAATTTTTTACCTTACTCGTCAACCACGTCGTCGTTCTAGATTTAAAGCTCGAATTTCAGCGAGCTAAATCCCAGAGAGAGGATTCGAGAATGTACAGCGCTCAATGCCTAGAGAAAGTTCGAAACCTTGAAATGGATGCCAAACGCATGACGGAACAGATACTCCTGCTTCAAGAAAAAGATGCCAAAGCTGTAGTCTGCACTCCAGGCAAGTTAATTCAATCTTGACGAGTTTCAGTTTCTGCTACATATGATTCAAAATAATGTCGTTAGCCTGCGCAGAGCTTTGCGTTGCGTTTTACTTCCTCACTTAGTTTCGTTAAGATGATAGTCTCCACACATCTGTGTTTTGTGAACTAGACGTTTAACGGGGAACTTGTGACGACGGTTCTGATTGAAGAGTTCTGAACAAACGACTGGGTCAGATGCTTTGGAGTTGAAATATTCGGTTTTGCAGTTCCGTGTGGGATAATTGGTGGAATGGTTGGAGGCTGGTGTCAGCTGTTTGGAACAAGTTGACTGGATTAGCATGGGTAATGTGAATACCGCAGTTGAAAAGTTCGGCGAGAACAATGCAACAAGTTCTCACGGCAGCATATCAAAATTTGGTGGACTAACACAGAATGTTGAGCTTCTGCATCCGAAGGCCTACGCTATTTCCAACTCTGCTTCATGGATGTTTCATTACGGGAACACTAGAGAATTTAGTTTCGGTAGGCAGTCCCTCAAAGTACCGTACACAGGCTGCTTAGTAATTTGATGATGGAACAGGCCACCAACATGTGTTTTATGCTGGTTCCTTGTGGCAGACCTCAAGAATGTCTTAGTGGGAGTTCTGAAGATCTTTCGTCGATTGGTGACGAAACGCTTGCAATCCAAGTATCAAGCTTGGCGAACAGCTCAACAGGCGCCTGGCCAAAATTAAGTAATACCTTTGTCCCCTGCTGTTATCCGTATTCTCATCCGTCCTGTCTAGGACACAGCAGCACCACAATACAGAAGAACGATGGGCATGCATAAACAACTGTGGTTCACTCTTGAACGACAGGCGTGCGCACACAACCGTGAACGCTCATCCACTGACCAGTTATCGAATCACTGCGATATCACCGGTTGTACACATTCTGCTTAATTAAGCTCCTTGATTTAATCAGAGGAGGATTGGAAATCTGTTCTACGGTGAAGGTAGAAGATCTTGCTTCTAAATGCGGTACCAGAGAGAACTTAGTCGATTTCATGACCAATTAGGGACTCCAGGGAATTTATGTAGGTATCTGGCTGTGTTGTTGGCGTTTCAGTTAAAGATATCTCCCGCCCAAACCGATCAGGTATCACCGATTTTAGTACTATCTCTCACAAAGTAGAGAATACGGAACAGGGGTCTCATAACTGCATCCACAAAAATTATGCACGCATGTCATCTTCAAACCCATCTGGGATGCGACTACTGCTTGTCACAAAAAACATAATGGGCAATAAGGAATCGTAAGAAAGTAACTCATAGTTTCCAACATACACTGTTGGAAAAAATGCCGTAAACTAAGTATTTCGATAATTCAAAAGACGTATGAACTGTGGTCCAGAACTTCTGCTAGTTGAAATCAAAATGGAACGGAATGGACAAAGCAATTGTAAGGAAGGGATAATTGATGCCTGACGTAATGTTGGATTTTCGCCTAGCAAAGATTAAGAGGATGAAGGCTGCTCTTTTTTGGTGTTGATTGCGAGCACAGAAAATGATTGGGAGTTCTCTTCTCAGAAATTGAATTAAGAGCTGTTTTCCTAATAAGCCACCGTGAGTCAAGCATGCTTTGTGAACTCTGCGGGGCAGGAATTTGAAGCACGGGGCCACATAGTTACTGCGTACCACGTCCCAGATATTTCTTGAATTGTTCCATTTCCAACGTACGGTGCAGGCGAAAAGCAATTTGTAATTTTCTGCATATCACTTAATTTACCGGCCTATTTCCTTGCTGATCAGGCTACGCGTAAAACAAGTGGGTGACTGCTTGACTGAAGCACGCACCGTTAGCATACATGTGTGTTCTCCTTTAGTGTTGCTTTTGATGACGATGGCGACGACGTGTTTTGGGATAGTGTTTGTAATCCACTAATGACGCCTCATCGTTCGTTTTACCTCATTTGGCCCAACGTAATCCACATTATCCTATCAGGTAATAAAGTCCCTCAGAGAACGCGATGTTACGGTAGCGGAAATTTGCGGAAATCTAGTATCCTCTAGTCAAATATAATCCGGTTTTTCACAGTCTTAAGTGTCATGAGGGCTAAAGTTGCTTGTGTCGTTTGGTATGCTCCGGCAAGGCAGACAAAGCCCTTCATTGGATGATATTGACATTGATGTTACACGAATCAAGAGGAGTCGGGTTTTAGAATTTTGCTAGTGGATACGTGCTGGGGAAACACATCTTGAAAACATCTAAGCAGTCAAACGCATTCACATAAGGTAATTTTTAAACGGAACATTACTTCTTTGAGGGCCAGTTCGGTTAGTTTTACGGTTGCGTGCTTATTGCGAATCTCAAACATGATCTCAATTCGCTGAAGAACAAATAGTGTAGACGAGCAGAAATAACTAGATATCTTCAGAAAGCCGCAATAAAATGCCATTGTGCTATTGTATTAAACCTTGGCAACACATTGGGGCTCACACACGAAGAAGATTTATCTGGTGTGGTTGGACGAAATCCCCCAAAAGGCCAGATTAAACAAAATGAACAGCATGTTTATTACCTTGCGTTTGTGTAAGTCCTAGTGTTGTCGGATGCTTTACAGCACTGCTGCACGAGGTCTTTTATCCGTATTGCGCTAATCGGGTTGGCACACATCGGCCAAAGCCCCGACCCTTTGGTTAAAAGCTTTAGGTCGTTACTCAGAGGATCATACGCTCACCGACCGGTGTGAACCACGTCTTCATATGATACTTCGTATCAGGTTTCAGGTTTCTTCAATTCCGGCCCCATCAAGCTGGCGTCATGTATGAATGTTCTACCTCTTGAACCCTAAGAGATCGAAACCACTGTTGAGATGTTGATGAGTTTTCATTAAACTTGCGATTATTAGTGTACCGAGAAAAAAATGTTCGATATCTTGGATGCCATCCCAGTGACCCTCATTCAATTCAATCGTGAGCGATTTAAACAATTTTCACTCTAGCTTCTCGTTGACAACATCCTCATCTGAAAATGAGTGTTTATCGGCACAAGCCTCACGTCTAGTCGTGGCTGTGTTCAACCGATGGAGCAATTACGCATCTAGACGAGATGAGAGACCGATGATGAGGTGAGATCGATGTTTTGAAACTGGAGTATGAGTATGCGAGTGATGAATACATATACTCCAGGGTCAGTCTGTTGTTAGTTACACGTCTGCTGTACGAAATTAGTAGTCATGGCTACTGTAAAAAGTAATTGAAATAGTTCTACTGCTTGCCGATATTCAGCTGACAGTCAATGTAGACTCATGATGCTCATAGCTGTGCTTGTGGTTAGCATCAGCCGTTGGCGGAAGCACATTTGGTCGAGCGAAGATACTGAGAAAACCTTTCGACAACACAATCTAACCTGTGTCTTTTGATAGATTGAATGGTCACACAATGAACGTACCTAAAGGATTTCACCTATATATATCCTATTTATATCTTGTCCGATCAGATTGTGTACCAATTGGTACTAAGTCCGTCGAGTAGTTTCGTTCCCATATCCCTTGTGGCTGATTGCTCGGTATGTATGTATGTGACATGATTTTGGAATGGGAATGCTTCCTTCTGTTATTGGTTGCTTGTGGAGCATGCTTGGCTTTCCTGGTGGAGCTGCTTTCTGCTTTCATTTTGAATTCATGTTTCATTTAGAACTCGGTTTTTAAAATGCTTCTGTCTTGCACTCACCAGATAACAATTTGACGTCGCTGATTACTGAAGGCCTTCGGCCTTCTGTGGAAGTTGCGCTGATTTCTGTCTCATCGAAATCGACTTGTGCTACTGATTAATATCTATCGACTGCACTTTATTCAGGGATAAATTTTTGTCCTGTCTAGGACAGCCTGGTAGGCACCGCTTACTACTGGACTCTATAGGCACCAAAATCTACCTTAGGCTTTTGATGGGTACAACATATGCCCTAACATTGTTTTATTTTCAGCAGGCAACAAGAAATCCCCTTTCCGGCAACAACGAATGGAGATTGATTCACTCGTCCCGCAACCTGAGCGGTGCAAAACGGATCCGAATTACTGTTGTTCCATTGCACGGTACTGGGATAGAATGAATCTTTCGTATGAACCTGAGGTAAGGCCTTTTTCACGTTTTGTGATTTCGGTTCGACAATCTCTCAGTCCTTTTTCTTGGACAAGTATCGGCCAGCTTCTCTTAGCTGAATTGCAAGTGAACGATTTCGGAGGTTGGGGATAGTTTTTGCCGAAAGTTCTCTGCAGTCGCAAGCAGAGAGGTATTGAACAGTTGCTTTGGGTCAACTTGAAGCCGAACCGTGGGACAACGGATGATCACAGCAGTTCACGTGGGAACTAATAACTTTCCTTTTTTTTCCGTAGAATGCACACTCACTTGATTCGTTTGAACAATGCTTCTCCTGTCCTGGCGCAAATTGTTTACTTTAGAAGTTGTTCGGCTTGCGATCGAACCGTTCGTTGGTAATTTTGTTGCAAAAGTTCCATCACCGCTCAAGGTGGCATCGTCAGTTGTTTGCTTTAAAGCGGAATGGAGATGTGCGCTGAAGGTTCCGCATTTATTAGTGGTGTGCGCGATTTTATATAGGAGCTTCTGAAAAAGCGTGAATTTCAACTATAGTTGTTTGCTTCTGCGGACAATCTTATTGTAGGGTTTTTCGCTCATGTTCTGATTGTTCGAGGTCCTTTGAACTTGTCCCCTCGATTCGTGGCCTGTGACCTATTTGTCTTCATCCTGTAGCTGTTCCTGACCTCTCATTAGTTTGTCTGAGGCCGGGCCGTGTACAGTGGATACAGCAACATTACCTTGAGCAAATCCGGGACCTATGTACACAGATCAATGAACATAAGACGGCTGTACGAAGAAGAAATTCACTTTCTTTGATTTCTACACATGAAGCTCACTGTTTCAGTTTGGAAAACATGAAGATTCTGATACATGGGGTACTAAACACGGAAGGTGGATTTTCGGACACACGGCACTTCGAACTCTCTTGGTTCAAAGATCGCCTGGACGCGGACCAATTAGTACACGATCAAAGAATGCACTTGATAAAAATGCTCACGGAACCAGTCAATCATAATAGAAGGTCATCCCTATTCCAGAATCACGCATATAACCTCGCGCACACCAGTACCCAACTCACGGCCACCAACGCTTCTATCTGCTCCGCTTCACAGCAATGCAACGATGATGCCGACCCTATTCATGAAACGAAAATTGCTAAGCCCGAAAAACGATTCGACCACCAATCGTTTGCTAGATATATTGTATGCATTATCTCAGGATCAAAGATATCCTACCTTATAATCGCATCTTGCAATATGCTGTTATCGGAAGCATCGAAAATCCGAAGCGGATCGCAATGGTTAACACTCAGACCCTGAGTTTTGTTAATTGTTTCCTCACAAATGCCTTGATTGACCGACTGGTCGGGAAGCTGGACGTGATTAACTTGGCAGTGGTGGTCGGCCAAATGTTTAATGGGGCGGCAACCACCAGCATTTGCTTGGATTGTTGTCCCACTAGGAAATCAACTGCAGGTATAGATCAGATTTCAAGGGTTCAACTCATTACTGTGTGGATACCATGAATCAGTTCGGGGACGATTAATCTTTTAACGACGTTTTCTATCCAAGTATATGTGAATATTTCATATTTCTATGCAGTTAGACAGATGTGTTATTTTGTGTGTTATTTTGTTCCTAACAAAGGCTCCTCGAGGTGACCGCAACAATGGTTAACAAGCGTTCGCTGCATAGTGTTTTGTTTCATCCCGAATACCCTTTCAACATCTTGCTTTTTTGTTCATTATCGCTTGATATTAATGGGATTATGATGATATCCGCGAGTTCGTTGAGCTGGAATGTATGGAAATCATAAATTCTTCCATTATGGCGGTACCCCTTCTTTAGGAACGTGTCTAACTCACTTAGTATTGTTCTTTGTAATTTACACTCCAGCTGCGGACGCCGATATAAAACTGATCTTGAAAATCTTTTCGCTTGCTCCTGAAAAACCTTAAGTTAATAGTTTTGATCTTTTGGTGTATCTTAGACCCGCATACACCTTGAAATCCTCGTACTGATCTGTGACGATGTTTCAGTTGAAAATTCAAGTTTGCCAAACATCTGCAATGTGTCGCGTCGAATCAGGTTCCCAAAGTTTCGTCCCACTTATCGGGTGTCTAAGCAGCACCGTCCTGCCTATATTCCATTCAGGTTATTTGCAAAATGAATCCACAAAAAGACACTAATTGAAGTGGAATTCAGCTGAGACTCCCACTGACATCGTCTCAATTTGCAACTGAGTGTTTAGGTCCACACAGCCGACATTACTTCATTGATCCTGTTTTGCCATTGTCAGTGAATCCATGTTGTTTGAGCGTTTGTTGAGTGTCTTCGGTCTTGTTTCAACTGTAGTGCACTGTGCGCCTCTTACAACTGACCGGTTTATGGTCTCGTTTGCACACTGTGATGGATGAGCGATTTGTCGTTTCTCACATTTCTCGCCCTAAACTTACGAAAAACCTCTTCCAGAATTTTCTTATGGACTGAAATAGCTTTTACTGTTTATTTCATCATACGCAATCATTTGACAGACCCTGGACCTGCTGGATTTGGCTTCTAAACGATGTGAAGATCTTGAAAGGCACCTAGTTCGACTAGAAAAAGAACTAGAACTCAGAGAAAGTAATGTTGAGAATCTTCAGCATCAGGTATGTGGTTTGTTTTGGATCTCCCTCCACTTTTCCGTTTATCGGTTGTCCAACCGGTTGTACCTTTTTTTAGCACAAACGTGCCGAAAAACCTTTAGAGAACACGCACAATCAGATAATACTAGGTTGGTCAAACCTAGACGAGGTATACCCGTTAGTCGTTAACACTAGCATAATGTCGGCCGAGCTTGGTATTGGTCACTTCTGGGGTCCTAATCTTATTCCCACATACCTATCAGTCGCTTGATCGTTGTACGTTGTAACCTTTAATATCCTAGCATTTTTGTCTGACAAAGTGTGATTCGATCGTTTCATTCATACTCTTACACTTTTCGAAGGTTTCAAATCGTACATCGGCGCGGTGTCTCTGGCACTGTGTCTCCTCTGTGGTTCTAATATCATAAGCTCCAGTTCATTGAACCTGACTTTCAAAAGTACTGTCGTTTGTTTTTCTCGCAACTCCCGTCCTTGGTCAGTTGGTGTTCACATGCCTTCTGCATACTCAGAAGTCTGCCCGTCAATTTAGGACATAATGTAATCGAATTTGGATTCATATATATATATATATATATATATATATATTCTAAATGCTGTGGGAAGCAATTTCCTGACTTTTTAGAACAACATTTGTCAGAGAACGTTGTAGTTCAAAGACTCAGAGGTTCATCAGCTTTGAATAAGTAGTTGGATGGATAAACAAATCCGCTGTTAACTTCAGTTGGTCGGCCATCAATCACGTACTACAGGTACATTACTTCCAAGTCTTTCAGTTTACTGTAGTATCCTTAAAAATATTCCGGTTGTGGACAAACTGGTCACCGTATGTTTGCAAAGAAATGACTAGAAAAGACCAAGACTGACGTGATGGGTGCAAGTGTATGACAAGTAAACCGTTGATCAAGGTTTTGGGATTTGTTCAAACCTTTCTAATCTCGAATAATCATTATACGTCGAACAGTACTGAGGTAGCTCGAATGTATTTAGTATACTTCACAAATCGACAATTCTATCAAGCCTTTTTAGGATAAATCTTATTCATGGTAATTTAGTGAATGCAAGCATTATGCATGCATCCTTCGGCTGCGTTTGCTTGCCAGCTCAGTGATGTCACCAATGCCCCTCTGCCGTTTTTGTAAATGAAGAAGCGCATTAAGAACGGAGTTCGAAAGCGATGAAACTTCCAGAAGACCTTTCTGTTTACTGGACACTTCTGCTCAACCAGGGTTGTTTATTCTCCAGGATTAATACAAAATGTGCAAGTTATCAGTGGAGAATCACTGTCAAGCATTGTAGGGAACGTATTCCTTGAAATTATGAATTCTGACTCGGTTGATGCTGACTGTTCCTTCACTACTGTTGCGGATTTTTAGCAAATGCTTGAATGTTGTCCCCCACACCATTGATGAAGCGTGCTATAGTGCGATTACTTTCAGACAAAACACTTCGGACATTCTGCTCCGCTGCCACATTGATCAGCAGGCTGGAACTCTTATTTATTGTTTATAGTCACCGACGATGGACCACGGACTACTCAGCAGCGTGTCTGCACATACTCATATTTAGCGATACCTTGTGCTCCATAAAGAATAATCAAAGCCATTCGGATTTATTGGACAAAAATTCGAATCGTACAGAAGGTGATGCTGTTTGTTTGTTTGTTTTATTCGATACCCGGGATAGCATTTGCTCTTAAACGGTTCGTGTTTACCCACCAAGGGAATGTCACGTGAGCACTTAACTCAGCCTATTTCGTGCGCACCGGATTGAAATACATATGAATCAACTGTGGTTCCCAGCATTCACTTTCAGCCGCCTTTGAGAGGAGGCGGAATATTCACAGATGCTTGGTTGGAACACACCTGACCTCCTTTCAACTAGGCATACTGCAGTTTATTTACATAGGTGTTTAATAAATCAGCTCACCACTTGTGATTTTGCATCCTAGTGGTATACTACAGTTTTCGAGGATTTCGGGTATTCGTCGCTGAATGTATCCATCATATTTCCATTCTGGTTGGGAAGATTTATCAAGTGGTGACTCGGAAGTTAATTTTACTATCAGTTTATGACTCTGTCTATCTGAATGTGTATATCTGGATAAGGTGTGGTTCCATCGAGCTCGGGTCACAGTGCCCTGACCTCGACACTCTTCCCGCTTTTCCACTTATAAACTTTATTTTCGTTTTGTTTCGCGCTTGTCAGATCGAACTGCGTGATTCCGAACTAGAACGACTGCGTTCACTATCTGAGGTTGGCCGTCCTTTGAAATCTCCTTCAAAAGACGCCACCGTGCTTCCATCAGATCGGTCACTTCAACAATTACAAATTCAGGTTGCTTCACTACAGTCCCGTAATGAACAACTGGAAGCTCGTCTGTTGAATCATACCCATATATCATCCATTTCTTCCCCATTGCTTTCCGGTGACCGAATACAGTCAAACATAGCAGTAGGGACGCAGACCTCGACAAACTCTTTTAAAGTTCAAACTAATTCTTCATGTCAAACTGTATCGGTGAGCTGCACATGTACTCCATGTCTAAAGGTACGTGGAAGATGCTACATAACAACATATGCTGCCTAATCCTTCCTCGATCTTGTCCCGATTCGTTCAGTTTATCAGCTTTTTCTGGTATGCGATGAACAACCTTGTCACACTTCCGTACTACCTGTCATTCTGCAAGCGAAAGCCTATCTTGAATTTTCACGAGTATGCCTATAAGTAATCTATGGCCGTTATTTTCCTTTGCTGCATACTAGACAGTTTGTTCATCGTTTTGTCGTAACCAACTACAGAGCTGGGGTAACCAGACAGTCTGTAGAGTGCTTGGTGTCATTCGGAGAATTTCTTGGACGCAGCAGCACTGAACTCAACCGGAAGGTATCGCTACACTGTCGGAGCTGCCACGAATTGTGTCAAACACAAGGCTTGACGGGTTCCGGTGGAAAGATTGGCAGCCAGAATGTGTGTTCACATATATCTTACAATGTGAAAAATGCGTGTGGTGCCGAAAACAGCCATTGTATGCTACCTTGTGTTGATGTAACTTCGGAAGTCCGATTAGGCAGATTCATAAAGTTCTGGCTTCATGTACATTATTCAACAGTTTTCCATCAGGACAATTAATGGTCTTCCGGATTTGAACTGATGTCACCCCCCAACTTAAAACTGGATCCTTTTCTTCAGATAAGGAGCGTAAAGAGATTCGCCAAATACTCTCGTCTGCATAATAGTTTGGTTTTAACAGAAGACTCATATGAGTCGACCTGAATATCTCGTTTATGCTGTTCTTTAACTGAATGTGCTGCACCTGGCCTTCTCTTGCTTCAGTTGGTATGTGATGGCCCCTTAGAAGAGCGAACTCTGTTGTAGGCTTTCGAAGAGTTTTCAGCATCTTTCAGGTAGAGATGTTTAAAAAGTTGTGCAAAGACCTCACCTTACTCAGACCACTTCAATGAAGTTCCGGAAGGTCTGGCTGGAAGTTGATACTTCCTCTCCCAACGAAGACCACTCTGTGTGTCCCTCGGGTGCAATCCCCTTCAGAATATGTACCAGGAAGCAGTTTGCACAGTTTTCTGTTGAACATCAGCCCATTTATAAAATAACCCTGCATGTAACGATTTTTTACTGTCCTACCATAAGTTTGTGTACGTAACTCGCGAGAAACAAGTTGTTTGTCCCTCTGAAAAGCAGTCACCTCTGTCATGGGCGAATTTAACTGTTTTCGAAGTAATAGAGACGCTGGCAAAAGGCCTATGACTTTCCTTATTACAGTGGCAATTTTCTTTTTCGCCGTTCGTGACTACTTCGTGAACCACGATGTAATAAGTATTAGATTGGCCGCCAAATTCAAAGGTCCCTTTGGAGGGTACTCACCAACACACACTGTCTATCGGAATAAACCAGCATGCGCTGATAAATTCGATTAGTAGAGTTTACGAGAGACCACATTTCAGAATTCTTCCTCTTTAGGAGATTTCCTTAAGAGCGAGAGACGAAAGTGCACCAATCAGTCTAATCCGTCTGCATCATACGGTAGTGTAAACTGAAAAACTTTTGTTCTTTAGTTATGCACACCATTTCTGGCTATCACTGGGTGATGCGGAATTCATCCTGGTGCTCACCAAGTACAATCGTCTAAATAACACAGTCATCCCGTATGGAGAGGCTATCTGAAAAGTGCCGCTACTGATGCGGAACCGAGGAAGGACGGGAAAACGTTTTGCAGATGACTAGGTTTTTCTCCTCTTGCTAGTATAACGTGTTGCTCGAACGGATTTCATTGGTTATTGTGCACTACCTAAAGGGCTTACACAATCCAAGCTGTTTTTAGATACGAACGACTGCAGTCTCTTCTCGCCTTTGAAATGTTTCCACCGGCAGAATTCTAGTAGTTATTGTGCCATCGGATTTGCCTAAGTGATTCCACTTGTCTTTGATTGCTGGTAGAAAATCTCAAAAGGATCATTAGTTTGAATGAAACTGCGCTCAGTAATCCTTGACGAGGTCAGAAGTAACAGGACACAATGCAGCCTGAGTCCACAGGAATCTTTTCTGATCGGTGGTCTCAGTCAAATACAAGTGCACCGTTTTATTTGCAATGTTCGGTCGGAAATCTCAACATAGATTGAATCGCAATCGCCTGCCGTTTAGGTAATGGAAGTGTCAGCTTAAACTAGTGTGAAAATGTATCGAGAGTGGATTATACGTCTGAACGTCAAATCATGTGAGGTAGTATTTAGGTTAGTTACTGACACCCATTCGCCGCTGATGTAAAGACGTGGACAACCCTCTTGATTCGACCGACGCCCTCAATTCGTTAGGAAATTTGGCTACTTGGGTGTATTCAAGTAGTTGCTCTTTAATTCTTCACACGATCCTGGCGCAGAACCCTATAAGCACAGAAATTTGATTTGTGGCTGCGTGATTTTGCGTCTCATAGTGAAAACGTGTTAGCCAAAGGGACACTCGACCGACTCTGCTACATGCAACTGATGAGATTCAGTCAGGATTAATCACCTAGTATCTTGACTCTAAGAACTAACCGCATCCTACACGGGCAAGTTAATGTTAATTTGCTGAAAAAATTTTCAGAGAAAATAAACTAGTTGAGAAAGTGTGACAGACCGGACCACACAGTGAATCATAGTCGGCCAAGTTGGGGAAACAGCTAGATGTAATAGTCAGGCTCAGACGTGATGAACTTCCTCTGGTAAGAGATCATAAAAGTACCTGTCGAACTTAGGTTCGTAAATTAACACGGTTCACGATTGATATACGCGTCATCTTCAGTTTGAGTAGGTTTCTTTGGTGTTGTGCAAGCTGCTGTTTGCATTCACGACTAAGCATCCTTATTTTTTAAAATATTAATGGTCCCTGAAGGCGGCCAAAAGAGGGACCTCTTATATTGGCCTTAGTCTTGGTGACCATTACATTGTGCTACCGTCTTCACTTGCATCTAATGTCACCTGAAGCCGTTATGCCTAATACATACTCGTACAACAGGGGAAAACGGCCTCATCCGATGGACAGCCCACAACTTCGGTCGGGTGGACTATTTTTCCGAGATATCCATTGTCGTGGGACGGAAAGTTTTTGTTTGTAAAAAGCCCCGCTGCCAAGTTATTAGTCGGAACACTAATCGTTCTACGGTATCCTCACTGGAAAGGGAATACTTGTCGATTACCTTGGCATTAGTGTTGGCTAATTGTGTCATACAACGGAAGCATTGGACTGAATATCTTTGCACTCTAGTGCACGAGCTCCGGTGGTTAAATGGCGCTGCAGGAGCTAATATGTTCCAAAGATATTTACTAAATAATCTGGCGGATAACAGCCCAACTGAGTCGACGGATGATGCCTTTGTTCTGATCTTTCCTGGCCATTGCCAGACTGTTTGTAACCTGATGTCTTCTACGTATAAAAGAGTCTCCGGGCATCCTAAGAGTGCACGCTGAGAATCTGATCTCGTGAGATATAATCAACTAGTTTATGGGATGTATATAAAACCATCAAAACTATTGGTGAGGTCATGATTATACATTTTGTCCAAAAGAAAACTGAAAGCCGTGTTTGCAACACCCGACGGCGGATAGAGCCCAATTCGTTTCATAGAAAATTCGTGGTCTTATTCAATTAGTCGCCCTGGTGAAAGAGAACACATTTCAAATAGGGGCGCAGCAACTATGTTACAATAGGGTAACTTTTTATATTCTTACACTGCCGATTAGTTCGTACCAAGGGCTCGATTTTTGAGCTTTACTTCAGCCTACGTCAACTCGGTAGCAAAAAGCTATTTGAGGCCATATTATGGTTTTGAATTCCCATGGTAGCGCTTTTTCACTTGTCCTCTTGTTTTTTTTCAACAGGAATCGTTCAAAAGCATCGAGGGCTTACTGAACAAAATCCAAAGTGGTCGTTCCTATCTACTACAACGCTTAGACAGACTTGAGATACGAGGTAATGTTTTGTTGCATTACTTCTGTCCCAATGATTGGAATCGCTTATTCGGATATCTATTACGTGACGGGAACAGCGTTGTACGTTGATTCAAGTTAATCACACCCCTTTCCTTAAGAATCCTGTTGGTGGGAAGAGGCAACTAACAGGCGTGAACGCAGTTACAATCTGAACTGCATAAAATTGGTTGCGGGTCCTGGACAGGGTTTCTGGGCTTGTAGGTTTACTTGTAAGTAGTGCGCGGTTTGGACGAACGCCACTATATGAATAGCTGGTACACTTCCCATGTCCTGAAATGATTTTTTCGGCTATTCCATACGAAAAGAGGGGCACTGTATCCCTTCTCACTAAAATGCCTTCTATCATCCATAAGATATTCATTCATCAATCTTGTGATATCCTGTGGATTTTTCAGTCCATTTGGTTGCGTGCCCTATTACTGAACCCAGTGGGAAAGCTTATCGTTACATTGAGAGTCTTCCGACTTCCTGTTGCGGCAGATTTGAACAACACATGGACATCCTAACATCAATGAGCTGCAGATTCAGTGCTCGTCCCAACTGGATCTCATCAGTAAAAGAGTAAACGATCAGTGACCCTGGGTTTTCTCAGATGATATGCTTTAGTGAGGTAAACGCACGTGATCCTCTTTGATACTGGAAGAAGTCCATATATTTTTCATTACCTAGTGCTGGCAGTTCTAAACAGTGGTCCGCTGGCAACTTCACGCTGGATAGCTGGAGGTAGCTCATGAGTCAGTGCATGGTTTCCTGGACAATAGGTTTGTCATCCAAATACCTCCATAACTTATCGGTTGAAGCTATTTAGGCCTGAGCAACGCGGTGTTGTCCCATCCGCTGTGGTTCTTTAGAGACAGATGGTAGCTACCCTTGGTCCGCGTTGTGTACCCAGTGGTATCCTGAAACGCTTTTCAAATTCGATTGCACGTTCAGCTTAGTGTCTGGGTGTGCAGATGCTGCAGTTGGCTCTTCAAAGTCAAGCGATAATCATGACCACAGACATCAGTCGCGTCAACGAATGCTGGTACTCTGCCCACAAGTATAAAACCACTGTATCATTTACTTCACTTTCTACCCGGTTCATGAACGTTTTGACGTCTGTTCGCTGACTTGCACTTGTCTGCTGAATCACTTTTATTTCCAGAGCGTGACCTAATCAAAGAATTATCATCCAGAGTGATGGATCCACGTTTTGGGAGACCAGACGATCAGCATCGAACCAATATGGTTACCCTAAATAGAGCACTTGAAAAGCGGCTCAGGGGATTGGAGGACGATTGCCGCCGTTGGCGATCAGATTCTCAAGCAGCTATGGATGCATTTCGACAACTGCTTGAGTCAGCATTGAACGGCCAGCTTTATCAGACCCGTTTGCCCCCAGTGCCGGAGCCAAAATCAACTACGATACAACCTGGATGTAAATCTCGGACTGTTACTGGTCGTACTTTCAGAGGAAGGCGGGCCTTAACCCCACCATGCGTTTCACGCAATTCGGTGAAACCTAGACGATGTTCTTCGGCAGATTTCCAAGACAGGCGAGGCTGCGCCAGTGAGGTATTCGACCAATAGTATTCACTTCCGACCAGCTTTCTGTTCCCCTAGGTTTTATAACCTAAATTAAGTCTCGTAAGGACGTAAAATTTTCAATACTTTGTACCAACAAAGTTATTTTGGGGGCCCTGTTGGCATGGAACTCAGAATAAAGGTATCTTTCCTCACCGTCAATCAATCCGTCTAATTGAATAAGCACTAATACATTTTTATTTATTGCTGGTACTTCATTTAAATAACTCGTACTCTCAGCCGGCTCGTAGTTGGTTGTCACGTTGTCACATTACATTTCATTACAGTGTATTAGGCATTAAAGGTGTTTTGCAGCTTCTGATATTTTGTTCAACTGGAGCACTTACTTTGGCTAACCCCTCTGCCGTAAGCAGACATCGAACACTGAATTAATGTCTTTCGTATGTTGGAGTATAATTTGGTGAGTTCCGGTGAATTCAATGCTCACCATCCCAGTATTAGATCGATGATGACCGGCCTCTTCATGGTTGGTTTGGCTAGCCATTGCTGGTTCCCACTTCATAAAAGACATCACACTTTAGTACCATACTAGTTGTGTGTCACCTAATGAATTAGGTGCTTAGGCTAATTTCAATCTCCAGGGCTACGTGCTGAATTCTTCGGTGCGTTTGTCCACCATTCATAAGCTTATGCAGCAACACGTCTAGTGATTTTGTGGGCTACTGAGTTGAACTAATAAGTGGAATTCATCCTGAAGAAATATTCCTAGAGGTTAGCAAACTTTTCTATCTAGATGTGATCTACAGAAATGTTTCATCTCCTAGGTTCAGAAGAGTGTTTTAATGTTCTGGTTGTAACAAGTACTAACAGAGTGTTTTTTTTAAAGAGTGGTTGTTACAATAGTTAGGTGCATCTTGATGAAAATAAATACAATGCGAGAAGTGGAATAAGCCAAAAAGTATCATTTGAGGACAGTTGTTGAGAGTTCCTGAGCGAAGTTCCGGACGTGGGACGTATTTTCTCTGCAGTTTAGCTGCTACACGTGTTCCGTAGTTGTCCGTGGAGACTTATGGAGCTTGGTCGACTTCATCTCTTGTGCGTCTGTGTGTGCTGGACCGAGTTTCGTGCCTATTTATTGTGCAATGCGAAGAGAATGGTGCCCATTCTTGTTTGATAATTGCACGAACATGAATACAACTTGACCTGATGTGGTTGAAGGTCGTAAGCCTGGCGCGTGACGCAAGTGGTAGCCGCGTAAAGAAAATGGATGGGAAATTGTAGTGTGCATGTTGTCAGTTAAGTTTGCGAATGGGACAGGAATTGTCATGTGATTTGGGTGTTTGTGACGCGTAATCTAGTGAGTGCGGATGTATCAAGCGAATTAAGTGAAGTTGGCTAAAGGAAGGGAGTGAACGCTACAAGAGCTTGGTCGAGATTTTCATATATTTGTGGCCCACAAGCGTACGTTGACAGACTGTACTGACCCCTGGGTGCGCCATTTCTTTTGCCTCGTTGGTTTAGGTCAATGTTCTCAGACTTAAACACATGGTCCATGTGAGTTTCGGTTGCTGTTGGGTTACCTATACGATTTCAGGTCTGTTTCCAAGGCACCTTATCACCACTTCATTCGCCCGTTTCAGACACTCAGTTCAGAACTGCATTTCACTCAACAAGAACGAGATGATTACCGGTATTCGTTAGAACAAACAAAACAAATGCTTCGGAACTCCATGAAGAGCTCAAAATTTTTCCCCACAAGGCCTAAGTCTGGTGTGAGTTACTTGAGGCACTCAAAACCTAGCGGCCACTATTTTTTCGTTTGCTAATCTGCTTCTAAAGTTTTTTTTTATATGCCACCCTTGCCTTATTCCACCCTTTCTGACAACTCCGCAGAGGTTGTTCTCTCAGAACGGACAACGTTGCCGCCTATATACCTCATTTCCAAACATGGGTGGAACCACTAGAAACGATGCTAAAACTATACAAGGCTGACAAAACTGACAAAGCAAGAGGCTTTTCTTATTCGTCATTGCGGATGTGATACGTTGCTATGGCCTTTTACGGTGCGATGCATTCCATGAAAAATGGACCACTTATATTCAGCTACTCATGAGTAGGTAGGCGCTGTTCTTTCACGCCGAAATTCACCTGACCGTTCAATACACTCATTTTTTCGCCTAATGAGTTCAGTGTGCTCCACCTTGTCGTCATTATTGTTTACGTAGGCAGTCACATATGTAGCGGGTCGTATTTCACATACAATCGATTTATGGCTGTTTTGCAGCCAATAACTTCGTTTTCGCCGCTCCATCCCTCGCCTGCCGGCACTAGGACAAAATGAAAGAACATGTCGGGCGATTTCCAATCGCCAGTGGTTAATCCCTTTCAGGTTCGTCAGATCTTCACGCCTCGCATTTCTCCTCTTGTCTTGTTGAAGCATTTACTGGTACGACCTGCCGGGATGACTCCACTGCACACATCGTAGGCGTAAGAATCAGTGAACTCACACGAACGTTTGAGCAGGTCTGATCTGGATCATCAAGAGTGGATCGATACTTGGTGATCAACCCACATGGAGAACGAACAGATTTACTGCGCGGGTGTGTGAATGGGGAGGGGGGTTGATAAAACGAACTTTAGTTATAGGGTTCATAGAAATTTTTCCCGATACGCGTCTCTCTTCACAGTCTCGTTGGGGTAGACATGTCGGGTATATGAATTTCGAAATCCGGTTATCCTTATTTAGCAAATGGTAGCTAATTGTAATCGTATCCTGATCTTAGGTGTGACGGTCGTCGAAAACGGGGATCAGTTACTAGTTAGGGTCAAACCGAGGTCACTCTTGATGTGAGTGACCCTCTACCAATAATGTTCACCGAGAAGGTTTCTAAATTTTGGCATTACTTCATGTGTACAGCTTCAAAAGTTTTAAGTGCGGTAATTTCTTCCCAATAGAGTGCAGCATATTTCTTCATTTTGACAATAATAGTTGGTATGAAATTCACAACAACCTTGAACTATTTGGTACGGAAAATTAGCAAAGTTTGTATAATTAATAGGCGGTCACTAGAGTCAGGTTTTAGCTTCCAGGTCAGTTTGGCTTTGGGCTTACTAGTTACCGGCATGTATCCATCCACGGTGGCCGAAGCAAAATGTACTGTGTAGCCTCCTATAGTCTTGGAAGTGTTGGTCCTGAAAATTGAAAGCAGTCTTTGTCCGTGAATTGGAGAAGCGCGCTCGTGGAAATTTTATACTCCTTATCGGCAGTTTGGGGCTATCAGTCCAGAAATAGTTAACTCGACGGGAGCAGAGAGTTCTTCACAGGTGTTGAATTGTCTTATGAACGGAGTGCTAGCGTTTTTTGCACGGTTTCTACTGAACTCAAACCTGCTTTCTCGGTGCTGAGCAATAAGACCGCTTTATGTTTGTTTTCGTATAGGAAAACTGGCGATGTGAACCAAATGAGCTCATGCAGTTGCGTCAAGAACGAGACAACCTCCGCTCATTGCTGGACACATTTGAGCGTCAATTGTCTGATGTGAGTAACCACTGCAGTTCTCCTTACTTTGGTTCCCGTGAGTTTTGTTGCTTCCCTAATTTCAGGTCAACCTGTTTTATTTTATCTGCATAGAGTATTGGTAGGCTCTTCCTATAATCTCTTTTCTGGTCATCCGTCATTTTGCTTGTTTCGGCTGCTTTGTTGGTGAGAATTCCAGTTGACCATCCGTCATACTTAAATCATTTTACCCCAGTAAGCCAGTTTTATTCATCTGATGGCAGGAATAGATTGTCTCCGGATAACAACCGACAATTGCCTTTTGAAAGGTCAGTGGTATAAACCAGATTATCAGTCCAAGTATCTTTTGCCAATTCCACAACTAACTAAGCTGCTGGACCACAAATGTTCCACGCCAAGCTTCACGCCACACCATTCCGTTACCCTGTGTCTCGGCGTAAACCAAAGGGAACAAGACTGGAGGCCCAACAGAAAGGACTCCATCTGTGACTGTCAACAATCCTTCTGATAGCCCACGATTGGCAGCTCATATGGGACATCTAGACGGTTGTTAATTGGGAGATGGATGCATACCACCGGTTTTCCGCATTCCTTGAAGTTCATACTGCCCTGGTCGATACTGACGAGTCATTGTTGTTGTCTTTAGTATGATTAATTAGACGATCCAAATAATCGATCACTTGCGCTGCTGCTGATGTTCCACTTTCCTCATTCCCACAGATTCAAAGCAATATCCGTGTACTTACACAGGAGCGTAATAATCTTTGCGAACAGTTACAGCAGGTGAGAAGGTCCCTCCCGCACCGTTTATTTTTTACGCTTCGGGCAGCATATTCTTTCTGATTTGTTATCTTTAGCAGAGTATTGTTGCTCATTCACTGCACGTAAGTAAATTCTGTTGGGTATTGAATTTCTTGCGCGCTGTGTTACTTGTTCTTGAAGTCTTCATACCTGACCGAGTTTTGCACCCTCACACATCCCGCCCGTGTGTGTCCCCCTTTGAGCACATACTATTTCCAATACTGTAGTGAGTTAGCTGTCCAGAGGTTGTTTGACCGTCGAAAAATACCCATTGGGAACTACAGTGAAAAGCGTCTCGCAACTACTCACAAGTAGTGAAAACTTATTTTGCAGTTTGAAGCCGTCTGCGCTGCTTTGATGTTCCGACAAATACATGCCAAAGTTAGATAACTTCATTAAAAAAGGCTACTCCTAATGAGGTGCATGCTATAAGATCAGTATGCGATAGACACTATTGGACTCACAGTTTTGATTAAGTGTGTTCCCCAAGGGTTTTTGTGGCAAGCGGTTCGTACTTGGGCCATTCCTTCGTTCTCCAGTTTCAAGTATGCAGCATAAATGAAATGTACTATGAACGAGGATATGCTTCTGCATCCATTTTAACTGGCTAAACACTGATTAACTGATTGAGGGCCCTACAATTGCCCATTGCGGATGAATACATGGGCATCAGTCACCAAACGGCAGCACCAATTCCCTAATTTTGATAATTTTTTACGCAAACCCCCCCGTAGCGTGTGCATGGCTACTAGTCACTCCACTCTTAATTTGTCCTTTGAAAGCTGAAGTAGAAGGTGTGGAGGAATTAGATGCCGGATCTTCCGTCCGTGCTGTGCCACTTTAAGTTCGAACAGGTTACCTTCAGACGTTTCGTCGACTTTCTGGTCGCTTTTGGTTCGCATGACCCGGACACAATGAAATATGTGGCAAACTATGGTCATATGAAAAGTGGCAATATGTTTAAGTATTAGTAGCTCGGGTGAGTCAACTGACTGTTGATCATATGGCAGTTGGTCTGTTAGCCGAGCTTGGCAATTGACTTGCAAACGTTTTGTCACCCTGTCGCTCGCCGAATCAGTTATCCCACTACACGGTACACCTATCAAACTGCTCCTCCTCTGGCCAAGGGCAAAGTGTAGATTCGTATCCGCACTGCGAAACTAGTGTCTCTATAGTTGAACAATGTATGCCCCTTAGAGCTTAGCTTAGCATTAGAGAAAAAATCGAGGTCTGCTAGCTTCCGTTCGTCCTGTTATTCTCTATGGATGCGAGATCTGGCTACTGCGGTACCGGGTCATCCGGAAATCTGATGTTTCTTACCGTTGATGTCTAGGTTTTATCCTGAAAACAAGGTGGACCGACAGGTTTTCCAGCGAGGCCTTTCGACTATGTCCTTTCGGCATTTCGCAACTACTCACACTTATACGGCGATGTCTGCGATTGTGTGTTCATGTTAATCCCATGCCAGACGGTGAGTTACACAGGCATTATCGTCGTGGATATCAGTTGATAACATGACTCAATACGATCGAACCAGGATTTGACTGTCCAGGTTTCCGTTCTGTCAACGGTATCCGTCACTGGAAGCGATTCTGTATCGTCACCTACGTCAGTCTTGCCAGCTGTCAACCTCGAGTATCTGTGACTCAGGACATTCATGGAGCCGAATTATCTTCTCGTAGAATACAGCCGTAGTAAAGTAGTGAGAGTGAATCTGTCTGTACGCAACACGTCACCATGTCTGCAGAAATCGGGTGAAATTCTATACTTTTAAATAATCAGGGAACTGTTAGCGTGGCAATATACAACAGAAATGTCCGTTACCTAGTATAAAATTAGGATACTTCTATCGTTGTTCTTACTGCCGTTTGCAGTCGGCCTACTCGAATCGGTTTCATCATACGATGCTTAAAGCCGTGGACTAGTTTCTCAAACGCACCCCGAAAACATTGTGCCCCTATTCTAGTCGCCACCAGAGATGGAGAAGATATATTGGCTGCTATGCGCTAAACATCCCGCAGGTCAAAATAATCTCATTGGAAGACACATTACTGTTGGTGTTGGGTTCCTTACATTGAGTAGCAACCATGTCGTGAATATGTATGGAATCATGCGGCACTGAAAAACATCCTTCTGTTATGTTTATCAACTTCAGACTCAATGTGAGTTATCTCAGACTCGGGACCAACTTTTAAGTTTGGAGGCTATGAACGACTGTCGCCAGTCTTCTACACAACCCATCAAGTCTTCTTTTGGAGAGCCTCGATCCTCAAACATCACGCGATCTATTGTGCGCCATTTGGAGAACGATCGGGATCAGCTAGCTGAAGTGTTGCGCCAAATGACCACAGAGCGTGACTCTCTTCAAGATCGTTTGCACGACATCACCACTCAGAATTTGAATGAGAAAGCTAAATGGCTTCAACGCGTCGAGGATACTGAACAAGAGCTGGACCGTCTAAGGCAGACAAGAGAATCTGATGCTCATAGCATAGCAGATATGAGCTGCCGGATCAACTTGCTCGAAACGGAACGTCGTGAACTGGTTAGTTTCTGGACGTTTTTTCCCTTGCCGCTTCACTGTGCTTGGTAAAATTTCGAAGAGTTCTATATATTGGTCATACATACAAAACCTTGCTTCATCCCTCCACGCCATGTTTAGTTATTTTTTATGCAGCGTATCATCTAATAACCGGCGCATTTCATTCCGGAAGGAAATGGAATTTGATAACTATCCATCAGCATGTGTAGTTGGGTCAAAGCAACTGTGAACACCGGAGGTGGTAACTGAGCCTGTATGATACCCTTTTCTTCCGACAGTAAAACCCGCCAAATTAGGACACTAATCGGCGTGACAAAACTGTCTTCAAGCGAGTAATGTCCCAAGCATGACACGGACATTCGATTAAATGCCTGGAATGTGTCCTTAAAAATGTGCTGGTAACATTGTGGTTCCGTTATACTGGGTAATAAAGCTTACTAAGTTTTATGACGCACGAACAGGTAACTGCTGTTTCGCTCCATACCCATTCGTCTAATCGAGGGGTTTGTTAGCACCATGATCGTCGACATCCTCTTGTTTCCTTACAACGGCCAGAAGTACGTACTGTCCCATTCTTCAAGAGTCTGACTGAAATGGGTATATTCGTTAGATTGTCGGTGCGAACCTATATTCCAGTATCAAGACTATTCATCTAGAATATCCAGCCGATTTTGATTCGTCAAATGTTCACTTGGCTTATTCCTGTTAATCAGCTTGGCGAAAACTGAGTGGTTGCTGTTCCACGTTAGTGGCTACTCACATTAAATCCACACAAGTGCTAGCGTGAATGGCACGTCAATAAGTGGGTTTATGACTCACCTGCCACCATGCTGTCTCGTTTCATGCGAATGTTTACTGAACCTGTCACAGCACAAATCAAAGCGAGCACCCACAACTACCGACCTTAGTTTGGATTTTGGTAAATAATGCATTTATTCCATGTGGTTTTCTGACAAAACTAACTCCTTGTTTTGATCTCAACTGTCGCTGGTTGCACCAGTCCCGTTTTTATTACGAGCCATCGACTGAAAATCGTAAGCACATAAGTAGCCCTCATCAGGCTTGTTCTTTAGTGAGTTGCAAAACGAGGTGATAGGGCAACAGAAGGTATTCAGTGTTCGGGTCTGATAGGTGTCCCTGAGTTTAATGCTGGTCTAGTGAACTGGTGGGGAAATCCGAGGTGTTCCTGTGTCTGAGTGCTCCATATTTTTTGAATATTACTGTGATGTAGACTTTAAATTATTTGGGTGTTGCTTACTTCTCGTCTGTTCAAAAAGTCACATCAGGAAACCCACCAGTGGCGCTGAAGTACGATTATCACCCATCTAGTTTGGAACATTTATCCGCAGCGCCCAGCCAGTACACACTTCTGGTAGGTGAAAATCGAGCTTCCGGTTCCTGTTCTTTGCATTTATCCAGGTATGTCATTGAAGCTTCATGATGGCGCCATTCAACTAGCTTTGCTTGCGTAAATATTAAGCTACTGGATATCGGAAAGCTTCTTAGTGTTGGCCTTCCACTCTCATGCCATCAGGTGTAATTGTGCATCTGAGGCCTGCGCGTAACCCCACAACTAGCTGCTGGTACACAAGTGGATGTTTTGCTAGAACAAGGAGGTCGTTGGAGCTGGAAAACTTAGGATCACCTTGTTGTGTTGATATGTACACCGTCCTGATTAATTTTTTGACATAAATAGTTACTGCCCTGCCCTTTCATAGCTGGATCGCCTCGACGAGCTGGCGAACACTCGTTCTAAGGATGACCGATTGGCCACTGCCGAACGGAATCTTTGTACTGTGCAGACTAGACTAGACCAGGTGCAACAGGAATGCGAAGTATGTTCCCTTTGAGTCTCTCTGACCACTCGCTTTTGAGTAAATCTGGAGCTTATTTCTTCTACCCAGAACAGTTACTTTTTAAATCGATATTTTTTCTTACGTCCTTGTCTACCTACGGGTGACTAAATTTCTTCTATATCAGCTGTATTCCATTCACTCACTCACTCACTCACTCACTCACTCACTCACTCACTCACTCACTCACTCACTCACTCACTCACTCACTCACTCACTCACTCACTCACTCACTCACTCACTCACTCACTCACTCACTCACTCACTCACTCACTCACTCACTCACTCACTCACTCACTCACTCACTCACTCACTCACTCACTCACTCACTCACTCACTCACTCACTCACTCACTCACTCACTCACTCACTCACTCACTCACTCACTCACTCACTCACTCACTCACTCACTCACTCACTCACTCACTCACTCACTCACTCACTCACTCACTCACTCACTCACTCACTCACTCACTCACTCACTCACTCACTCACTCACTCACTCACTCACTCACTCACTCACTCACTCACTCACTCACTCACTCACTCACTCACTCACTCACTCACTCACTCACTCACTCACTCACTCACTCACTCACTCACTCACTCACTCACTCACTCACTCACTCACTCACTCACTCACTCACTCACTCACTCACTCACTCACTCACTCACTCACTCACTCACTCACTCACTCACTCACTCACTCACTCACTCACTCACTCACTCACTCACTCACTCACTCACTCACTCACTCACTCACTCACTCACTCACTCACTCACTCACTCACTCACTCACTCACTCACTCACTCACTCACTCACTCACTCACTCACTCACTCACTCACTCACTCACTCACTCACTCACTCACTCACTCACTCACTCACTCACTCACTCACTCACTCACTCACTCACTCACTCACTCACTCACTCACTCACTCACTCACTCACTCACTCACTCACTCACTCACTCACTCACTCACTCACTCACTCACTCACTCACTCACTCACTCACTCACTCACTCACTCACTCACTCACTCACTTATTCACTCATTCACCCACTTAATCCGTTCGTCTATTCACGTCTTTAGTACTTTGAAGCATCGATTGGGAGCTCATTGGGTTGTCAACTTGGCCGTTCACTGCACCTAATGGCTTCGAACACATCACCGTTGTGCTTGTTACCAGTTAACACCCAGTATTAGGTCATTTCCTTTTTCATCACTGTAAACCAGTGCCCCACCGATTTCCAAAGCTAACATTCTTCCGATTGATTTTCTGTGCTGGTGAGCCGTATTTTCCTTGTTCTCTTGTTGATCGGTCGACCTTTTGGTTAGTATCTAAGCTGTCTTTTGTCCTAAATATAGCGTGGATTTATTTTCCTTCCTTGATAAATAAGCTAAAATTCCAACGGCATTTTTCAGACGCAAACGTGTCTTGAGTGCTCATCTTCGTTGACGTTACTTCGACTAATTCATGTTGTTGGTTTCCGTGAAAAACCGTCGCATTTGTAAGCATCTTTTTTAGTACCATTGGAGTTACCAGCTTACCGGCATCCGGTCGTTCATTTTCCACGTTCTGTAAATCTTTGAAGAGATCGATGACGTGCGGATGTCCCCACTAATGGCCAGACAGAAAATCAAACCTACGCCGCACAACTGGATCGAATTCTCGGTTTAGTTCCTCACAGTTTTTGTGCGAACTCTTTGACCAGTCCACTCAATAGCGAGAAATTTGTGCCATTTAAGTTTGACCTGAAGAAACACATTAGACAAGTCTGTTGTAGCCCATAAACACCAGATTAGACCAATAAATTTGCGTCTGGCAGCCATCGATTCATCCCACAAAAGGAGGATAAAGCCGTACGTCCCGTCGAGACGTTTTGCCCATCGTCACCTGTGCCGACAAATATTTGCCGACAGGCTCAAAGGAGCTCCAAATATCATATTGTGGTGTCCATAACTCATTTTATCAATTCTATACTGTTCCGTTCTTTTTTGTTGAATTCTGTGGTGCCAGAGTGTTGCTTCGTTATTATCTTCCATATGACAAATGTTTTGTCCTATTTTGGATCTCGTTTACGTTGCTAGTTGATCAACACGGATGATTCATCCGAGTATTCATGGGCTAACCGCATTTGTTCTCTGGAGCGATTCCCGAACGGACTGACTAACGGTCGTATCTTCTAAGGAGAGAATTTTTCTCAATGTGATCCCACCAGGAGGGGGTCGCATATGTGTTTAAATTCGACCACATCTTTAATATGAAAACTTGTTGTGGGCCAAATGCCACATAAAAACTTAAATTAGTTGCACAGAACAGAGTGCGTTAGTGAAGCTTGACGTGTTTCCTTTGCTTTTTAAGAAATGGCGTGAAGAGGGGGTCAAATTGCACCGCGTCCTTCGACAGCTGGATCAAGAGAAAGATGCCATTCAAGCGACATTAGACGTGCGAACCGAGCAGTGTGAGACTCTGGAACGAGAACTGGCGAGGCTAAAGCGCCAGGCAAATGAATACCATGTAGGTTGGATGCTCTTGGTTGCTCTTTTGTTCTGAGTTGATATTGGTATGGATAGGACTGTTTTATATTCTTCTCGCAGTCAAACTCCAATAAAATTCACTCTGTTGACTGAGAAAAATGTCGTCTTCACAACCAAACATACGTGTTCACACTTAGTTGCTCAGTGCATCTACAGTGAACTCAAATGTTCTCCAACGGAAGATCGGATCACGCTTACAGTGGTCATGACTTTGAACAAGTCTGCACAACTAAGCAGTAATTCACGGTGCTTCTGCACAAACGTGCACGGGGTGGCTCGAGATGGCTTAGTGGCTAAAGCGCGAACTTACTGATCAGAAGGTCCGTGGTTTAAACCCAACCTCTGCATCTCGGTTGCTTCTGTTTAAGCTTGGGTGACCTGGCAGCACCTCAGCCGTCGTGCTTCCTTCAGGTGGTGTACCAGCTAGCCACCGAAAGAGTATTGCAGCTAAACGATTATTTATTATATTTATCGCACGGAAACTTCTGTTCGTTCAGTCTAACTGCTGTAGCTTGAAATATAGATTCGCCGAAGGTTGTGTGCAGGATTAGTGAGAGTATTTTCCGAGCAAGTCTAGTCAATCTATCTTTTCACTCAACATTTTTCCTCGTAGAAATCAAACCAGACTTCCGAGTTGCGCGTCCTTCGGCTGACTGAATCGGTAGCTGAGCGAGATGCCGAATGCTGCCAGCTCGGTGAACGTACCGCCCTACTGGAGTTGGAGTTGAATCAGACGAAGGAAGCACGGGACGGGGTTGCACAAGAGTTGAAGCAAACAAAGGTAGCCCTAAATGAAGTTGCTGCTCATTCACTATTTATCGTTTATTTATCTGCTTATACTTCCTGTCATATTCTCCCACATGACTGAACCTTAGTGTTTATTATGTGATGGTACTGAAACTGTCCTCTGACTCCGCAATCTTGAATTGAAAAAGTGTTCGAACCGGATCACGAAGACATGTTAACCTTTTGCTTCTTGTTTCCTCTGTGTGTATTTTTCTTGTTTAAATGTCTTAGCATTCATTTACTGGAACCGATTCCGGTTCAATGTGATTCTCACCCTAGGCTCTCTAGGAAGCGAAGTCAGTAGTTATTGAGGCCATTCTTGTGCTCGCCGAAAAGTCTCATTTTTTGTTCCTTCCCATATGGATACGCCTTACCCCTATTCTGTGGAATGTCAAACTTACTGCCGCACTTGCCTGTGTCAAATGTACAATCCAACTCTTCCAAGAGATATCCCTGTCAAAATCTGTCCCTGAATGTGCTCCATTCTTAGGGAAATTAAGAGCTTTGTGTGGTTACTGCTCAAATATTTCAAGTATGTAACCACTGAAAAAGGCATTATTTAGTTCGTTTACAAACCACTGCAAGTACTGTTCAGGACTCTAGTGAAGTCAGGACGGCGGTGATGCACAAGAAGTCTAACTTAGCAAACATAGGCTAATGGACAAGAGCATATCATTGTAGCCCATTGCATACTGTTTGGTATCAGTTTTCTGTTCCAGAATCTTTTCAGTTTTGCCGTTTTGTTAATCTGTCAGTCCATATGCACTTAATAGCTGCTTGGGTTGCACGTCATGTGCCCGTTCAACTTTACATGCCATCCGTTGTGTGCAATGATCTACTCCTTAGCTGCGTACTTCTGAATCTCGAGATAGCTTAGTGCTTAGGACGCAGACGGAAGATCCGTGATCCGAACTCCACCTCAGCATCTCGACTGTTCCTGTGTAGACTTTGGCAACGTGATACTATCCCAACCCTCGTGCATCCTTCGGCTAACGTGTCAAATATGTACCGAAAGGGTGTTATGGCTGAAAGCTTGTTATTATTACTACTATTATTATTATTATTACGCTATCAATGATTGTCGAGACCATCCCATACGTTGTTATCTACGTCACTCGTGTTACCACGAGTAACTCGCACCAGCTTGAATGTGTAGATCCTTAATGAATCTTATTTGACATTTTAGTTTGTTTCAACGTTTAGTGTAAGTGTTTTTTCACACACCTCGGATCCATCCGGTATGTCAAGTAGATATGCTTGTATTTGAGTGGTTTGCCTAACCTACCGATCCACCTAAACGACGACCGAGTAACCGTCATGGTTGTTCTGGTCGACTGCCTGTCTCTCAGAAAATTCCAGACAGGCAGCGACACCGCTGTTTTTCTCTGGTTTTGCACTCGTTAGCAAACTAGTCGGTCCGAAGAGTGCTCTGTACCGTAAAAAGACATTAGAAAAGTCTACTTCGGGCTTCTGTGACGACCGTATTTTGAAGGCCACTGCTAATGAATCCTCGAATTGGAGGTACCGGATTAACACCAGACAAGTATGTGTGGATAATTAATATACTTGGGTCGTTTTTCACTGCGAGAATGATTTCGCTTACAATTTACTCGATTGTTACAAACCGTCGAAGTTCCCCGTGAGTCGTTCCTTTTCTTACCTGGATCTATGACACCGGGATCACCCTATTTCTTAGCTGTTCACGTGCTTTTTGTTGTTCCGTAGAAAGAAATTTAAAGAGTGGTAGTCAGTTAGATTTCGAAGACCGTACATGAAGCGTGTAAGTCCTCACAATGAATCGGACTAGCAGCGATAGCAATACAAGGGGTTTCACGACTCCACACTGTGCCCAAAACAACCAGTTCATCTCTGCTGTGCCTACCACGAGATCCATCCGTGTTCATTTCTCAGAGCGTCGTCGTTTGTACCGTGTGACCAAAACGACTTGGTATTTTTCAGCTTCAGCCCTCTCAGTCCACCGTTTTCCACCCTGTGCGACATTACTGGACTCCAAATGCAGTGAAAGGTTACAGAATCTCTCGAGATTTTTAGGCTGTTTTACGGGTAGCTAAGTGACTTCTGTAACCCTGTTATGGAAATCCGAGGACTTGGATCTTCCTGTTCTTAGCTCTTCCAATTAATCTACACGGAGTATCTCTCATTATGTAAATGCATTGTCCGCTCCATACTCGAGTAGATTTATCAGGAACATTTTCATAAAGCCACCACTCTGCATTACCTATTTTTCAGTGTGATTTGGATGCAATGATCAGTGAAGTGCGAAACTTGAAGATGAAACTTCATTGTGCCGCGGAAAAG
This sequence comes from Opisthorchis felineus, assembly GCA_004794785.1. NCBI lineage: Eukaryota > Metazoa > Platyhelminthes > Trematoda > Opisthorchiida > Opisthorchiidae > Opisthorchis > Opisthorchis felineus. The sequence goes on along the minus strand of SJOL01008062.1, from coordinate 181,770 downwards.
GAAGTGGAACTTCAGAAACGTCTTGACACTTCTGCACTGGAGTTGTGTAAACTGAAAGAAACATGTTCCTGTGTGGAACAGGAGAGGATTAGTATGTTAAACCAATATAGGTGCGTTGAATAATGTCATGCTACACTTTTGTTCTTTTCCCCGCCATATGCACACGTTACTATACTACTGATTCTTCAACACTGTTTTGTTGAACGTCCTTCTAGGCCTAAATACAGCAAAAAATTCCTTTGTGTTCATTGACCTAAATACTTGTTGGTGGAAACCAGCGCTTGGCAGCACCTAAAATTTGGAAGTGTTTAACATGCGCAGTGGCCACAACCGTTTCTCATTTGCATTAAGTTCACCCGACGTGCGTGTGTGCGCCATGAACTGATCGATTTTTGTCCGTCCCCCAAGTGTGGCTGAGTTTATTTGGTATCCGCCATATGTGTTTCACACAGTGTTCCTTTCTTAGTTATTCTCGTAACAAAAGAGCTAGATAAGCTTATTACGTGCTTTGGATTTTCTGCTTGGTAGGTGTTTCAATGAGAGGTCGATTCCACTTGCAAAACTGGAAATGGTCGGTATTCCGAACAGACGGTTAAAGGGATGACGCTGAAACCTAACGCATATTTTGATAGGCATACTGCACGTTTAACACACATGAACCTCTTAACAATGACCGTGGGAAGTTTGGGCCAACCCTACTAAGCGGCTGAAGTTCCGTGAGCTGTTAAGCGAAACGAATATGCATCTTTTACCGATTTTCCATGTTTCACTTCTAGCCGTAACTCAGTGATGAGTCACTTTCTGGAGATAATAGTTTGTATGTCGGTTAAATTTGCCCACTTGTTCCCAAAACCTAGGGACCTAACTGTTGAACTCGATGAAAAAACTGCCGTGATAGCGCGGTTGGAAAATCGGCTTCAAGATGCGCAGCACATTTGTTCAGTGCGTGAACACGAGCTTTCCTCACTGCGACATCAAAACGAAGCAACACGGAAGGATGTGGTAGATTATCAGAAGGCAACACGTGCGCTCGAATCCCAGGTTAGTTGTCAGCCAAGTCTAGTGATCTATGTGTCTCTGTTCGCCTGCCACACACATTTCCTGGTTGATCTACTATAATAAAGTACCAATTCACATCGTACATCACTCTAAGCTCGTGGTAGTGTCAAGAGAAAACAATGAGCTTTCTCTTCGAAGTTCCATGGACCAAGTGCATTTTTGAATTGTCGATAGCTGCTGCGTATATCTGGATTTCTGCTCCCTAGAGGTTGCACCACAAACATTCACTGAATGTATGCTGCAACTGAACGACTTTATTTTCTCTGGTCCGATCTCGCTGATGTGTCGCTCCACCGTTGCTGACGTTACACTATTTGTTTGCATCAGTTTTTCGTTGAGTGTGAAGTCCATCCTAGGAGAGCAGTGCATAGAAGTCAATACGGCTCGTAGTTAAATTGTTAGCTAGTTGAAATCGTTTTACTCCTTCGGGCAACTCCTTTTTGTGAGTGCCTCCTATTACAGGGCTCACAAATAATACGAATACCTTATATGGAACACTTTGGCATCTAGGGACGGAGAAAGGTTGTTACTAACGTACCACAAAGTTTGATGGGTATTCTTATCTGGGATAGGACTTGGGACCTTTGTTGATTATTTCGATGAACATGGAACCGGAAACACAAGAAATAAGTAGGCTCATTTTGCTTCCTCACTGTTCGTCTGTCTTTTTGCGGTAAATTTTCGGGGAAATTTCTCAAACATGTGTTGGTTATGTCTTTACCCAAGGATTGAAGGGTGGCCGCGTAGCTAAAATTGTCGGCTATCATTTTGACTACCCGTGTTCGAACTCCGCATGGGTGCCTTCAAGTTGGCTGTCATCGCCTCTCCTAATAGTCTGTACGCATGTTGTTTGAGACTGGACTTTGGTGAATCCCATGATTTCCTTTTACTTCGAGCCATTTCTTATATACCTTTTGATCTTATTCCCCCGACATCCTTTAACAGTGTTCACTGCTTACCCGAAACGCCTCAGAATCGGAGGATAGGGTGAAACGGCTTCAGTGGGAAAACGAAGAAGTTCACCGCGAATTGACCGAAGTGCGTGCGTTGTGCGACCGTCTAGAACGGCAGGCTCATACAGTCCAAAATCAGCTGACTACCGGCAATTTAGAAACCGACCAGTTACGGGCTCATTTGGCCGAAACAGAACGGGAGATCTCGAACCTTCGGAAACAGGTATTAAAATTTTATGATTTTCTGCATTTTGCTCGTTTGCTCGTACAGAATTGTAGGACGCAGAAACCACCTGGTACCACCTTTCCAAGACATGCAAGTAGACGACCTTTCTTTACTCCGCCGGCCTGCGACAGTTTTAGCCTAGAATTTTCCCTGTCGGATACTGTCCTATTTGTCATGAAAATAGCACCGTCTGCATCCTCCGGTAACCCAAATCAGATTGTGTTCAACCGTTGGTTGTCTGGTAAGTAGGATGGACGAACTACTTCGGCGAGTACTGTTACTTTATTGATTTCCGACTTTTCAGCTTCACTTTTGTACCCACCACAGCCACATCCAAAACACTTTTACAGAATACCAGTCTTAATCTCCAAAATTCTGGTTTTCGAAAACAGTTGTCTATCCTCGTTATTTGGAGACCACCTGTGCCTCCCAGGTAGCACATTTCTTTCGCGCGAGAGCTCACCAACAAACATTTTTATGGATAAACAGCCCGTGTTTACTTGAATACGTCCCGTGGCACGCTTACCGGGACAACAGTGTTATGATGATTCGTTTGTGTACGTGAGGAATTTTCCAAAAGTTAGTTTTCGGTATTTCAAATATAGGTTCTTTATCTAGGACTTCATTGTGTCAACCACTTTTGACGGCGTTGATCACACGGACGTTTTGCTGGGTTGGCAGTTTTCCATCAATCCCTTCCTTTTAACCGGATGGTTAATTTCGTGAACCATCGCCCAAACGAATGTCTCTACATTGAGAGACGTCCCCGTCCAAATAGTTTACCGCTTGTCGATACAGGGACAAAGATAAAAAATGCCTCCCAATTACCTGCTGCTTTACATGCAGTGGAGGCTTGGCACTAAAAGTGCGCGGATTGCATTCACAAATAAACTCGTTCGAGCTGTTCATTAATTAGCTGATCTTTATAGATGTGCACGTCCATCTAGGAGACAATTCTGGAGGCACCGGATTTCTTCAGTCTAATCCTCCTTGAGGAACCCAACCTTTCAGAACTGAAGAGGAAATACTTTCTGGTTTCCCAAATGGCTGTTTTACTTCCTAAGAGGGACGCCACTATGGATTATCCCTATACTGTCGTCAGATTTTTTTATTTGACTTCATTCCGAAGATTTTATGTCATAGTGGTAGCCGACACAATATCCCACCAAAGGATTAGACTCTTTTTGACGAGGCTTGACTTGACTCTGTCGGCTGATTAGCTTTGGATACAACACTCTTCGCCGGAACAGTTCGCAGACGAAATATCGATTTGAGGTAATACGGCTGAAGGATATCATGAAGCACGGTGACACAATACTCATCGAGTTTTTGACACTCGTCATTATCTTCGTTGCCGTGCAGGAATATGTCTCCGTGACAACCTATCGCCGTTGGTAATTCTAATTTATGTACTGGTAGATCAGAAATCCACTGGCCTTGTTTATTACTCAGATGACGAGGACTGACGAACACTAATCACGTTCACTATGTTACGTTCGTATGTGTATGTCGCGCGAATCCAAGACTAGTAAGCATCTATAGCATTTCACTTCAGATTAGATAGCAACTTGAACAAATCCTAACGAAATCTGTCGCAAAACTCTCGAATACGAGTGAAATTCCATTAAGGCAGTGTAGGAAGCACGCTACGTAACTCTTATCGGTCACTCTTCCACGAGGAAATGCACCGTGGAGGAAACATTCTGGAGTCACCTAAAAGGGTTTCCTCGAAGGAAGGAATACAGTGGTACATGATGAACTTCTGAAAAGAAGGATGGCGACGATGTTTGTCCTCATAATTGGGACGCTATTTGCTACTGGGTTTCTGCTTCCATGAGACTGTGATTTATTTCGTTCTTGTGAAGACTAACACCCTCACCACAGAATCGTTTTTACAGCTTCTGAGTTTCATCATCTATTGGACAAACAACACACCCAAACCTTTGATAGTAACTAATGTTCCTCTGAGAAAAAGTCACTTCAATTTGTCACTCGAGGAGCCAGTCAGTACGTGACCACGCGATGTGTTCTCAGTTATTGAAGAATGAGTGGCGCTATGCCCTGTCTAAGTAAGAGCTAATCACACTGCTGATCAACTACGCGTGACCAAACGGTAAAGTGTTCAACCACTGAGCGAAAGGTTGCGGGTTCGGAACTCTCTGAGGTACGCACTACTGATGATTCCCAACAAGGATGAAGCAGCTGTACACTGCTTCTCGGCTTTTCAGCATAGATTGACTTCACTGATAGAATGGGTTAGGCATGTATTCGCCCAAAAACGTCTTGACAAGGGATGATGGGCTCGGATGCACCTTGCAGTATCTGCCAAACCGATCTAGCAAAGATCCTCGGAACACACATAGACCCACAGATGGATGAAGTTACGTATTGTTTTGCATAACATCACATACTTTTGACCTCAGCATCGCAATCTCGCCATCACTACCCGTCAACCAGCCTGTTTATTGGCCCTATCGCGCGGTTGTCGCGGTCGTTGGAAACTGATGAATTGATAATTAATCGAGTTGCCTAACGCATCTGGTGTCACAGAAATGCACCGGCACACCACTGTCGTGCAACCAGACTTGTGTTGCGCATGGTGTGTGTACTCGGACTGGTGAATTCAGCAACCGTGATTTACCGTAACGAAGCCTTATTGTGAAAACAAGAGCAAAACAGAAAAAGTACCTGGCGACAACCTACCAAAGCTATTCAGTACTACCGTATCTCCAATATTTACTCAGACAATCTGGATTTAAAGTGCCATAAACGCTACCTCCACAAGGCTTTCCGAAACAGAATATATTGATAATTCTGTATGTTAAACCTTCGAGAACTTTCCTTAAGTGAGATCCATGACCATTTTCAGCTGTATCCGTAGTGGTACGTGCTGGGCTCGTCGGGTATCCTGATTTCAGCTTGGTAGACCGCATACTCTTATGTGACCGAACTTTTAGTTCTACGTCGTACATACTGAACTAACCCGTGAACTGGGTCGTCCCCCGAGCACTCAAATCGCTGCAAAGAACAGTTGGTTTATTTTTTCCTGTTCCAGTTGAATCACGAGAAGGAGGCAGTTCGAAATTTGGAATCTGTTTTATCAACCAGCCGGGACAACGAACTGAAGGCGCGAAAAGAAATACAGGTGGTTGTCTGCATGTTCTTCGTTTCATTTACAGTGTGTTTAGACATCCTTTTTAGTGTTGATGCTACCGTTGTTGAACATCTCTTTTACACTTATCACGAACATTGCCAAATTTTTTCACTGATTCTTTCGTATAGGGTTCTATATCCGCGCTGTCAAATAAGCCTCTAGGACATACGTGTCGGTACCCTCTATGTTGTTTGTCGGTTCCTCGCCTTCCTGTTCCTACAGAGAAGCGTCCACAGCGGTGGTCTTCCTCTGATCATGCACTTAATCAGGTCGACATCTCCTAATACGGCTAGCATACCATTTAGACGTCTGCGTTCATATGGACGGATCTGCCATTGCTGCTTGCTAAAATACATTGGCGCATTTGTCTGCCTCTAAAAGGAAACATCAGTATTCAATACTGATATTGCTCTCAGCAACACATGCCACTGAGCTTTGTAAAAAATTACCATGTATAGTTTGGTTTGTATTCATCTGAATTGCCCTTAAGCGGTAACTTGTTTCTTTTTTCCTTTTTGTATTTAATATCAGGTGTGTATAATGAAAGCTCGAATTCAATGGAATGTGACTCGCAGATATCATCAGTTTTTTGGACGACAAAAAAACAGTGCGAAATGCTATATATTGCAACCTAATAGACCCAACTGAATCGCTCGTTTAAACCAGTCCTTTAAGTTGTGGTGTGTATAATGTTGTTTCGTAGGTTTTGTGGGAATTTCTATCTAATCGAATGATTTAATCATTCTGATCATATCAACAACAGCTCGGTTTGTTATAGCAATGATGATGCCGTGTCCATGGCTTGGTAACCGTCAGGTCTCCTGTGGAGATTGGTGGATAGCATAAACCAACATGCTATTCACCATTAACTCGTGGAGAGTTTGCAAAGATCTGAGGGCAGACGTGACTGAAGGTTGGTGAAGGGCTTCTGTGGCAAATACTGTGTATATACTTTTATGCTTCTATGCTTCTTCGAATTTCTGAACATGGGCCTGGCTTCTGTGTATTCATGAGGAAGGTTGTATCAAACCAGGAAGTCAACTACTTCATTTCCATTCCTCGAAACAATTAGTGCTCCGCCCAACTTTGAAGGTGTTTGATATCTGCATCATTCTTTGTTCATTCTTTCTTTATTATGAATAAATATCGGACATCGATTTTGTGGTGGAGTGGTCAGTTGAGCGGGTTGTGGAAAGCAGCCCTGTGCCCATCTGACATATCTCGTTCCCTGAGGGAGCGACAAGGATTTATTGCAGCCACTATAGGACAAAATGATGATTTCCGTGGGGAAATTGTTTCACGAGATGGGGAATCCAGGCCCAGGCAGTACTTACCTCATGGAACATGAAATTCCTACATATGGGGTCTGCTTCGCGAACCCCATAGCTCATCTCAGTCTGAGTAATTTCAGCCATTCATCTGTATCTGGAGTGCATTTTCTTCACGTACAAAAATGAATGTAGGAACCGGACTGCCATACACTGGAGGCGATGACCTAACCGGTTCGTGTGCGCTGATGAAATGTGTTATGGAGCAGCCGCGCATTGATTCAGGGGCCCGTGACCATGAGGCTGCGTCATGTATGTCATTGTCATGAACCTTTGGTTTGTCAAGTCTCGGGTTCTCCATCTGTGGAGGCGGCAGTTGTCAATTCGATTGAGTTCAGGGCAGGGTCGGGGGTTGGGAAAAGCCGCATCAGTCTTCCAGTTTCAAGCAATAGTCTCATCTTCTGCCAGTGCGCTCAGACTTGTGCAAGTTCGCAGTTGTGCAACACATGTCAGACCGCACGGCAGCATCAGTTTACTTATCTACAGTGCCTTGATTTTTTAACTGAGCATGCTCAATATATGTGGACTAGTACGCAGGAGACATTTCTAACCCTGAGATGTCACTAACAAGCATATCGATATAAAAGAAATGGTAAGAGTCGAAAACAGCTTTCAGATCAACAAAAAACGACAACAACTACTGAAAGGAATGACAACTGTTCGAGTACCTGTCTCAATTAGTTTAACGCAAAATCCGGTTCGTTGCTTACGGGTTTACCTCCTTCTAGAGCTTGCATTAAGGAGAGCTACCTGCATGGTTCTCGAGAGTGTTCAGCTCATCTCTGGAGACGATACTCCTTGGAATGACTCGCCGATACACCCTTATCGCAGATTGTCTTGCTGACCCTCACCTTCAGTCTAGTCGGTCGAACACGCTGTCTCCTCTTAAGGAAGCCTTCCACTTCATGAATTTCGATGTTCTGCAGTCCCCCGCGTCAATCTGTTGGTTTTTCGGCGTTTGGGTTATCTGCATGCGCCACCATGGTTGCCAGTTACCGGTACTCCGTTCCTGGTATCAGTGAGTGCTGTTGACTTCGGCGAACCTATATTTCGTTCTTTTTTCTTGAATTTCAGAACTGCTGTGCAGAGCTTCAGTTCACACGTGAACGCCTGGAGAATCGTAACAGTCGGCTTATTGAAGCTGATCGGGTGATCGACAACCTACGCAGTCAACTCAGTTTGTTGCAACCTCCTGCGATGGACGATACACACAATCGAAAATTTACTGAAAGTCCTCAAAACGGGCCGACTGAGCTTAGTCGTTCACGCACGAACTCTACGCGAGCACCTGAACGAACCAAGTCATTGAACTCAGAACAGCTTCAACCGGTTGTTGACACCGGGATGTCTAATGCAGCTGCACCTCTGCAGCAAGCATCTTCTGCTGATTCGGTCCTAACTGAGTCAAATCTGACTGGCGTGGATCTTGTGAAACCCAGGTAGATATTGATATCGGTGATGGAGTTATCTGCTGAGTATGGCAACTTCGTTGCAAACGTTTCGTCTCCACTTGGAGCTGTGCACAGTCCTGCTTCGCTTCACAACAACACACTGATGATATTGCCCTGATTGGTGACAAAATGTTTGCAACAGAGTTGCCAAACTGAGCGAGGAACTCTACCAACTGAACAACCGTAGCTATGAAAATGCTGTTCTATATAAAAGTATTGACATTTTGCACGTTTCACAAACCGGGGAATCTATTTCTACTGATGGTCTGGTTGAACAGAAAACTTGTCTTTCATTTAGTGCGGTTTCAGTAGCGAGTTGCTTCTTAACTAGGTTAAAACTGCTTTTGTAGGGCTTGCCAGTCTTATTGGGTCTTCAGAGGGATACGCATTAGTGGTATCATGCGAAGATGGGACACTTAAGCTTGATGGGACATTTTTTAAATATTACGACAAATGTCACTGTGTAACCGTCTAAATTATGGTCATTGTCAGGTTAGTGCACGCTCTGAGATCCGCGAATGCTTTCGACCACTGCAGCCTTGTGAAAAACCATGACAACGTGTCTACGAAGGATTGGTTGTGTTCCCCGCCGGAATACAGCTTTGATGGCATCGTCCAGACGACACCTACCCCATGTGTCCGATGTATACATGGATGCCTACATTCTGAGCAATGTGTGCTCATCGACCAACCGGAACAAAGACCGCTTCCCAACGTTCAATCTTTGGGTTCCAAAAACCTTTGTCGTCACCTTTGTTTTCATTCAAGTACATGTGGATTCCCGCTCGCACAGGACAGAAAGTCTTCTGGCAGATATTCCGCCACGTCGGGGTCATCTACTCCTCTACACAGTCGTGAAAACATTAGTCTCTTGGGTAGCGACCAGCTGAGCGAAACATTGGGAATACCTTATGCCTCAAAACAACTCGGAGTTGATTATTTTATTTCATCGTCCGCCAAGACTCAGTCGGATGACGATTTATCTTCTCCGTGTCGTTGTTCAGTGAAAACGGAAGATATCCCAAGTGGAAGCTCGCCGCAACCTAGTCAGGTCGAGATGAACGTGTTTCGGAACCCCGATACTCATTGAATAGGTGGAGAGGTGGTGAAAACCTGGCTCACCTTAGCCACGTTGGTACCACATTTTTCTCCCGTTTGTTGTTTATTCTTACTTTTCATTTTGGAGTGTTTTATGTTGGTGTATTTTTTTTATCCGTTATAGATTTAGTTTGTGACGTTTCCTGTATTCTGTGCAGTTGTGGACTGAATGGATCCCATATGACGCGTAGGCAGGTAGATCAGTTGTGTAAAACTAAAGTCTGTCAGCGATACATTACGGTTTTTATTGTTTACTCTGTTTCTCTTACTTTAAGCCGCCTGTCACCATGCAATCAGTCAATGATAACCCTAAAAGGTCCGAATAATGTTTGCAACGGTGGTCCACATTTGAACGTACAGTTGATACCCGACTCCGATTCCCCTCAAACGGATTTTTCCTTCAACGATCTACTACTACCCACCCCAACGAAGGATGCTTCTCGCCCCGCATCCTCGAACACAATTTCAGACCAGCTTTTCAGTCCCCGCAGCTGTATCCTCACGGATAATGCCTTTTCCGATTTAGTTGGCTTTTCCGATTAGCTTTGGTTCCATCATACTTCTTTATCCGTACGCTATTTTTCCCGGTGATTCACACATCGCTTATCTACTAGACACCGGCGCTCTATCTTTTCTTCACTATGCCCCTTTTACTTGTTATGCAACCGTGTCTATTCCATTCCCAGATACATATAGGGCTTTGTGCAAAACGTGTTTCTTCCGGTATTATTATTCCCTCAACTTCAATATCATCTTAGATTGGTGTGTCAAATATATGCTAGGTTTATTTCAGGTTATCGTCTTTTCCTGCCTTTCTTTTTCCGTGCTCAAGCGTTTTGCTATTATCACATTTTCCTTATTTCTGGATATCGATTTCAATTATCCTTTGGTCTGTCGATGAAAGTTGGTAACATGTAACAAGCACATGTTGTGCTTTTGCTCAAGGAGGAAATATGTCGCATTCGTTTTTTCTTTTTCTTTTATATGGAACTTTGCCGTTCCAGTAAACGTCAAACTGACCATAATGTGTCGCGGAACGTAGAGGGTACACGGCATCGCACATCTCTGGTTGGGTTTGTGTCGGGTTGCCCACGGGACAATTGCCAATCGTTAATGTATGGTCGATTATTGCGCCTTCCCTCCCTCGTCCTTCTCGTTAGACTTGCCCACAGCTGTGTTGTGCGCCAGATGATTCATCCGTTCTACTTGCAGCCTGTGTCGTGAACCGTGTAAGACCGGTGTGCAGCGAATCCACACAATCATTCAACCGAATATTTACTTGCCTGATCGGTGAAAAATGGATGGGCTGCGCTCCCATTGATGAATGTTAGTTTTTCTGGCCAGAAACTGATGATGCTTCTCAGTGAAAGAAAGTGTGTGTGCATCATCAGAAGCCAAATATGCGAATTCAAGAAGCGATCGCTTCTGATCAGTTGTTGACTTGGGCCGCTTGTCTACTGGAGAATACATTTGATAAAATACGTAGCAAATGACCTTGGTTTCGGCGTTACCTTTCAGGCTTAGTACAGTCATTTTTGTATCAGATTGATTATCATGCCTAGAACGGTTAAATCAAGCAAACATACATACACGGATGACGTTCGTTGCCAAAGCATGGCCACTTCATTTGTTGCTTACCATTAACATTGGGTGGCTTACCAAATTAACGACACGTATCAGTATCCACTTTCGGCTGTACCCTTAGGCTTCCAATGAATTATCAGGACGCTAGTCAGCCTGAATTGTGTTCCACTCTATGGTTAATAGTTCGGCCGAAACATCTCACTAACGGTACGAAATTGGTCCACTGTTAGACGCATTTTCTTGAAAGGTTTACATTTCCAGTAAAATGAAAAACCAAGGGTAATATCGATTTGTCAGCCCGTGTCCACCGTGTGTGAGGTATAGAATTTAAAGTCAAACACCCAGACAGCTGCATTGGGTATCCTACTGTCTTCAATCTCATCCAGGTGCACTCGGGATCCTGTGATCATCATATTTGAACTTCTACACACCGTTCGGTTTGTAATGGTTTTATCGGAAGCCTGTAACCCTCCCGTAGTTGCACAAGTTCATCGATCTGCTGCCCGTTTCATGACATTTTTTGATCAGTTACTCATTTACATAAAAATGTGATGTGGACGTGTGGTCCGAAAGAGAATTGAATCAGTCACTTGTTTTCGGCTTGAATGGATCCATTAATTGCGACATTGCTCACCGGACGTGTAACACAGAGACTGGATTGAATCCGGCCGTCGTTTAATGCATTGGAGTATTTCTACTTGATAGTGGTGCAGACTTGTCGGTTGCCCTTCAGCCTATTCAAAGCTAATCAGGTAGACCTAATGTCTGAATTTCATCATAGAATTAGCATTTATTCCTTTGGATATTCTGTTAGCACCATCTAAGTTTGATTTTTTTTACTCCGCAGAGAGCGATAACGCTTTCAAGTGAAAACTGCTCAAACATCTGGGAGAATGTTGTACGTCTTTCACCATAGATAGCCACCCAAGAAAAGTGAATATTTGGACACACTGTCTTTCTCTCAACCAACTATACCTCTGGTGCGTTACAGAAGAGCCACGTGGGTGTTTTGACTCGGAACGCCACTTGTCATCTGTTGTACATGGTTTCTAACACTGATCACTGACGGGTTCAAACTCAGCCGTTTTGTCCTATCAGTGACTTGTTCCTCCTGGTTACACTTCTCAGCACTCTTATTATTATTGTCAGCGCTGAGCTACACTGCTAATAATTTTGGTCACGCAGAATCTCCCGTGTGTCCGTACACTATTGTGGTACACATTTTGCAACACGTGCCTACACAGGAATTCGTCCCCGCAATACGCTAGTTGTGGCAACAATACCTGGATTTTTACACTCTGGGCGTTGGCTCACTGCATATCCTCAAGCTAATTAACTATAGTTGGGTCATTCTAGGAGTGAGCACTAGTAGGAGCGTTCCGGCAGCTGTTTTTCTTCCACCAGCGTAAGACGTGGTATGCGTCTCTGCGCTCACGTGCACCTGCTACATAAAACGGATCCAATGTGTTCCAGTCATAATCGGGTCGCATGCTAGAAATAGGTTTTATCGTAGCGGTCATAACCTGGTTGCAAAAACTGCCTATCACAATTACAAATTCTTTGCAGCAAAATTGTTATTGATCTTGTAAATTCTAGCATGTGATACAGGTGCGTTCTTGTTTACTCTTCATATTCCAAATGAAAGAGGTGATGAAAGAGGCTGATCCGACATAGGATGACATATTAGTCCATCAGTAAACGATCTCTTTGTAGTTGTTGGGTGCTTAAGCGACATCACGGTGCTCAGGGACGAACACAGCCAATGGTCAGATGACTACTGGAATTCAGGATTAACTCAACTTGCTGCGAGAAGCTTGTGAACTTCTGTGGGTATTTAAAGCATTGTTGTCTAGAGCATAGTGACTACAAAGAAAAACACGTGAAGACATCCAAATAATGAGGGGTTGATCCGATGAAAGTAAAGAATGTTAACTCAATGACACCTTCTATGAACAATGCCTATGAGATGAAATGCTAATAAAACTACCAGCTGACCTTAAAGTTCGGGACGTAGGTTGTTCTACTCATGATATACCCGGTCCCATGTTCAGTCTTTGGCCAGAAGACAATATGCTTTAGCTATGATAGAAAATTGACTCCAATGGCATGAACTTCCAATAAAACCACCATGAGTTGAAGATGCTCGGTTCATCGCTACCCCTTTTAAGCAAGGATGAATACCGACTTAGATCGAGATTAGATTCAGTGATCGGAAGGTCACCAACTAGCTGGGTCCATCAAGTAGCACTGTTTCCGAGTCATTGTACAACCCTTCATGTATTGTGCACGTGGTGGTAGGAGGGTGGACAATGTGTTTTGGCTTTCAATGAATCCGATCCATGAAAGGATAAGCTAGACGGAACATCATGTCACCGTCGCGTGTATGGTGAAATTTAAGTTTGGTGATAGATGGACTGGTGTACTACCGATACAACGCTTGTAAGCTGCAACAGGCTTTCAGTAGTGAAAGCTATTGCAGTTGTTCTGTAGTGTTTTGAACGGCCATTTATGCCGCTGGAAAATAGTTCGTCGACAAAATCAAATGGTGTAAACCCAGGGCTGCTCGTGACAACATGTTCACGCTACAACCCACACACCTGATAACCGGATAATGTTTCATTGAATTAGGTTTGTTACTTGATGGTGTATGAGCTCTGAATGGGCGAATTTGTGGTCTGTGACTGGGACCTACTGGGGGTATTCGGGGCAGTAGCATGGCCAGAGGTTCTATTACATTTGGTAACATTAAACAATTCAGGGTGGTCACCTTATGTGGGAAAATTTGAAAATAGATTTGAAGGGATTCATGCTTCACTGTTTTTCACCTTTTTTGAACAATAAGTACTGTGGCAACAGCAAACTTCGACGGGGCTGCATCTACTTGCATAATGCAGCACAGATTACGCGTTGCGTAAAAAACTGGGTTGGCTGTCTTCATCCGGAAATTGGACATAAAGCCGCATAGCTCACAGACAATCTGCTTTCCAAACTCGATGACTCTAGGGTGAAAGGAAACTGAGGTATTCAAGAAAAATGGAGTAACCTAAGGAGTCGATGGCTCGTGACCGTGCACGATGTTTCCGTTTTGTTTACTTCACCAAATGATCTTCAAAGACACCCCAACTGCCCTAGGTTGATGCTTGGAAAGTGATGGGGAACGGGATATTTTGTTATTGTACGATGTTTTGCTTTGGTACATTCACACTAACCACAAAAGTTAACGATATTGAACATGGAAAAGGTTTACCTGCCTTACATGAAAAGTCCATGACTCATTGTGCGCTTACTCTTTACTTGTCTTGTTTTATATCAGAACCCACTGGTATTTTTCAGAAACTTTCTTGATACAATTTTCTAATTACGCCGATGAGGATCCAAAAGAGCACAGCTGTTAATTTATTCCCGGCGGTTATGCGACGCGCCACAAGATTCGTCACACTCAAAACCGCCCAACTTTACATCTCGGCATCTTAAGATTCCTGCTCGGTCATCTTCAGTTTTTTTTGCCGGATATTTAAATAAAAAGGCATGAAAAAGTTAGGTCTTATTATATATATATATATATATATATATATATATATATATATATAATACTCACCGGAATCTGTTCAAAACGACATCCGCCTTATGTCAACTTCAGGCAGGCGAACGATTTTGGCTGCTAGGGCACAAGTGCATACGGGGCCCATTTACACTGGATTGTGTTGAAATTTGAGAAGTCTGAGTATCGCTTCAAGGGTTTTTGATTGCTTGTTTGAGCAGGATCCCTATACAGGTATTCAGAATTAATTTCCATATGGATGCTAACAACTGACTAAAATAAAGGATGTGGTGGTTGCGTGTGCGCTCAAAGATTTGTAAGGCTTCGTTTTCTGTGTCGTTGAGATCGGCATAGTTGAGAATTACGAAGGTTGAGTGAGTGGTTGCCAATTTAGAACTATAACCTCTCATTGAAAAGTTCTTTCTGATGAGTCTCAGAGAGTTTTGATGTTGCTGCTTTTGAGCGGAGCCCATTTGTAACCGATCAACAGTGCACTGATAATTCCTACTTTTTCTCCGTCGGAGTTTCTGGCTTTGGTAACCACACTAGCGGTTGTGTTCATGAGCTCTGTGCAAGTCTGCAGGTCTGCTCGTGCGTATGGAGTAGTTTGTTGTTCCATCAATACCAGTGCTTTAATCTAATGCGAGTGTTTCCGTAATCATGACTGTTATTCATTATCCGCTGAATGGGGCAGCTTGTGTTGGCATACTAGGAAGAGACCACTTGAACTGATCAAATCTGTCACTTCTAGAGGAATGTATATTTTTCAGACGGTGTGCGTCAAACAAAAAGTTGTTTTCACGCCGGATGTTTGTTGTAACGCTCGCACTGCATTGTATGTGTAGCACCCTTCTTTTGAAACTGTGGCATACAGATGGTTATTTATTTTCATTTACACCCGATGATACAGTAGCCTAACAGTTCATTTCTTCGATTGTTATTTTAGGTAGTAGTACTCCATTTTTTAAGACTAATATTCAACGTGCAAGCTAATTACGCAGACAATGCTGATGATTCATACTCGTATTGCGTGCGGTAGCACAACCGATTGCGTAGGGCAATCGATTTAAACAAATGCGGCTACATCATGGGAGTTGCGCCGTTTGCCAAAACAGCCAGACGTAAACCGCGAATAGTCCAATGGTCGGAACCCACAGCTGCTCTTTTGTCTGATTGGCTTAATCGGCGATGAATCTGACAGGCCATTTACTGTTGACAGTGTGAATCTACGGTGTTTCATCGGGTGCACACAATAAAGCTGCGCTCTGGTATTCTGTTTTCATCTGCCCTTCATCCGTTTTACTATCGTTGTTCACTTCCTTCGCCTGGGTAAGTCTAATGAGGCCCTTTGATTAATAGGTCTTTTTAGTGATCCGTCAATTGTCTTTATTTATTTTATTTATTTACTTATTTACTGTTCGTTTATTTATTTTGCATCATCACCTGATGAAGAGTAGGGAAGAAGTCCGGGATTGGAAATGAAGTCGACATAATCTAGGTTGAAAAACTAACTTGTATATATATATATATATATATATATATATATATATCAATGTGGAGAATCCTTAGTTCAGAGAGATATCGCCTGCCCTACTTTATATTCTATGGTGGATACACTTCACCAGGGACACTTTGCATATACTCCTTTAACATTAAGTCTGATTATATTATCATTTAGACTTGTATATATTCCTTAGAAAGCCTTTCCTTTGAAACAAACGGCCGCCATTTTCTCTGTTTTTTTCTCTCGGACTGGTATTTCCTTCCAGTGTTTGTCCCACAGAGTATATTTTCCGCTTTTCCTGGTTCCAGTGTTCTGTAAGACCTTCAACCTTTGTTGATTCAGTAGAAATTAGCTTTAATTAAACGGCTTGGAGGTTACATCCTCTAAAGTTGAAGACACAAGGAAAGTGATACGGCTAAGTTGTTGCACTCAGTTTTGTTGTCTAATTGCACCACCAAATCAGCCACACTCCATCGGACATGTACTGATAAGCATTTAGTGCGGTCTCCCGTACCGGTAACTCTACTAAACCCCGGGTTTTTGTGTATCCATCATGGAATCTACGGACGAATTTTGAAGCCATTACCGAGTCAGCTAAATCATAGGAGAAGAATCCTTTAGCCTATCAGCTAGTGAGCTCTATTTCAATTTATTTCCTTCCCATACATTAGCGTTCGGCCCTAATCTCATAAGTTCTTCAGGTCGAATCAAAGATTCTATGTAGCTCTCAGTGCCCGGTTTGTTATAATCCTTTTCACAGCTTTTATTTCTAAGTTACAATAAGTGCATTTGCTTAAAAATGATTTTTTAACCTAACTATCTGGTGCGTTTCGTTTTGCCTAGCTAAGGGTGGCAATAAACTGGTGGGAAAGATTCAGATATGCAATGCATCCCTTGATTAATTAATAGACATGGACTACTTTTTTCCCACACTTATGAGCTACGAGCCATTAAATCATGCCAGTCCTTCGTAATCAAGGGAAAACTCTTGTTTATAATAACTAGATTGAACTTGGGGCACGAAGGTTGCCTCTGTTTCATTAGGAATGATACTTAACATATTCTTCTTGACGGGACATCACTGAAAACCCTCCGGCAGCCCACTACCAGTTTTTCTCTTTTTTGGGTTCATCTGGTAGGCTTAGTTCTTGATTTGCTGCCAATCCCACGTTTTAGTTAGACACAGAACAGTACCTAAGTGGAGTTGTACACTGGTTTACAAATGGTAGACTCCACTGAACATCGGCTGAGTCCCTCGTTTACACCCTTCTTCAGTTCCGTACATAGCTGTTGGGCTTATCTCATTGCAATGTGCCGAAGACAGTTCCTCTCAAAATCCATTTTGCCTATCCTTGTGCTCTTGATATTGTGCGGCAAAAATTTATTTGAGTAATGAAACCTGGCGATTATGAAGTGCACAACAGATACCAAGGATGTTAACGTTTTGGTGACAATGATTTGTTGATACCTAGTCAAGTGTGTACCCGGAAACTCGAAAAACAACTAAATGGATGAAAACAATCGCTTCGTGTTGTCTGATTCGGCCACATGATACCTGATTGATCGAACTGAAGGCTAGGTGGTTTGTTGACGATAAAACTGAGAGGTCACCGAGTTCGTCGGATGCGCTTACCTCCCCCCGTTTCCGAAAGTTAACGAGATTTCTCCTTGTTGGAAACACGCTCAGACATAGTTCATTCGTATTCTACCCGATGAATAGTTGCTTGATTCACACTAATTGGAAATCGTTGGTTGAGACGACAGAAGACCATGGTTAATCCTACAGCTAATTCTACTACATACTTATTTAAGTGCTGTGCGTGTTCCCAGTTACCTTTTAGGGCATACTCTTTTGTCGGTTTACCTACAATACTTAGACGTTTAGGTATAAGTTGGTCAAGTATTTGCTACGCTATCCCCAAGGGGAACCATCTGATCGGGAAGCCCGAACATCTCCCTGACAGAGGTGATTCCTTTTTAAGGGAGGATGAATATAAACTAATTCCAAAGTCTTCTTCAGTTGGTTACGAACTGCCCAGCGGTACGTGGGTGTTTCCAACAACAAACACTCAGATTTGGTGATAGTTTTGTCTAGATCGTGGTGCATGTCGTTCGTCTTTAGTAGCCTTGTATTTGCTCAGCTGTGGTGCAGTGCAGATTTGTCAAACACTTATTAGCTGTTTGAACCTATCATGTTGGTCAAACCAGTTTTTAATGGCATCCAACCGGACTGTACTTAAAACAACTGAACGAAAATTAGCTCTGAGATTACAAAAGCATATTGTCTGGCAAGATGGTAGTTATCGCTGAGAAGAATCAGGAGTAGTTGTCGCAATACAGCACAAGACAACAAATTTTTCCTATTTGGTGCGAACGTGAGATTTAGAAGACCTTTCAATAAATCTTCAAAACTTCCTTCTACGAAACGTAAATGAAACCAAATATGGGAAGTTCAATAAAATCTAGTCCATGTTCACAAGAAGTGACTATGCAAGTGAGCGATTTATTCAACAGCAAAAAATTCGATTTTCATGTTAGAAATGAAATCTACAGGACTGCCCGAATTTTGTCAAATGATCACCCGAGAACACTATGAAGTTGGTGGTTGGTTTTCGCAGCTTCTTGATCAATCCTAGAGGTACAGCATAACCCGGTGATACCGACTCCCGTTGTACCCTTGTGTCCCCCATCCATCGCCTTTAATCTTCCATAAAATAGTTTCTTGTACACTCCTTGCCATACAGCCTTCCTCCCATTATTCGACATCCTAAAGGTCTCATCACATGCATCAAGCCCTTTTTCGGAGGTGAGGGAAGACCGCGGCGGGGCCCGTCCAGCTAAGTGGACAAAGCTGATGCGTGTGTTGTTGCCCTGTCTTTAGGGGGCGCGGTTAGCTGTTGCAACCCGAAATCGTGACAGTGAACGTAGACGTACGTATATAGCAGATAAACTGAGCAGCCACAATGAAGTACGACGGGCATAAAACTGAATGATTTGTCTAGTTGCTCTACCGTTTAAGTGTGATACTCATTGTGTCCAAGTGCAGAACTCATGCGCAAATTTTTCAGAAGCAAACGCCAGCAGAAAAAACGCTTTGATGCCAAACAACTTGTCGGGTTGGGCAAAGTGAACACCACCTATGCTGCCCTGAAAAAATGAAAGGAGGCTACTGTCTGTGCCGTCTGATTACGCATCTGTCTTGACGAAATGGACATCGAAATTCACCAACGCTGAGGTAGCTCTTCCGCTGATTTATTGACAGACGGTCGATCAACGTTGTCATAGCAGACAACTAATTGAGAGGAAAAACACGCAAGTGTGCCGAATCTGGTGGATGTTACATGTTAGCTATTGGTTTTATCAAGCACTGGAGAAAATTTTATGCAGAGTATTTTTAACTGTGGGGATTACAGGAGATGCGAAATTTTCAGCCAGATACCAACGGAGACATTGGTTGAGTCGACCAGCTAGATATGTGGGATCCAGTAACGGAGCTCATGGTCACCACGTAACATAACTTACATAAACCTCATGGAACCGTACTTTGTAGGTTGATGGCGAACACATAAGTCGAATGCATGGAGTAATTTTAGTTTCTTCTGATGCAACGTTTTCGTATCCTTCTGAAATGAATGGGCGGGTTAAAAACTGAAGACCGGCATTAAAGTCGATCACTGTTGCTTATCCAATTGGAGCGACAAGCCTTTGTTCTTATTACTTGCTGTGCTAAAAGGCCTCTGTGTTCTGAGAATTTTAATTCACAAGTGTGGTAAATTCACCTGGTAAGTAAAAATGCCGGACGAACAGATTGGATACCGACATGATGGGATTGAATAAATATGTGATTTTGCTACGCTGTAAGTCATCAGCTCCCAGTCTCGCTGTTCGCTGTCTCTATCTAATACCTCCAAGGCAACACAATGACCTCGTTTCGCCCAGTCAGTCGCGGCAATATATGGTTGGATTTCTAATCTCCGTTAAACAAAATCGTTCAGCTGCAACACCCTTTCGGTGCCTAGCTGCCATGCAACCCGAAATGAAGCACGAGGTCTGAGATACTGCTAGGTTGCCCAAGCCTAGACAGGGGAAGTCGAGAGGCAGAGGCCAGGTTCGAAGCACGGACCTTCCGGTTAGTAACTTCGCGCTCTAACCACTGAGTCATCTGGCTCCCATCTCCATTACAAAGTCTCGGACATAGTTCATCTATATCTCGTGGTCTTAGGCTCATCTAAGTCTCATCTCATACGATACTTGCAATAACTTACCTCACTGACGCACAACACTGCATCGCTACATAACGACGCACAAGTGACTTGATCTTGACTGCTTAGGAGACGGTTGTAATCAGATTACCCAGCTCATCCAAAAAACCAACGGTACTCTATACAACCTGAGCCCTCAAAATTATATTTCCCAACCAGGTTTTCCTTGCTTAGTGAGATCATGGAAAATCCGCTTTTTAGAGCAGATGACTCGCGAAACTCGTTTCCTCTAAAGTGCTTCTTAGGTAGCGTAGTACAAAAACGCACACCTCTAGGATTCTCAACTTCTAATTAGGAACAAACGCCAGTGGGTTGCAATTTCCTCACTCATGTCAAAGCATCACATTCAAAGCGCTCACCGTTCATCATACTATATATAGGGTGTAGCGTGAAGTCGTGAACAAAGTGCATATTACTCCGCTTTCCATAAATCCTGCAGATAATGAGACATTTCATTGTTTAGACGTATTGCACTACTCATTAGGTTGCTGAAAACATTTCGACCTCATGAGTAGTGTGCTACGTCGATACAGTATATTACAATAATCGAATATCGTACCAAATGAAACATGTGACGACCTGGTGCAGCACATTCATTTAAAGAAGAACATTATAAGCGAGAGATTCAGCTGGAATTCAGGTGATCCTTCGATGGAAACTCAATTGGTATGCGAGTGAGTGTATTTGTCGAGATGACCCATTCTTCACTTAAAACTGTTCTTGGCCAGTAAACATCTAGTCGACTACGGTGGGTCTTAGAGATTTTATTCCTTACTTACATTAACAGAATCGCCAATTCACTCGAAATCTTTCCGGTTCTTGACTTCTATAAAAAGATGCTTAAAAGTCTCGCTATTGAGTGCCTACCTTTTGTGAACTGCTGTTATCGACAGCAAGATATCAGTTTTGAACACCGCTGATCACTGTTGTGTTTCCACAGTTTAGTTGAAAGCCTCATCTTACAGGCTGCGACTTGACAATAGAGAATAGACAAAATTGTCGATAGGTTTACAAAGTTAGCTATTTGCAACAGGCTGAGACATGAGTTTTGTTAAACTGTTACTGACAACCAGGAGATGTTTGTTCTGTTTGTATGGTTACTGGTAAGAATGTTGTAGTTGCATGTAAGCGGATGGTAAGAATTAGTGATGAGCTCATGTTTTCACGAATGGGAAACATCATATTCAGTGTGATTATTTTTGTAAACACGGCTGGATACGGTTAAGGACTTCTAGAAAGTACTTTGCCTGAGCGAAATACACTCATTTGCATACCAATTTTGTTTTGACGGGAGACTCATATGAAACCCAGCTGAATCTTTCGTTTGTAATGTTTTTAAGCAACCGAATGTGTTGAACTAGGCCGCCTCGTGTTTCAGCTGCCACGATATTCGATAAATCGCAATACATTGTATGGACGTAACACCACTCATGAGCTTGTTGAAAACTCTTCGAAAGCCCACGACCCGCCCTTCTTGGGGATCATCAGTTGGGCGCACTTCCCGACTTTCCGTCAACTTTATGTTATACTTGTACCCTAATTGGACAGATTTCGACAATTACACTCAGTTGCTGCCTGGTGCAGCACATTCAGTTGCTTAAGAACATCATAAATGTGAGATTCAGCTGGGTTCCAGGTGAGTCTCCCGTCAAAATCAAACTGGTGTGCAAATGAGTGTATTTCGCTAATTTCGTGCATTTTGGGTTCAAGTAGAATAGGCTGCCGGAAAATCGGGGACTGCGCTTACCTGATGAGCCCCAAGAAGGGCTAAAGCGGTCATGGGATGTCGAAGAGTTTTCGGCAGTCCTGTGAGCAGTGTATTACGTGTATACTTTGCCTGTGCTTCTAGATGGGACCTCACGAGCAGTTAATTGGCGTTTGGATTTGTTTTGTACACCAGACCGATCAAGAAATCTAGGGTAAGCAAATTTGAAATCGGTTATTGTGTAAGTTGGACAGCAGTCCGTTCTTGTCAAGACATTTGAAGTCATTTTGAGTTTGGTTATGTGATATTTTATACAGTTGTCTGATTAGGCCAAAGCTTTAGTTACTGTCTTACTGTTTTAGAACTGATACCGGTTTGATAGTTAACAACCTTGGAACTGCTTTGTTTAGTAAGAAAGTCGTATAACCGATCTGTAGCGTGACACTGACCGAAACATGCGGATTTGTAATTACCTGCTAAAAGAGTGACTCCGTAGGACGTCTGTAAACACTGTAGATAGAGGCAAAAAGAAGGCAGTTTACAGGTTTCTAGTATCTATCTTTCTGGAGCTTACTGGCGTCGTTCGTTATGTACTCTTGGGTTATGATTCTACATAGGACAGAATTATTATGAATTTCAATTAACTGGACGTGTATTTAACGGGTTCCTTGAAGGGGATTACCAACTCAAATGGGTCAATGACCTTTCATCTTGCAAACTTTTTTGCCAGCACTAACTTGCAAACCCTGTTGGTTTCCCAATCCAAATTATTGGTTGCCTGCCATAATTCTTTGCTTATCAATGCGGTGGGAAATGCGAAATCCGTCAGGGCTAAGACCTGTTTTCACGTTTGTTCGCACCTATCATGGATGCAAGAGTAAGGGCCATTTCTAAAATCTGGTGAAATTTGATGTTCTGATGATACAGGTTCCGTTGCTCAATCTTGTCCCGGGATTGAGGTCAGATTTTCAAAAGCTGAGTAGGAATTAGTCGATCGCAAAGATAACACAGAAATAGCTATCACAATTTGACTATAACTGTTTTACCAAACAACACTTGCTCAATCGGTCACCCTTGTGAACTATTTTGAGCGTCATTCGCAGCCACGTAGAAAGCGACCGATCGCAGTTTAATCGTTATCCAGGATGAAATTGAATAGCTATCTTATCTGCGTTCTCGGTGCGTTCGTTATTTATCTATTTTTTCCTTATGATGCTGCAGTTAGTGAAAAACTTGTCACAGAAAGGCAGGCTTTGAACTCACGTCACAGAACTGATAGGATATATATGTAACGCTACACTCTATACTTATCTGTTTCTGAAGTAAGCACCATTGAGTCGAATGAACGATATTCTGGGAATCGACTACATTATTTTTCTACGCTATGTTTCGGTCAGGTAGAACTTTTATTTCAAAATACAGTGGTTCCCAAGATTTCCGGTCGTCTTTCTTGTTTTTAGCTCTCCAAACAGAGGTTAATGGCAAAGATCGTCCGTAACACTTCATTAACTGCATGTGAATAAAGAACGTACACCAGAAATAGACTGGAACCACCCCGTGTTCTCTAGTTCAAAAATAGTATTTTAGCTCACTTAGTGCATATCACACCACTCTCAAATTGTCAATTGTATAAACAGGTTACTGAGACCGAAGTTATGCTTTTGAGCACACTGCAACGTAGCTACAAGCGCAATGTGTGAGGAAAGATCTATTAACATATGAAAGTTAATTCGGTGGGTTCAGGTCAGATGATCAAACCGTTACAACCCATAAAGCACAGCCTCTAGGAATCCGAACTGTACGCCTCGGTGGAATGTCCCAGAGACACATAATCACTGGTTTATATTAGTGCTTATATCATCTCTCCGTGGTTCTAAATGGAGCGTATTGGCTCGTTGTGAACCCACTATCCCACTTAGGATAACTCTCAGTTTCAAATGAATAACTGGATTTAGTATTTCTCTATTCGAATGAGGTGAGCAAGCTGTAGCAAATGTGTTCGATTAGTTTAGAAAGGAGTTTTCTACTCTTTCGAATTTTGGTTCATACTTGCCGTGAGAATGGTCATGTTAACAAAAGGACTTGATTGCTGCTGAAAATACTCCGAATGCCTTTGTGTTCATCCCAGGGTGAAGTCTCGTCGGACGAGCTGAACAGATCCAATGTCTGAAGATTTTTTTGAGGAAGTGTTGCTGGCAGACCATAGGCAGCTGTAACCGTTGTGTCGTTTGGTAGCGTGCTTATTTCAAGCAGATCAAAGAGTTGACCAGACATATGTACTCGCCCCAGGTGGCTTAGGGGATAGAACTGTGGATTCTCTTTTCGGTGACCCGGGTTCAACTTCTGTATTAGCTCCCTTATTGGTAATCTATATATAAAGGTTTAAAGACCGGAAACAAGGCTTCCACCATAAAATATGGATGCAGGAACTAATCACACTTCCCTAAGAACGGATAAATAGCAAAATCTCCCAGATTTATTTTAAACCATGCTCAGAATTTTAGCGAACTGGCAAATGTTCATGTTCACGAGAATCTCCAACTTACATAAGCTTACTAGAGTCTGGCATTTCATGCGTGGAGTTTGGTGTGAGTGTTACAACTGAATGATGTGGCTGTCTGGTACAACACGCTTCGAATATCCACTGAGTCAGACAACTTCTTCCTGAGCCTGGAGGTATTGCATTATAAATGAGAACTGTAAGAAGTCAGCGAATTCTTATCGGTCAGTTTGGAGGTTCCATCATAACTTTTTTTCTTGCATCTTAATTTATTATTTGCTACGGGTTTGTCATGGTGTGTGAGCAGGAAATAGGAAAGAAACATAGGTTTTTGCCTGACTGTTGACTTAAGAGCGTAAGTCCCGAGTTGCCTACAGCAAGATATTTCTAGATTTATGGGTTGGTTTTCTAGGTATATTGCACGCCTCTCCCACATTGTTGTTTTTCTTTTTTCATGATCTTTCTGCATTCGCTTTTACTCGTGTGATATTTATCTTTGGTTTATCTCGTTAATTAATTAATTAATTAATTAATTAATTAATTAATTAATTAATTAATTCGGTTGATTTCGCCTCTTCTTTATTCATCTCGCTCACAAGGGTAGACTTGTCACCTGATGCATCATTTCGGGTGTGAATAAAGCTTCAACAGTCACTTCCAAAGAATTGATATATATAAATCCTTTAATCCTCCCGCCACCTCACAAACGAACTGAAACCGGGTAGTCGAAGAAATAGCAATAGTTCTGTCAGTGGCGCACACGTGAGTTCGTTTACCATTTGGTGAAAGAACCACCTAGACTGGTACCCCAACCTAGTTCTCACAGATCTAGTAGACAAGTGCAAAATTGCACAAATGCATCCTTTTTGTAGGACGCTATAAATAGTTAATCTAAAACTGGTGATGAAACCCCTTCTTAATAGATTGTTCTATGTAGCTAATGGTCTTTGCTGCAGCTACAGATTTTTCAAAACGACCACGTGGTCTCAGGAAAGGAGCAAACTCTAGTGGGCTATCCAGGCTTTCCATCAACCTCATGGGTATTATTGAACCACAGTTCGACGTCGTTTCAAGCGAAACACGGGATAGCCTTCGTTCAGCACACGAAGTTGGAGAATATTCTAAACCAGAGTTTTAGGTGGAATCAGACACAGAGGTCTGTTTCACTGATTGGAAAAATGCGCGCAGTATGGCAATCTTAAACCCCCATGAGTCATCTTCCCAAGACTTCATGAAAATAAAGGACAAATTCGATCACCCATGTCGCATCTATTTTCCGCTGCTGTGGCTGATTAGCTTGAACTTCTAAGTGAGAAGCAACCGAAGAATCTGGACTCCGGCGGTAGAATAAGACGTCATTTGGCGGTAAAAAAAACGGCAATAACGAGCGGCGCGTGCCTCACAAACAGCTTATGTGGTGGCAAGATTCAAAACGATGAAATCCAGATTCGTAAAAATATATGGTGAAAGTATACGGGCTACTCCATATGCTTAGCACATGAAAAACGTATTCGAAAATCTGTCAAGCAAAAAATATGAAACTAGCTTAAAATATATTGAGACAAAAAGAGCGATTTAACTCTGACGCTCTGAATTTTTACCACGTTTTGCCAAGTCGGATTTCAGGTTGATATAGTGACTGGCTTTGGGGTGTTTTTGATAAGTCTATCGACGCGTGACCTTAGTACATTCTATCGTATTAGCTTCTGTGGCACACTTGACAGATGAATCGCCTAGCTAAGCAAATTTCACTTACCAAACTTCCAACATCCTCCCCCTTATCAAAGAATTGAGACTGCCATCTTTCAGAATCTGCCCTAGGGTATAGCCCAACAGCTTTCGGATTCCCAGAGTTCCGCAAAATGTTTGGGCGAAAGTTAAGGTCTCACAATGGTTGGTACTGAACTCAACTAGACTAGAACCCACAAGTACTCATTGTTGAAATTAACCATCATCGAATGGTGTAGCAGTTCAGCCTACCGCAACGTCTAAATACCATCCGGATAGAAGTTAAAGATCTGTCTCTAACGACAAACTCTGAGTATCGGACAGCCACAGCTTGTTTTACCTTCACTTCCTTACTCAGCCTTGGGTGCTTCCTCTATTCAGTATACTGATTATACTTTCCGTCTGCTTGTGGTGCTGTCTCTCCATGACGTCACTCCTATTTGTTAAGCTAGAAACAACTGTAGGGCTGACCAGCCTGATTCTTAGCAATAACATACACCCTGTGACTCCTTAGGACTGAAATCCAATGTGTAAGAGCACGTTTGATTGAATTCAACTGGGCAACAGAAATTTACTTTCATTCTCTTAGCACAGGATTGCTGAAATCAAGGGGGTCATAGCGCATGAGACTGAAATAATCTAGATAATCTCCGATATTCACGCAGATTAGAATGAACAAAATTTACTAGATATATTGCTTATTACACACCAATACACACGGCATCTTCAGAATATCCCAAAAATGCACTGCTATGACATGTCACAATAAGTGGAAAACTAGCAGTCACTGCAAAGGCATCAGTTTGAAATCGCTACCTGAGACCCTCACCTGTATTTGCTTGCAATGACCGGTTATCTCTATTGAGACAGGTGCTACAATCCTATGAATCACTCATCCAGTTTTGCCTGAAAATATTGTCCCTTGCCCCTTCATCGAGACTGATTATAGTGAGTTCAAATGCTGGCCACACAGGATTTTGGGTGTTTTTAGAGTGTTCTTAGGCTATTCTCTCGAGCAGTCCGTTGTCCTCAGGATTTCTGATGCCACAACACCCAATTGCCTTACGCCCTGCGACCTTTTGAGTCAACTCACAGCAGAGTGGAAGGCAATAATACAAGGTTTAATCTGATAGTAATCGTGTGTACCTTTTTGTGCTAAAAAGTTGGTTGCTATATTCCAACCAGTGTACGAAACAGCCTAAATGGTTCACAAGTAGGTGTGGATCATTTTAGTTGAATTTCCTACATTTACTGGGCAGAAAATTAATTTACACAATGTAATGTGTCACTGATCGTCTCCTAGGTGTGTCGGTTTAAACTATCAGTCGTATGTTTAAGGTTTGTGATGATAATACTATTTCAAAAAGTGTTCAACAAATGAAAGCGCAGGAACCAAGGATCTAACCAATTACCAGTCTCAAAGTGACGTAATTTCACAACGTGTCACGAAATTAGCGTGCTAGTTAACTGTCAAGTGCACTTGTGCTTTTAACCGCGGTATTGTGATTTTAATCAAGCATAACCTGGTCCTGGTGATGAAAAACACCCCTTCAAACCGACTTGAACGAATTCGGTTGTTGCATCTACTTACGCTGGACAAGACGCCTGATAAAGCACCCTCGCCTTAGTGCGATTAAAAGGGAGGCTGGTTAGTCTATCTTAAGGTCTCCTTTTTCTGGATTACCTACCACTGGTTGTGGACTACTACTCGACAGAAGTTGTCAAAGAAACGACTTTTACGTAATGTGCACGGAAACAGTACTGCTCCATAGACGACTCAATAAACAGCAATGCAGGAACATGGTAGACATTTGGGGCTATTGTCCGTCACAGTTATCCACGATACATGTGGAAATCAAAGCGGATGAACCGGAATTCTGTTGTCACAAACTTCACACTGAATGACGCCGGTGTGTAATAAAATCAATAACAAAGTCAATAAGAAATCAGATGGTGAACGGAACGGAAATATACTTGTATATTACAGGCGGTAGTATGTACTTTTAATAGTTCAATTACAAAGCAAAAGAACGGCCAAGACTGCCGGGACCTAGGCGCATGCATTAAGCAAGAAAAACAAGCGTACTGTAGGGGCATGCAAATTCATTGCCCGGACTTGAGTAAGGGGTCTTGACAACGACAATAAACATCACAGCATGACTGTTACTGGAGGCTTCAGCTGTGGTCTGGCGCCGCCGAGCTATTATTAGACAGAAGATGTTCCGATAAAATCCCTGTTAGAAAGAATCCAGTATGTGCCCGTGTGACTACGATCGATTGTCTCCGCACTTCAAGGTGGCTGGTCCACGGTTTCATGGACGACTTTGTCTGCCGGGTGTGAATACTAGGCTAACGAAATCCACGTTCAACTTTTCCGCGAGACCTAACACTTTGAACGAAATTCCAGGAATATTTTTTTGTTCTCTTATGTTTTAGGAAGACCAATATCATTGTTCTATAGTGACTTGAGGGACACCTTCAGCCTAGTAGCATTTATTGATGCCCTGTACATTAAAAGCATCTCTCTTTGGAGTTGAAAGTGACCTTTGGCATAAACAGATGCTTATTTTAAACAGCTTTTGTGTGACGGTGTGCAAACAAGTGTTTTGGCA
Source organism: Opisthorchis felineus (assembly GCA_004794785.1). Classification (NCBI taxonomy): domain Eukaryota; kingdom Metazoa; phylum Platyhelminthes; class Trematoda; order Opisthorchiida; family Opisthorchiidae; genus Opisthorchis; species Opisthorchis felineus. Next base: position 153,065 of record SJOL01008062.1, on the reverse strand, counting down.
ACATTTGAAATAAAGCTGCTGGATTCTCTACAAAGTGCTAGTGTCAGAAAACGTTTTAGTGGCTGATCACTTTCTACCAGTCAAAAAATTCTCCACTGTGACTGAAATGTGAACAGGCACGATTTTTCGGTTTGCGTCTTCTTCGAACCTGTGAGTCAAACTTCAGCAAGGCGAGCGTAACCAGCAAATAATCCAAATGAAGTAACTGTGAGGAATGTATCGGCACCACGGAATATAAAACACACGCCTAAAGGAGAACAATAGTTTCATCGACGGATGTGTCTCTCAATGTGAGAAATTCAACAGAATTGGAAGGTTTTGTTTCCTCCGTCTCCTTTACTTCTAAACAATTCATTTACTGATATAGCTGCTACCCATCCTCTTCTATGAGAGTTTTATTGGAAAACTCAGCTACTACTTTTCCCTCAAGTGAGCACATAAGGATAGTTATAAGTGGACACACTGCTCAGTACTTTCATTATAATTCACGAAATACTTCAACTTTCGTCTTACCAACGCAAACACTTTTTCTTCCTGATTATATTCACTTTGCGAGATCCCCAGCGACTCCAGAACATGAGTGTAACCAGTAACTCCCACGAGAGAAAATTATTTCACCTAGTAGTTTGGGGCACTTCATCAAGTGGGCTGCTAATGACCAAAAACATCACGTCAAAGATGCAAACTAGATAGTCACGGTTGCTCGTCTTTGAGAGTGACCACTTAAGGGGTTGACCACATCAGTAGCTTGTTCTAAGCTAACATCGTAAGATTATCTCTACATTGAGTTGCCTACAATTACTTTATATAGTAACATTAAAGTACGACCATGACCTAATTTCTAGTTGCCTCTTTCCCCTATTCTTTGTCGTTGAAATCAAATGCACACAAAAGTGGACGTTGCCAAAACAAACAAACAGAAACCAAAATTAGGTGAGTTACTTGGCTAGGAAAAAGCTTTTCGTATGATATCTCTGCGGAATCTCGTGATTTCACTGTTCACATCAGCCTTACAATGACGTCACTATCGGCTGTAGGATTTGGTGGTGTTTCGCAGAACAAATAAATGTTGCGGTTAGGTAACCTGGTTTGAAGTATCACGGCTATTTCGCAGCGGGGCTGGTAATTTCTAAGTGTTATGGGTTGGAAATTGAGAGCAAGAGTTAGAGTAGTAGGTGCGCTTACTTGAACCAAAACCGCACAAATAGACAACTCACCATGTTTGTGCAAAGCTTGCTTTCTGAATGGTGTGCTTACGTAAGGTACACTTGGTATTTTGACTATAAGATTATATATATATATATATATATATATAATCTTACTGCACTACTAACTTTTGGAGGGATTCAACGAGTTCATGAGTTACTTATTGGCAGAGTCTGCTGCTCAGCGAAACCCCGCTGGCCAAATGAGTCTAGTGCCGAGTCCAAGCCAATGTAGCAAGTAGTTGGAAAGATCCGGTTGTGAATGTGTGGGAAAATATTTTGTGCGCGTCTGCGCTGAAACGTATATCGGAGAACTCGTATGAGAGGAATGACAGCTGACAGATGCTGGCTGCAGGTTGATCTGGCATACCCCGGGGATTGCACTGACTGCCGGCAACCGTTTCCTTCTTCCGTATACCAGGAGCCTGAAAATCCGGGAAAATAAGCTTGTCGTTTTGCCTTAGTAATTACGTTCAAGTGTAACGGGTTTCTGTAACGAACAGAACGAGTTGGACTCGATGACGTTATGGTTTTGTGGGCTCAGCGAGTGGTCGGACCGAGCAACAGGCCGTGGACAGGTCAAGAAAAGACGCTACATACGTAGAAGGTAAGTAGCTCAGATGTATTCACTGAACCAGTTGGGGCACTTCCCAGTAGTTTTCGGAATGTTTTTGTTTGCTTTCGCTTACCAGAGTATACCGCTGCTACAATAGCACACAGTGTGTAAGGTCATGGAATTGGCACCACTTGGTAAATAGGATGTAGAATGCGGTAATACCATTGTCCTTTGCTTTCATTGTCCTGGCCCTGGGGTCTGCACAAGTTCTCGATGGCACCAAATGTTCCAAACCCAGTGTGATTATTAGAAAGTGTTACTGAGAATAAAAGGGCACCACGAAGATATTTGTAGCGGGGGATCTGAAGTGTACATTAACCAAAAGATCCTTCCTCGTAGCGTAACAATCAAAAGATCACGCAAAAATTAATAGCATATCGCTGGAACAACTGAGTGCAAATTTCGACAACTCGTCTAATGGTAAATTCAGTACATACTCAAACTACGTTAAAATATAACGCCGAATACCAAGGTCGAATAGCCATCCGTTGCTGACTTCGGCCATTAATCCTAAGAAACAGCGTAATTGCGTGGAAGATACACAAGGACGACCCAATGTATTTGCTGACGTTTCCTAGGTTAATGTCCATATTATTCACAAAGGCAAGAAGAAGGCCCAGGCGTGTGATCAGGCCGAATTTCGTGTCCCCCCCCTCACGGTTCAAATAAGCACATGAACACCGATGTGCAAGAACTGGAAATTTGAGAATGAAAATGGTATTCACGACAGCTGCAGACTTAAACACAGGAGAAACAGCTGACTAAAAGCCAAGTGACGAATTGTTCATAGTCCTCTCCCAGATATCAGACTGGGCTGACATCCGCTTCGAGTCTACGGTAAAACTCAGGAGTAGCGAGGGATGCCCATTTCACTGTTTCGCGATTCCACACTGCCCTGTAGGTGCTATGTATTGTTGGGAGACACCTTCTATAACGACAGCAGCCGGGTGCTAAATTCATTTTAACGATCGTCGAGTGGTATGTGGTAAAGATAAACACTGAGACACTCAAATTATCGACAGTCAACAATTCTTTGCCAGTGCGTCGACATTTAAGCCGGAGTGACGGAGTGCTACTTCAGACTAGAGCTTTTTCAAAGGATCAACTCGAGCTCGGGGTGATGATTCGGCTTAGTAACTGTCATAGCAAATTGTGTTAGTGTGAGTCTACTTTGAAATTCTTGATGGACAAGAATGTTCGGAGAGTCTCAAAGTGGTGGTCATATGAGGGGGCTTCCGATCGTTTCACCGTCCCATGGTACACAGTCTTCATTAGGCATGGAGGGTATTGGTGTGCTTTAATCAGGGGAGAAATGAGAGCTTCGTTGAAATGACCGGAAGCCGCCTTGGAAAATGACCCAGATATTCGTTCTAATGAGACGGGGCCAACCAACTTTTCGAACCAGGTTGTTTGCGTCAGCCCAGAAGTCAGGTTCAAAGGGTGTGATCACCCTTAGTTCCAGTGTCTGAATGACGGCTCAGTATGTGCATTACAAATGGCGCACTGCGTGCTCCTACCATACAGGCGCATATAGCTTTGCAAACAACTATTATAGAGGATATGGTTTTATTGAGCTCATGGTTTAAAAAAGTCCAGGTTTGTCAACCTGCCGATAGGCTTTCATAGGCGTTGCTGAACCGTACCAGTTGGACTAATAATGGTGCCAAAAACTCCGAAGTGAATGAAGCGGGTATGAAAAGACCCATAGTGGATCCCTGGTGTGCACCAGCTGGTGATATGTACCTACCGGACAGCGTTCCGTTGAAGTTTCCCGGCGAGAACGAACAGCTAATTGTTTTGCATGCAGGTGCTATGGTTTGTTTGACTCCTTGGTTTATCAGTTTCCTTATTCAGACTACATTCGGACCCGATCTGACGTTGGAGGCAGCTGCAGAAAAACTATGTATTATGGCTTCCAGAAGGTACCAGAACTCCCATGTCGCTGATTGGCTTACTGCTCCACGCACTGTGGTATATCAAAAGGCATGGTAACTTTACACGGCCTTTTATTGAAACAATCAATGTTTTTTGGGTGATCACAAGAGTTTCCACAACGTTATTCTAGAACCTTCGTGATGGGGCCGGAGGGATCGAGCTGCACACGCTCGATGATGATTGGCTCACGTCCCGACCAATCGAAGCATCCATCTGTTGCCACATAGCCGGCATTTGGTCCATTCTCATAGTCGACGTGATGCTCGGTTATCGAGTACGGGTCGCCTCCTGGAAACTTCCCTTTTGAGGATAGCGTTCGTTTAACCGCAACTTTGATTTGAATTGTGACGGCTCGGAGAGCTGCTGTTGATTGTCTGTCCGTCACTGGGGCGGTCTAGATGATGATCTGAGATATGGTAGAGATGGCCATAGCTATGCTTTGGTGTCATTTGGAAGCCTCGGCCTTCTCCCTGGAACCGATTCGTTTGAAGCACCGCACCTGGATTCTGAGGTGCAGCGCGTGCTTCATTCAGTATTGGACCTGGCGTTTACTCTAGGAAACTTTCACGATATCCTCAAATTAGCACCTGGGATTCATGTGACTGGCATGTTCTCCCTTCTGCACGTTTCCACCTTTGAATTCTTGGACATCAGTGAAATGGCCTTTCTGACCGTAGGACTGTGGTTTGTAAAATGGAGACCGCAGTTTCAACGTTAAAATCTGTCGACAGGTTTCACCAAGGCTAAATTAAGAGAGCGACCGGTGTCGGATGTCGCGAGCTGAATAGCCGCTGTATTCCGTGGGTTTCGACTGGCTTCCGGTTTGGCTGGAACAATGGCAAACACAAAATTGGCGGAATATGGTATTTCACTGATCATAATACCGCCAGATTCAGTAGTACGGCTACAAACGGCACTCATTTCAACGGTCAAAGCTCATTGCTCCAATCCAAGCCTGTGAGATCGAGTCCTGCACATTTGGTGGGATTGAAAGCACCATTGAACTGAAAGTTACTCGGGGCAGTTGGACTTTCAGATCAGTTTGTGACCTTCGCCAACCACTTCAAGAATGGTGCATTTTTGTATCTAGCCGGTAGCCCTCTAATAACTCTATATCGCTAAGAAATCCGGGTCAAATGAGAACCCGTTTCCGGTTAGAAGGTAACCGGCATATCATTGAAGCACACTGTGAAGAAGTTTCGTCAGCCGGGTGATTTCATCCAGAATGTGAGGGTAACAGAACCTAAGTAAGTCTTTTGTTAAACCAATGTTTGTCCGGGCTCCTGATGTCTTCTCTGCGACATTTTCCGTTGTGGCCTTTTTGATTGCAAATCGATTCACCTGTGGTTCCCGCGGGGTCAGTGACGTTGGAAGTGCCGCTTGTCACAGAACCAGCAGCGTGTGGACGAATCTCTTGGGGACCATTTGGCATTCGGTCGCTTTTTGGGGGATCATTTTGCATGCCCCGTCAAGCGGAGAAGATATTGGCCCGAGACTAATAACTTTCTGATACTTGATGGTTAACCCCCGAAGTGTCAACTCTGGATCCTGGTAAATTTTATTCGGTGGCCGGGCCCAAATACCTGCGTTGTGTAGTGACTGTAGGCCAACCAAGAAGTTTGGATATTTAATCGATTCTTGGCCATGACGCTGAGCCTGAAGCCTGCTACACACCAGCATACGTGGTGAAATCTCCACTGACTTAAAGTAGGTCCCTGTCTTCCTTGAACAATATGTCGGATGTTCATCCGGATTCAGCACCAAAATCGGACGCACCAATCGAAACGGTTGCCACATTTGTGGAGGAAGACGTGGAAGCGACCGTTTTTTCGAAGCCACGTTCATACTGTTGCCGCTTTAAAGTAGCCTCGAGTTGGTCTGCTGAAAGTGGCACTGTGTGCTTCGGTGTCGCCAGCCGTTGCGTTTTCAAACGGTAGCGCAAGTCCTATGTTTATACATGGCTCACGATTTCATCCACAATGGGAAACTAAAAGGCATGGAGGCTGGAAATAGCCTTTTGTGGAGACGGAGGAAGGTTGTTATGACAGTACTTATAGGGTGACCGTAGAAGCCTCCACAGGATTACATTAGGATTCTGATGGGGCAATTAGCGTTGGGCTATAAATGTCTAACCCTGATTGGCTTGGATTCTGACCAATCAAGGCACAGTTTTTTTTTGCCACATAGCAGATTTGTGACATCCTCCCAATCAGCGTGGCGTTCAGTTACCCAGAACGGCGCACCTTTGGGCGCTATGTCAACGCAAAGATAACCTCAGCGACTGCAGCCAGAGCCTATGGCTGAGTTGTGACGTTCGGTGTGTCTACCCAGTAAGGCTATGTGGCTTGTGATCTAAAGTGTGCTGGCTCTCCGTATCGTTTCGGATTAAGTAATAACCCACAATATCTAATGGTATGAGGGCTGGCAATAAATGTCCGTATTAGATGTCGTCACAAAAGTTGACAAAAGTGTTGAGTCAATTCCTCCAGTGTTTAGGTGAGGGTGCTCTGGGGTGGCAGTAGTTGTGATGGGCCACCTTCTACCCAGGTATACAGAGGAGCATCAAGTTAGCAGCACTGAAAAAATTCCATCTGGAACTAAGAAACTGCTACGCTGCGTTTTATCAGTTTCCATGACCGTTCCTTGTGGTGAACCTCGTGCCCTGGATGGTGCACGAAGGTGTTCACCGACTCTGGAGCACCGGAATGAGTCCGACGCAGATCTTCATCTGATGTAGCTAAAGCCACCGGTCATGGCATATGGCCAGCATGTGCTCACCATTTGGAGAATGACGTAATGTGGCCGAACAGAAATGTGGGATTACCGCTTAATGATCTAGTGGGTTGGATTTGACGCACTTCTGCCTGTGTGAAAGTTATGTTGCGCTGTTTCACATTCACTGACAGTGTGCCCAACTGAACCCCGCTCTAAAAGAAGTTAAACACATGAATCTCTTAAGTTACGCCTAGGCACCAAAGCCTCTTTTTTGTTTGTATTTGTCTGTTTTATATTTTTATGTGGAGGACAAATTCATCCAGCACGGCGCGAAAGTTCGGAGAGCTCCTTTTTCGGCGTTATCGGATATTTTCAAAGGTGTTTTACCAAGTTTTTACGAATTTGCCGATTTCGAGCGGAACAACATGCGGCATAATCGCGCACACACCTGAGCGTTTCGCAACTCATAATGGATACTGTAGACATATGACGCAGTTACTCCAGGTTCCAAACAATAGGAATGCAAACGCCAAAAATTTAGTACATAAACATCAATTCATGTGTTCATAATCAAAAGTCATTTAGGTAGGAGGGAATTTTGCATTTCCTTGCACTTCTGGGGGCCCCAAAATGTAGCATTCCAGAGCGTACAAAAATAAGAACCCTCCTCCAGAAGAACGTGTTTCAAGGTCTTACTGAGGAACAACAGAGTGTTTTTCTAGATCACTCTCGGTTGCCTTAGGAGAGTTAATTTTTGTTCGCCTAATAGCATGTCTTAGAATAGTTTGGGTAGGGGTACAATTGTTATCATTGTTTGGGCCCCAAATAGTTAATCACCTCTGGAGCAACGAACCATGCTTCCTCTCGAATCACGCACCTCGGGTGTACCGGTTTAATCTTGGACAGCCGATAACACTTAACCCTGTTTCTTTTTTTAGTTTGCGCTGAACCTATTCACCGTGAAGTTGACGCAGCAGCGCTTTGAATCATCGTGCTGGTCTACAAAACCGGCATGGCTGACGTCCACAAATTCCGTGGCTGATGAAGCCCAGAAATGCGGTCAGAACTGCATTGACCGCCTATGGCTTTTAGGCAAGGGGCAGTTTACGTCCTATTGAATTCCGCCCGTCGCCATCGCGCGGCGGATTATGCGTGTTTTGTAGAATCATGTTTAGATATGTCTTTAACTACGGCCGGACAGCTGTTGTTAAGCTCTGACTAAAAGTCGAACTCGAAGAGCTTAAAAATTCTTATAAAATGAGGAGGTCGGACACTTCACGGGTTAGAAGGATCGTTAGGTACTTTTGCGCTTTTCACCGTAGTAGAGCAAGAGAGAGATATATGGCCGGCTGGGTAAAACTACTGGTTAAACTGATTGGCTCAAAGCGGTGTTGTCATATAAACGAAAATTCCCCTCAAGGCTGGGATATGTGGCTGGTAAAAGGGCCGGTTTTGGTCGAGGGGAAAGAGGGAATTGCAGGGGTTGCAACATTTATGTGCATCCGATTGGCTTATGGAAGTGTTGTGGAGAAATCTAATGGGTTACGCATCAATTTTATACGTACGTTAATATCACGGTAGTCAGAAGTCCTCAGTGTGGAATAAATAAGTAGGTGTCCTACTAGAACAGTAGCAGACACTCTGGTAGAAG
>SJOL01008062.1:76524-142573 GCA_004794785.1 Opisthorchis felineus | reverse complement strand
TGCACCTTGAAGCCAGCCAGTAGCTTTCTGATTTGGCGAATCTAATGCGGCTTGCTTGGCTGCAGTCGCCTTTCTTTCGCGTTTGTGCGAACACCCGAGTGGCCCGCGATCAGCGTCGCCAACTGGGTGTACGAAGGAGTATCCGGTTCGTTGTGGCTTTGGCTGTCGGGGTCCAGGGCGACGACTGAGTCCACAGTCGGAGAGGTCACTTTCGACGGAGTGGAGCTGGAGATTGGCAGCTTCACATTCTCAGTGGTTTTAGGGTTCTTGCAGCATTCCCTGATGTCGAGGTCAACAAATGTAATTGATCTGTCGGTAGGCTTCGGCGCTTGTCTCCGCAATTCTGAACCAGTCCAACTCAGAAGTCGTGACTTTGGTGTGGGGATCAATGCTGAACCTTTATTGTCTGTTACGGAAAGAAGCGCTGGTAGCTCTACGTACTTTGGGCGCTGCGCCCTTATGAGGCTTGCCTCATCCAGAGCATCTCTGCCTTGGATAGTCAAGAGGTCTGCGGTGGTTGAGTAGAAGCTGCATTCCGGAGTCGCGGCCGGTTTTGTCGGCGTGCTTTCTGGAGCACAAGGGGCTATAACTACAATCGGTTTCGCCACAAGTTTGGGGTCGGCCGAACTGGCGCCAAGCGGAAACCTTTTTCACACCTCTCCCCTGCAACTGCTGTGGCCCAGCTTTCGAGCCTCCAGAGGGCGACCCTCCGATATACGCCTAATTGTTGGGTGAGTCTTTTGAATGCTGGTAGCCCGCTCCAAGCTTTTATGTACGGCAGATGGGGAGGAAAGGGTGACCAGAAGCCCAAGTTTTCGCTTGCTTCACTTCTGACGTAGCCAACCTGCGTGAAGCAATTCGCGGTCGGGCTTCGTGATGACACTACCAAGAAACGACTGTGTCTGCTTCATTGGCGTGATTCTTTTGGAGAACGACCCCCCAGATGATCAGCCTGCTCTCCCTTACGCGTCTGTCCACTATGGACGCCGTGGCGGTCATTATTGCTGCATCAGAGAGCTGGATGACTTTCTTCGCAGCAAGCGGTCCAAGGATGGATAGCGCAAGGTACTCGTTCAGCGAAGAAAGTTCTTTATCAACTTTCGTCCATGTCGCTGTATTCTTTGTGTTTGCATCCTCCAGAGCTTTGGAAAGAAGCTCCAGTTTCGCTTCGAGTGTCCCGATTAAAGCGGGACAGTCACACTGGCCTATAGGATTTTGCGGTGCAGTTTTGGTTCCGTTTTTGGTGGCCGCCTTCTTAGTTTTGGAAAGCATTGCCCCCTTAAGGTAAGGGCAACTGGCACAGACAAACGAGTCAGGAGAGTTGGCCAGGTGGCTTATCTGGTTGTCCTGTAAACCCGTGCATTTAAAGTGCCAGGAAGTCTTGCAGGAGTGGCAGTGCTTACCACGTCTCACATTCGACGGACACCCATTTCGTACACATCTGTTGTGGTCCATCGATGGCTGTGGAGTGCAGCTTGAATTTATTTGTGTCATCATTGAGGATGGGTGCAAAATAGGAACTGAGTGTGAAATAACAGAGGTTATCACGTTAACGTCATGTTAGAAGGAAAAATTCAACAAAGAATACTCGTGAACTCTGTAAATGGATTGAACAGTGAAATGATTCTTTCACGCAAGGGAAAACGAAACCGATTTCAAACGTACCGCGCTTTTTTCATACCGCGCTTCTTTGAGCCAGCTTGTCCGTGTAGCACCGTGGGACGGAATGCTCCCACCTGCTTTCCATCAAACATTCTGGAGTAGCCCAATCGACCTAAAAACAGGGTGACCTACGCTGGAGCACAATGTTCCTGGAAGACTTAGAAGTAAATGAAACATAATGTTGGAGAGCCGGAGTTGACGATGTGTGTGAAGTGGACGTGAATGTTACGGGACAACAGCATGGCCCTGGTGGAAGTTTAGGAGCGCGTGTATGGCGAAGAAACATGAGCAACTTTCTAAAAAGTAGAGCTTGGTTGATTCACACAGTACACAGAAATCGGACTCGGTTAATAGTCTAAGTGAAATGGAGCAGGCAGTGTGAATTAATTTGTGAAGTATTACCGATGGTGAAAGTTAGGGAGCTCTGGTGACCTCAGGGTGAAAATACGTTTTTTGTTTCTGGACCGCTGCACTAAGCCTTAGGAAAGCCGAAATATGGCAAGGCCAACCACCTAAGAAGATGGGGTTTAAAGAACATCATAATAAGAGTGAATCCAAGGCCGTATAACTGGTGACCTCCCTTAGATCCGTCAATAGAGCCAATGACGCGAACCTGGAGCAACACGCTGATGAGACAATGATCAGAGGGAGGGGGGACTGGTGATGCCAACACTGCGGGAAACTCTATTAGAGGCCTTTAGTTTTCAAGGGAGGTAAAATTTGCCCTGATTTTGAGTTGGCAGCGTTCGTGGTGGCAGGGTCAAACAACTTTAGGTAGATTGGATACGGACAAGGCAGAATAAATGTTCTCCATCAGAATGGTAATTTCTTGGAGGGGGGAACACCAGAAGAGTCTGGCCAGGGGGCTATTTGCATCAGCTTGTGGGCACGGCTTGTACGGATAATGTGGTGGGTCAAGGAGCAGCCTTCCTTCATTTATGGAGTGGATGGTTGATCTTTTTTCCGAGATGCACAACGAACAAGGAGTACAACATAGAGATGGATAATTCTAGTTTTGATCAAGGCTAGTGTGCTGTCTGGGTTTCCTCTCAGCCAAAACTATTTAGATATCGGAAATACTAAGGGTGATCGTCAGCACTGAAGACCCTGGGAAGGGATTCGAAATAGGAAGGCTTTGAACTGAGGGATCGCTTAACCACAAAAACCGACCCAGGAAGCTTGTGCAACCTCCTCAATCTTGAGTATCATTCGGTGAGTCCCTGAATATTCTAGTATATGTTTCTGCAAGCTCTAAGCAAGCTTCCTTACGCGGAACGATAGTCGGTTAGAAAGTAGTGACCATCGGGCGGGTGCGACTGCTCATTGAGATGCAGTGGGGCTGGGAAAAGAAGAGCTTAGGAGCTTGCTCCATGCAGGATCCTGGTCGCGTCCTGTTGTCTGAGGCCCGATGGATAGGCTTAGCAACTAATCATATTTAAATTACCCTCCACCTTGAGGGAGAGGATGAAGAATACCCGGGTTCGTGACGGAACAGTGATGAATCCGAACGTCAGTCCGGGAAAAATCTGTGAAGCAACTCTTCAAGACGTTAAACTTGCAACATTCAAAGGCTAACCCCATAGTGAATACTCAACGACGGTATGGAACATAGCGAAATGTCCTCCATGTTGTCCCCAAGCCTTGTGTCTGTAAGCTCAGCGAACTATAACGACTGCACCCTCCCACCGCCATTCCCACCAGATACCAGAATGCCACATAAAATTTTCTTCTGTAGGAACGCTATCAGGTTGCTAGCATTTTCCCCACTTCTCATGTCCCGCTGGCGGACTGGTTTTCTAGTGCAGACGATGATTCTGGAGTCCGTAACAGCACAGTGCTGAAGATCTTGAACAGTGAGTTTACTTCAGGTGCACTAGTACATGAATTTCACTTTTGAGATATAGACATTTATTCTGACCCTCATCTTGGTTGCGTTTCTCGTGCTTTATGTACGTTATTTTCAATTGAGCTGAGATCACCATGACTATTTACCGCTTTCAGCCAATCAGAATGGCGGATACCGCTGCGCGACATCTTATAGCCGTAGACGAAGCGGGCAATTCTGTTCCCGTGGGCGATCATTCACGGATGGCTGAGAAGGAACTCGCCGAGGATGCTCAATGGAAACTTATGCAACGCAATACATTCACAAGATGGGCTAATGAGCATCTCAAAAAGGCGAACATGCACATTGACAATCTGGAAACAGATCTTTGCGACGGTCTACGGCTCGCTGCGTTGGTGGAAGTGTTAACGAACCATAAATTTAAGCAGTTGAACAAGAAGCCAACATTTCGCACTCAAAAGCTTGAGAATGTAACTAAGGTCTTGAAGTTTCTCGAGGACAATGAGAAGCTCCGACTAGTGAGCATAGGTCAGTTTCCCGTATTGCTCCTGATTAGATTTTCTTACAGACAGCACCCACATCGTTGATTCGAACATGAAACTAATCTTGGGTCTAATCTGGACCTTGATAATGCATTATTCGATCTCCCTACCAATGTGGGATGGTGATTCAGCGATCCAGGTAACTTTACATATTTCTACAAATTATTTTGAGACCCTATAAGTCATCACTGCAATAATAATGGTAAATATGTCAAGCAGTGATGCAGCTGATGAAACGTTTAGTTTGCAGAGTGGCTTGCTCAACATCTTGAAGGCATTTTCCTCGTATCTTGCCTCTTCGTTCTTAGTTTTTTTCGAGAACAGCCGGTGGTGGTTCCTCCTTATAGCCCCGTCGTAGCTTTCTGAAATTTTCGCTTGCTGAGCCTCAGTGCCCAGCACGGCCTCAAAGAGTATGGATCGCAAGGGCTGGTAAAGCAGTGTTTTGGTTTGCTTGACAGTATCAGCCTGGGTTTCAAGTACTCAGAGGCAGTTTCGGTCTGTCATTGCTCGCCGTTACAGTCAGCACAATTCAGGCAATCGATCTACCCTGTGCACTTCTGGCTTCAGCTTGTGTCCCCTTTTGCACGGCGTTCGCCGGCGGGGACAATGCAACAGGTCGTGGTACCGCCTTTCTACTGATTTGAGGATAAACAGTAGCTCCGTCTTGTGGCGCCGGTATTCATAGCTAAACAGCTGTAGAGCTAAAACATCTCTGTTCATACGGTAGACCTCACATTCCAGACGCCATTCTGGTTCCCAGCCTTTGGACCTGTTATAGCCGGTGTGTTTCTCCTTGTGTGCATGGACAGTACGTCGGCTCTTCTTATTCCATGACTGGTGGGATAAGTACTGGGTCCAGTATTCCGATCACTGTCGGGATCCATAAGTGGAAGTTCCATTCACGCCTTTTGTCATTGACAACGCCGCTTAGGGTTTTTCAGGACGTATCTAATGAGTACTGCCAAGTCATGCGTAGTCTGCCAAGCATAATCGACTCGGTTAGGCATGTCATGAACAACGTTGGATCCAAAACAGCCCTTCGTATCAATTTTGTTGTTAGGAGCCGTTCTTTATACAAAGTCTCGTTGATCGCTGACATCACCAGCACGGCCGCATTTGGCTGACAAAGGCCTTTATCTACTTATGCGTCGACCCGATTGCTTATTGGTTACGGATTTTCTGTACCAGTTTGGTGTGTTCAAAGTTACCGAGTGCTTTGCTGAGGTTAAAAGACTGGTTTATCCGTCGTTTTCCTTGAACTCTCGTCGTGCATCTTAAGTCAGCATCAGGCACATAATGCCTGAACGCGGGGAATTGCACCCATGTTTGACTGTATTCATCATATTTTGAGTGTGCAGGCATCCTCAGGGTCAAGGAGGTTAGGCACCTAAGTCAATGGTCATTTTGTGTCCTTAAATTTTTATTCTTTTGGAATAGCTAATCCTCATACCCCACTCCGGCAGCCACCGCACCTATATTTATTCGTTGAGGAGAAGTGATATGCGGTTTGGCGGGGTTGGTCTGGGTGTGGATCATTTGGTTCAAACGCCTTGCTTGTTTCCAAGTCCCAGAAAAAGAGCTCAATCGCGGCAGCTTGGCATGATGTCTCTTTTAAGTAGTTGTCAGCGCTTTCGCCGGCCTTTGTCTTCTCTTGAAAATATTTGTTTCTATCTAACTTGGTAACAGCCTCAAAATGCTATGCAAGTGAGTCCGCACGAGGGTGACAATCACTGCCCATTGTACCATATTGGTGGACATTTAGTGGGTGTCCTTTATCCATTCTACCCAGATTTATGCTGACGTATATTTGTTTTCCAGAACCTGCTGGTGACCGCCAAGTTTTTTATGATTGTCTCATCAAGCCTGCGCTTTCGCACCTGTTTATTTCTCTGTGCTTGTTGTATGGCCTTTCGTTGACTATGTACTGGTAGCGTTGCGGAACTTCACTATTTCTCTGTTGATTTCCAGCAGTTGTAATGGCATCAGTGGAGACCGAATTGATGGAGGCGCCGTGGTCTTGTAGGAAAAAAACTGCTAAATCAGTTTTGTGGAGTTCTTAAGCTCTCTCTGTCCAGACATTCCATTAGCCGCGTAACTTTTCGATTTCCCAATCCATCCTCTCAACGCTGTTTCAAACTTCTTGTAGTTAAGCTTCTGCAGGAGTGAAAAGGCGCTTAATAGTGTGTATGTCACACAACACTATGATCACTCCATTCTACAGGCTTCCCCATGATTATCACTCCCGCTGGTTGCAGTGAAGGGGTTTTTCAAGGTACCGTCTCACTGTTTTGGCAACATGTTGCAGTAAATCCCCATGCCGCACATTCAGGAACTAGGTTTTCTGGAGGTGTTGGTAATCAGCGCCACGCATAGCTTGAAGGCACTCCCGATACTCATCAGGCTCCTTGAAGCAGATCCTCTTAATTGGTGCATCCACATATTGTACGTGCCACCAAAGCTTTCGTGCACCAATGATACTGTACGCGTGAGTCCTGGATGATGGCTTAGTATCTCACATCTTGTTTGTCATACGTTTTTAGGGTTGCACAGTGTGGTCTTCACGTATGGTACGACTCCTTTATAGTCTGATCCATCTCGGCCATACTAATTCATAGCGCTTCTCTGTGTGTGTGCTTTCGCATTCAGGTCTCCGTGACTGCAGAGGCGTGTGGTCAGTGGTCATCCGTCTGAATTTTACCCTGTTTCCTCATGATACCCCGGCCACTCATCGTAGACACCATCAGTTCTACCACGAATAGGTGTCGAGATTGAAGGCGCTTCTAACCTACGCGGAAATTTACAATTACGAGATCCATTCCACACTGTTTCTGCTCTTTCAACTCAGAAACGGCATTTTCATGTGTAGTCTATCGTGTTGGTTCCGCTCCGGTCGCATTGATACTCTGGGCCCAATCATTCAGCTTTGCAATAGCCTGGGTTTAGCCGCTTCTTTGAGTAAGATTTGACTGGCCTTGTTCCACCTCCGAGTGCGTTTTCTGTGATCCAGAACAGTAGCCTAAAACCCATGAATTTTTTTACTTATTCGAGCAGTACTTATTCTTATCCGATATTATCCTGCTTGTTGATTCGTGCTGATCCAGTCCTGTAATAAACCCACGACCGCTTGTTTCCAAAATACTACTGAAAATGGGGATTTTACGGTACAATCGTGGGACAGGACTAAGACCACTTGGTTCAGCTGCCTTAGCTTCTCTCCTTCCCAGATCGCCCATCCCTCTCTGTGCATAATCTGTAGCCTTCCGCGTTTCTTTCGTCAACTAGGCATTTAGGGTGATTTGAAACCCCAATCTGGCTCATTTTTAAGTCGCGGCGCAGTATGATGTACTGGGTACTTTTCTAAAACTCTTCTGTGGTAGTTCGCCCGTAATAGCCCTTCTTTCCGGGGCTCCTTTGCGGGACGCATTTGCGTTATTTTGATAAGAGTCACGGAGGTATAAAGATCTGGGGTGACGGAGCTTTTAGATTGGTACAAGGTCAGAGGCAACTCCGAGCACCCGCTATTTTCCCACACGTTGCAAACGTTGCGTTGCTTAGTCCCAAGGCATGGGAGCACACTGGGAAGGTGGCCAATCCTTGCCCCGGAACTTTTGACCAACTTTTGGTTGCCACTTCTTGACTATTTTCCTTCTCTATTTTTTCTATCTTTAATAAAATGTGTTCTTCGGTTGACACAGTTGACTCGATTCCGATGAGATCCTCACCTTGCAAAGGATACTGCACTGCACACTTTTAAGGTCAGTAGGTGGCGTGAGTATAAATGTAGTTAAGACACCATCCCAGGAGGAGTCGATTAGTTCCAGGTTCAGAAAATATGACAGAATTTAGGCTGGGTTGATTTTATTGTATTTCATTGCACCAATGACAATGGATTTTCATGTGTCGTCTCGAAATCGGAGGTGCTTACGCGGCATATGTATGAATGCTTTGGCCGTATTCTCTTATCATCAATCCCCATAACTATGCATACTAAAGAGTTTTCGTGTTGTAACTGCGGTCCACTGCGTTTGAACGACGTGAATTGTCTCGGTCGGGACAGGGGACAACTGCAGTCCCAGAAGCAGCATGGGGCAGGACGCCTTGGTGACGAAAATCAGATTCATTTGTGGTTCATAGGTGGTTCTGATCCAAGTCTAAACATTTGTAGATTTAGCTGCAGCCTGGCACATATTTTTACATCCTAGTTTCCAGTCTCTATGCCCCATAGCGTAAGGTTCTCCGTTTCCGACTTAGTGAAATACACTAGTGCACACATTCCAAAAGGAGTCTTTTTCAAGATGACTGGCTTTTGCACCGCTTCAGGTTTCTAGTATGTAAAGCCACGATTCAGCACCAACTACGCGCGATATCTTTTAGGTGCCAGCAGTTTGGTGTGAGAATTTACCTCGGTAGGTGGGCGAGCTTACGGGTTCTTGGTGCTACTACCAAGGTGGCTGTCTATATTCTTTTTTTAACACAAGTTACTGATCAAATAAATGGACATTTTTGTTTTTGGTGTGACTCACTTCTACACGAAGGAAAGTGAGGCCATTTCAGTATTGTGATAGTGGCTTGCACGCTTTAATATTTCGCCTCTGAAACAGGAACTGTCCTGACGATACCCGCGTTTAGGTGGTAAAAACTTGGCCAATCTATCGGAGTCGATGTTGGATTAGCTGCTCGAGTCAAACCATGCCAAAGCGCCAACGGTTAGTCTCTCCGTTTGACATACGGTCTTCAAAACGTACTCTGAGAATGTTTTCCAAACACTAGTGGTTGAAAATCCTCCTCTTGCGAGTTTTCGAGACGAATTGACCAGTTACCGGAAAAATAAAGTGAAACAAGTCGGAAGGTAGACTGGTATATTCGAGCCTTACTCATCAGATGAATTTCTTTTCTGTCATAGTACACGCGTAAGATGCAGGAACTACCCGTAAGCATTATTCAAACGGATCATCACTTCGCCCATAGTCTTCCCGTTCCGGAGCATGGTTGCGTCGATGTATCTGAACTCGCACACATTCTCTAGCGCCGCTTCGTCTGTTTTAGTTGTCCGTTGGAGCTTAGTGCTAACGGAAAGAATACTTTGGTTGTTGAGGCTGACGGAAGATGCACAGTGGCGGATCCTATTGCTAACCTGCGTTAGAATGGTGATCTGCAGCTAGGACAACTATATCACACGAAACTATAAGGTCAGTGCTCGATACATTCCGTCAGAACTCCACTTGATGTTGTTTGTCAACTTGGTGCACTATCCTGTCAATGGCAAAGTCAAACAGCATAGAGGACAGCAGGCAGTCCTCTCACCCTCCAAACGGCTAGTCGACGGTTAATGGTTCTAAGAACAGTTCTAAGAATGGTGCTAAGAACACGTGCTGCCGTGGCCTGTTCAACCTCATGAGAACGCCATCCTGTTGCAGTATGTTCCACAGTGCGTCTCGGCTTACAGGCTCGAACGCTTCCCAAGGGTCAACAAAACAGGTAACTGTTGGCTGATATTTGTGTCGTTGTTTTAGAACACGGTGTAGAGCGAAGCTTCGGTCAGTGTATCCTTAGCTGGACGAAAACCAGCCTGATTTAGCCTAGCGCATGACTGTTTTTCGCCAGCAAAGCGATTCACAAGATGGTAGATATCTTAGAAACTTCGCCCAATAAGCTTAGGCTACAGTGGCTGTCACAAACAAATGTCACGTTTGGAAAAAGATGGAAGTACAGCGATGCTCCATTCATATCGGAACACTTTGCTGCCCAAGAATTCACAGAATACCTTATGGAGTGGCACGAGAATGGCGATGGTGCAATACCTTGTGTATTGCTGCAGGGATACCATCTTCACCAAGGTCTTTAATTTTTTGAAACTTTCGATGGTTTCGGTTCTTTTGAAAAGCGTTGTACGACAAAGCGGGGGACATCAACAGTGGTTGTGGAGGCGAGCAATTGGGGAGGTCTTTAAAATGTTCTGCCATCGGGAAAGTTTTTGGCTAGTGGGAGTGATTACTCCAGATGCAATGCATCGAGTGGGGTGTGTAGGTAATATTTTCCCGGAAGGTTGTGGCGGAATGCGAAACAAGCTTTATAGACACCGGAGCCCGACGCAGCTTTCCTGCTGGTCGCCACGTTAGTCCAGTAGCCATTTCAGTCGTCCTTTCAGACTGGGTTTCTTGGTAACAAAGTGTGTTGGTTTGGCGTTGGTTTGAAATCCTGCTTCCTTGGTCTGGCTTGACAACCGCAGGACACACTTTGAGATCGAGTCCTTTTGTCTGCGCGGCGTAGTCCTTAGGTGACTAGCAGAATTCCGAATCGCACCTACTGTACACAACGATCGCATGTTGGCGCTGGTGAGAGCTGTAGAACATGCTTCGAATTTTCACGAATGGTGTCAGACAGAGATTGTCGCTTAGCCGAACGGTCAAAAAGGGTGTCATGTTTCCATACAGAACGAGTCTTCTGACGAGTTGTCAGGCGCAGCTTAAGCTGCGCTCACACGAAAGTGTGATCTGATACTCTTTGGTTCTCTTCTTCTGTTCTTCCTAAGAAACAGTAGAGGCGGCCTGGTGCAGCACATTCAGTTGCCTGGAAACATCACAAACGAGAGAGAGGGCTTGGATACTGCCCAGTTGCCAAAGCCCAGACAGGGGAAGTCGAAAGGCAGAGGTCGGGTTCGAACCATGGACCTCCCGGTTCGTAAGCTGGCGCCTTAACCACTGAGCCATCTCGCAGTGGCAACTGAGACCGCGCTTTTCAGTAATCGGACGTGTAGCTGTATCGCGGTGTCTGAGGCAGTCATTCCAGTCATCAGTGGCTGCAAGCACGTCGCACCTGGACATTTTGCCAAGAGCATTCTGAGCCCGATTACTAGTTGCAAAGGCTACACCATGTTGACCAGAAATGTCTTATAGACCACCATGATAGTGCGGAAGGAGCTACCTATTTTGGAAACTTGAGTCCTACGAGAACTGTTTCCAGGTATCCGGACTTTGGACAGAGGTTGTATTGTTCGCATAACTGCCAAAAGCAGACATGGTAGTGGCTTAGCTCCGAACATTCAAGGGTGTCCTTACATTCTAACACCTGATATGAACTAGTTTTCTAAGATTTATTTTCCCAGCCTTTCTTCCGGTTATTCCCTTCGGATTGACAGCCAAAGGTGGGTCGTTTACTGGCAATACCGTAGAATGAGAAAAATATTTTATGCAACAGGTCATGAAGTTGCTTGACACTTTGTTATGAACTACGTCCCTGGCATTGCCGGGACTTTGCTTGTGAGTGCACCCTGACCTTTGCCCGATCAAGTACAAACAGTATGGCGGAAAAATGAAAAGGCTGCTAGTAATGATCGTTGTCTCCTGCCGTTGGACTAGAGTTTATATCATGTGCATTTTCCGTCGGAGCTGCTTTCACATGCCCGCCGTTGTCGGTTTGAAGTTAGGCTCTTGCCGACTGCGCTATAGACATAACCAATGAACCAACAGCCCAGGTATAGCGCGACACACCAGCTTTCACTGTTTCACTTAAGTGGAAATACCACCGGGCGAGAAGACAATGAATGGGACCTCCTTTGCAGAGGCTAGATCGTTGCGGGCCATTTGAAAGCACTTCGGTGGACTGCATAGGGCCACTTCACTGGCCTCTCAAACACCACCCCTGATCTTACTGCGACGTTGGGTCGATTAAGGCTGCAACTATTAGGAACGCCTTGAATGTTGGTTGCTTGTTGGGTTTTTCTGCTTTCGGTAAAACCCAGTGCACCAAACCACTTCTGTGCAGTAAAATTGAAAAAGTGGTTTCAGATCACTCGGAGCAGAAGCAGTTGTTCCGTGAAACTGCTCCTCCTTCTAGACCCAATAGCGTTAGAAGTCATTTAGTCGAGCTGAGCTTATTTTGGTTTTCACTCACCCCAGATGTAGAAGACCCTGGGATAGGCTAACGTTCCCCCGATTTTTCAACCTCTACGCATGGAATCTGTCTCATCTGATTGAGACATCTTAATTCTGCTCAAAATCTCCGAGACGGGTGTGTGAAAAGTAATGGGGTAATCAGTCACACAGATGTCGCAGAGTTATTCCCTATCATACTTCTCGAACAATTTTTGGAAGTACAAGCTACTCAAATGCGACTCCATCGAGGTGGCTTGTGCGACGTGATGAGTTGTGAGGACCGGATGTTCTGGGACGTCTGGCTTAGTTCCATCAAAACGATTGCCCGCTTCATTGACACTTGCACTGCATTCGGCCGCATGTACCGTGAGTCACTTCAAGCTGTGCTGTCCACTACTGGCTTACTAGTAGGATTCTTTGCCGTTATTGAAGCTTACTTATTGTCGACAGAAGAAAGGGTTCAAGTCTACGGTGAAGAGACCTACGAGTGTGATCCGCTCTCCAGTGTGAAACAATGATGCACTCTACCGTCTACGTTGCCTAACTTTCTTATTGTCTATGAATGCAACGGCAACTGAAAAAATGCTATGGCGTTCAGCTGAGACCCGACGTTTGTATTCTGGACCTTGACTATGTTCATATATTGTATATAATATTGACAGACCTTTCTTTATGTAGTCACCTATCATGTACAGTTCGACGGACTGGCGATCAATCTCAGAAACACAAGTTTCTCCACTTAATCAAATGCTCCAGGGGTTTTACACCACTTGGAAGAATAATTGTATTGCGGCATTTTTACACCTAGATTCTACAATTCTTCCCATCAAGTGAGCAAAAAGAGATTGACCTTCAAGTGGTTGCATCAGGCTATGAATATATAAAACACAGGAAGATCTTGAAGTTGAATAGATATCAGGTTGCACAAAAAACGACATTGCATTCAAAGTGGAAGTCCGTTTTGTCTTTACCGACAGTCGTGAAACCTGGCTGCATTGTGTGCAAGATATGTTCAAACTCCTGTTTTTCTGCCCTTGGCATCTCATTTGTTTCCGACGGCCCGACAAAATATCCGACTCGGTGGCTGACAAACGCGGCTTTAGGATCCCACACCTAAGGCAACGATTGCTGCCGCATTTCTGTTACTTTGGTTGGAAGACTTAAGACAAGCCCTTTAAACTAGCATGGACTCTCTTGCCATACCCAGGACGGCACCGCTGTCCGGGAGGGCTTCTTGCTTTCAAGCAAACTGGTTTTCATCTAGCATACGGTATTCACTTCTGGAGCCATAATTGGGTCTCCCCTTTTAGCATTTAGCCTGTGATTTCCGTTTGTGGACATTGACAGTACGGACATACCACTCATGCTGTCACAAGTAAAGTGCGGTTTAAGAGTATGACAATAACCGATGGGCCGCGGCCAAATGTACCGATTGACTTCAAGCAGCGTTGTTCCATCTTGTTGGATTGGAGCTACTTTGGGCTGCTGTCTAGTTAGTTTCAACACATTTATCCACGATAAAATATAACCAAGCGGAGTCGAAGCAATGTACGCAGCCTTCCAAAATGTAGATGTTTTTGATGCGAAATAGACAATTGTGTCGTCAGTCCTTTGAATTTTCGTTTACCGGATAAAAATATCCCAGTTTTATGAAGGTAGGTACAGGCAGTGGTGACGTTTTGACCGCATTTACCCCGGGAATTTTTGTATCGTAAGTGGTTTGCGGTTCCAGCCAGTTACCCGCCGAAACGGTGTAATTCGGTGTTCTACGGCATCGTAGAGGATATTGCCGTAGATCTTATGTGTTCTCTTGACGGTCTGGAACTTGACTTCAATGCTTCGTCTATTTACCATGTTTTCGCAAGATAATTTATGACGAGACATTTTCTTTATTGGCTGTTTCTGGAAAATTCTCAGGCAAAATCGTTTTGCCTGGAATTCTTATAGAGAAAACATCAAACATACGTTGTTGGGAGGTCACGAGGTTAACTAGAAGCGGTGAAGTACCACCCCAATCATGAGCCATCATTCGCAGGTGTTCTGGACGATTACATCGGATTAGATCGTTCTTACGATTTTCCAGCAACAATGATTTCAAAGGCCCGAGTAGGTGACAGACCGACTGGTTCAGTTGAGTTTTGTCTTACATATAGAACATCCCTTCGATAGTGATCGATTGTGGATGATCGTGAAGTTCGCATAACTATCATCCTCGAAACTGTAAATTAGTCGGTTTCGTGTAGATTGCTGCACTGTTCCATTTGCTTTACCCGTGTCGTGTGTTCCAACCAATAAAACACATGACAGAAATCTGCAAACACCACACACATCGCTTCTGTGTTCTGGATTTCTGCGTAATCTCCAGAGTAATACTCTTCAATAAATTGTTGTTGAATCTGCTTAGAACCTACTTTATCTTCCTATGCTGAAACAACACATGAAAAATGCATTCCTAATCTTCCTCACTATCAATGGCAATTTCACATACCGACGGCCGGTTGAGTTTGGCTTTTCTCCCATTCATTTAAGAGTTTAGGGCAGTAAATACTTCCGGGTTCTTTGCGCTCCCCCAGGTTGTAACAGTTGTGTGAAAGTTGACTCCAGTGATTCACACGTCATGATCACTAACATGAAAAGTGGAATAGGATGAGTGTGTGTATTCCTAAGCGGTTCTTCCGTCCCTCATGAACGAAGTTGTTTTGTCTGGAAACTGCTTACTGAAAAACTCCTCGTCCAAGCGTTGTTAATAGCCTTGGAACACTCAATTTTAAGTTTCCCGTTTTGCGGGAGAGGCGAAAAAATGAGCGCTAAGGTGTCCTTAAATGGGTTCTGAAAATCTTTTGTAATCGGAAAGCATGAATTTATGTACACGAAATTCTCAATAGGGTTGGCTCTTAATTCCACTCCATATATTGTTCCTATGATCGAGATTTTTTATCCATTCAACCCCGACCGATTTTTCTACCTAGTTCTAAGTATTTGAGGCTGAATTACAAGCAGACGTACACTGATTCAAGAAAATAAATGAATCTCGATTCTCCTGATGAATGTTGCGTTAAGTGACCAAAACGTTTAACACAAATTGTTTGTTTTTCTCAAATATTACACTGACCTTTACCTTGTCCTCACAGCAGACTGCTTAGAAAAAACCTCGTAAACAATAGGGAATTATGTTTTTCCTGCCACGAATTCGCTCAGATATCGCATCAAACCCTTGGTGATCGGATGGTTCTGCATTCAGGCTGCTGTGACACTCACCAAAAATAATTTGAATGCACTACGGTGGGTAACATCCTCTTTGCTGACCAAGTCAGGAGGTGAAATTATAGACTTGAATAGCTGCATGGTGCTGCAAGTGTGCTTTCTTCACAATAGTTTAATCACTCAGAAAATTACTATGCACCTAATGAGACAGTTTGGGAGAGGCTTTGAGGAATGAAAAATTAATTAATGGGGTGCTGAACTGATACACAAAATTGCGTTATTCATTTGGCAATAAAACTTCAAACCACTAAGGTTACAGAGAAATGCTCTACAGAACCGCGTCGCTTAATCTGTCCGAAGGCTATGAAATATCCACCCTACTAATTCAATCTCGCCATTTTACCTTGTTTTTCGTGCCCATGTTCGTTTTGTCCTCTCGCTCTTTGGTATTAACGACATTGAGCGTCTTAGAATCACACCTCCTACGTGAACGGAATTCGTACCCGGTGTACGATATCAGGAAGCAGCGTCCCACATGTTTACCAAATAATCACTAATGTTTCTGGCTGGTGACTGATTTTAGAATTTCCGTTTGCCAACATTCATGTGTAAATATATGCACCAGGCCCTAGAATGACACCCTTCGTTGAGATGTCTTTTATTCAATGGTCAATGGTTTGCTAATGGGTGTATAATAGTCAAATTTTTTCAAAATTCATCTGCTGCAATGTGCTCCTCAGATGTCATTAGCTTTCGTGCGGTTTACTCAGGTGTCATTAGTTTTTTGTGGTTTACTCTCCAGTGGGTGTCCAGCAGTCACTCAATGCCAATTCTACTAATGTCCTCCACACCGATAAAAGGTACTGATTGTTGATTGGAAAGGAGAAAAATCTATCATTGACCGACTATAGCTGACGAAAGTGGACCGAATGCACAACACCTAAATACTGTTGAAAATGGCTGATGTTTAGCTGACTACAAATTCGGAACAACATCTGTATACGGATAATTTGGCGCCTTATCATAATCGGAGTGCATCAGCGGGATAACATACTTAACTTGTCGGACCTTGCTCCGACTATTGGTAGCTCGAATGCTTTCTCTGCTTGTTGACCTGTTCACCGAGTTTTGGAAATTAACCTACAAACGTTTCCTCACAATTCGAGGAGCAATATCAGAGCGTCGTTGAGTGGATGACACTACCACGAATAGTAATGAAACATCTGCGAATCCATTTCGAAGCTTGGCGAACCGATCAGCAGTCGATTCCCGACCTCACGTCGCGCACAAGTCAACTAGTAGACCATAAATATAGATTGGAAGTGACAGAATGTTCACCGCTGAAAACTATTTCCAGTCTCATTCCATGATAAAATAACGAACACTGCTGCATTCATTTCGTTTGTGAGCAATTTGATAGCGACCTCTCTGTCCACGTTAATCCTGGTAACGAATAAATTGGGAGATGTAGAGTGGTGAATTCGGTGGAAGAAGCCGAACAGATACCCACAGTTTGTTAGTCTTGTTAATCAACCAAACCATGCCTACTGCTCTGCTCAGTTCGACTAACTACCCAAATCTCGTTGGGGCGCTAGTCTGTTGCTGAAACAATCCTTCTGAAAAACATGAGAAATAAAGCGGTCGTAAGTATTTGAGGTCGTCAATTTTCGGCAGCCCCATACGTCCTAGCAAATAACGGTTATTTTGTATATACGGCTCTTCTGCTCCCATTAAACCCAGGTTTGACCGCATCCTGAACGTCGAACTATCGTCATCTTTAACAATATCTTGTAAACCGATTCCCAAAATTAACTTACTCGTTCTGAAGCTTGATCGAATCATAATCTAGCTTTCCAGCTTGACGTTTCAATTCTTACCCGGAAGTCACTTCCGATTTTGGATTTCCGGTTACTCGGGACGCGCATCCTACGGCATGCATCACAGCTGTACCAAATAATGATAGCGGTGTAGTGGTTTGATTTCTTTCGATCTCTATCCTCATTGATGACTAATCAGGACAAGAATGGTGTGTATACAACTGGGGCAAATACTGACACTGTTTTTTTAAGTTGTTCTGGTCTATCCCGAAAGAAATACAGTGGTGCCTTTTTTGGAGACGATCCACAGGATGAACCGATACCATTCTCTCATGCAGCAACATCTCTCCAAAAGGGAATCAGTATTCTTGAAGTTGTGAAATGCTCCCACGTGATTTTGCTTTGTTTCTGAACACCCTGAGTATTATGGACCTTGCGTGAATGGTTCCATCCTCCAAGCTGATCTGCAAAACCGAACTGAAATTCGAAGGTTTGCTTCACTGGTGTAATTCGGTTGGGTTTGGTCGATTTCATCTTTTTTCTTTTTTCCTGCCCTCCTCAGGCCAAGAAAGGTCGGTTGTAGGCTCTGATGCTGGCTTTTTGGCAGCACTGTTTCCCAGCGAATCCTGTACTAAATACTGAAACACGGTTACCGTTATCAACACAACCAAACAAATTAGAGACGCTGTTGTCAGTTGATTAGGACTCGCTATGGGATATCTATTATTACAGAAAATACGGCTGAAAGGAACTAATCCCAACGAAACAGGTTTTTAGCATCTGAATGAATTCCAAGGCATTCTCTGGAGCATGATATTCTCCCCGAATAGAATTCAGCGGTGAAAAGAGTGAAGCGAATTATTCTTTTGTAAATGGGTTGTATCTGAAGGGGATTGACTACTGATGCACAGTCAAACATCTTTCGGTAATCAAGCCATATTTTGACTGTTGGCATGTACGGCTTGTATCAAATAGATCGTTTTATCATAAGGACCGTTTTTCACTTCCCAAATTTGTTTCAAGGGGAACAAATAGAACCTTTTCCATAAATAGCATCTCCGGGCTAGGGTCATCTAACTGTGTGACAGGTATTATTCTAGCAAAATGCAGCTTGGGGCTTATCATTGATACGTGCCAGTAATCCAAGTTTACTTTATAAATTGCTGTTTTATGCACACTAGTAACTTTCCACTTTTTCCTAAATCCCCGAACACTCATTTTGAGAATATTGTATAGGACTTGTACTTTCGGAGTCAAATAAGATAATCTTGCAGCCCATATACACTATCTACGGACTGCTTGTAACATCAGCTTGCACGAATGAGGTTGTCCCGAATTCACTGTTTTTTTTCTTCTGTATACGGGACAGCTATTTGTATGAAAATTATATGAGCTTTTATTAAGCACAGTCGCCTCACTGTCTTCAAACGCCCAGGCCCGTGGTGGCAACGAGGTGGTTTATATTCACCCAAACACCTATCTACAGAATTTAGGAATCTATTGGTTAGCACTTGCCTATATGTTTTAGGGCGTCTAGTAGCTAATAAGCTTGACTTTCCGAGCTAGATGGAAAGTCTTTTGAAAGTCAAATCAGAGCGGTGTTTCATCCGGAGCGGTTGTGGAAAATTAAGGGCAGCAACATGACCAACTTTTTGTAAGCAGACGGTGGATGAAAGTGCTACACCTAGTAAAAGTATTCATGAGTAGTATCGAGGACTACATAGCTTGACGTGCTACAGGGCATCGACCACCGTCAATGTGTACTGGGTCTAACGTACACCTATTCTTAACTCACTGCCAATCTAGGTGAGTTAGAATTTCTCACGAAGATTTTATAAATCTCGAGCAGCTGAGCACATCGGAAATCCTCGTAGCATTTGGTGGAATATTTTCCGGTGCTTCTCAGTTGCAAGCGTAATCATATACTGAAAGCAGTGGTCTTTTACGCCTTTTCAGATATTTAAATGCGTAGTTATGTGTGGCTGCGAGTACTGAATTCCAGTGTATTCCAATCCAAAATAGACATCTCAGTCTGATAACTGAAGCCTATATCCACAATGTGCGCTCCATATTCTGATCAATTAGTCGGTAGCAGTTTACTCTTCTTTCTTAGTTTTAGGTGCAGTAGACATCTGTGGACGGAGTATTACAAGTGAACACTGCTGGTTGGCACGCTAAAAGCCATTGTGAACTGATGGAGCAGTCTTTTTGTCGCGCACGCTACTTGACGTGTGCAGGTAGCAAAATGCTCTGTGTCAGACAAATGCGTTCCTTACAAATATTCCGGCAACTGAGCTCCACCAGAGTAATTAAGGACACCGATAATGGGATTAGGATTATGAATGGGAAAGCTGAGCGACGTCGACTGCCTATCCCTAACCAGTGAAGCGACGGTAAAGTAGGCGGCCGATGTTGCATGAGATCGGCTTTGGCTGCGTATCAACGGGAGACGTTAAACCTAATCCTGGGTCACGGGTTGATGTCGACTACATCCGTTTGACGCAACAGCCACACTACAAAGTGACAGGGCTGAATGTAATACTTCCGAAACTGTTCAGCTGCTTTTTGAACAAGATACTCCATCCTAATGAATCAAGTTACATATTTCAGGAGTCGAGTATAGTTTGGGAGCCTGGCAATTGGTCCGGGGTTTCACTGAAATCCCACTAACATACGCGATTGACAAAGTGTGGGAATGGAAGGCTGTCACTCCATCTATCTGTAGAATGTCCGGTATGGCTTGAAAACAAACCACCTTGAAATGTTGTAGTGTGCTAAAGTGGTCGCTAACAGTTCTCAGGTTTGACGCATTCTGTCCTGTTTTTCTGAAGTTCTCAGAATTCGATCTCAGCTAGCCGCCATATTTTGTTGCCTGAGCTGAGTTGTTATCTATACCGACGGCAGTGTTTGTTACGCATTGATTTATCTTAATTCTTCTCATCAGGAATCTCGCCAGGATTCTCGTGAGCAACCTGAGGTAGCTCAAGAGGTAAAATATGTTCCGGAGCTGTGTGCACTGATGAACTTCCCGTCACTGTATATTAAACCCGTCATTTGCACTGAAATCATCAAAATGTGATTTTGCACGGGTGATATGTGTTCAGTGGTTTGAACTAACTCGTGCTGTTTGTGTGTAGACAAATTGGTAACATCTTTTGCACTTCCCCATAGGATGATAAAGGACCGAAACAACGTCTGCTGGGTTGGATCAAACAGAAAATGCCCGAACCGCCTATCAAAAATTTCACCACAGACTGGAATAGTGGAGTGGCCATTGGTGCCCTCGTGGATTCGTGTGCACCTGGGTTGTGTCCAGATTGGTGTAAATGGGATCCTCGGCACTCTTTGAAGAATGCAACAGAAGCAATGACAATGGCTGAGGAATGGCTGAATGTACCCCAGCTTATTCGGCCAGAAGAAATGATCAATCCCCGCGTGGATGAGAAGGCTATGATGACTTACATAAGCCAGTTTCCGAGTGCACAGCTAAAAGAAGGTGCACCCCTCCGGCCAAAACTTGACCCCGGGCGTGTTCGCGCATATGGTGCTGGTAAATACATTCTTTTCCGTTCAGCTACACTTTCCCGTCGACTAACATGCTTTGAATTTCCATGGTCGAATCATTTTTCGACAGTGATTTAACCCCTTCAGCCACTTTTTATTGGTGTCACTACTTTTCGTTCACTAAAATCCTCCATGCTAACTCACATCAGTCAGTAAGTGTCCCGTGAATGTTTATTTCTAATAGGTTTGAACAGTTTGCTTTCTGTTTTAAGTGATATGAAGTCGGTCACCCATAGAATTGACTAAATATGGCTACGCTGAAATCTACACAACCACGTGTTCATTGAGCGGTAGAGTATGCCATATATTTTCCTGTGTTCTACACAGTGACAGGAACAAAGTAACTGACCACCATAGAGCCAGTGATCCCCTGCGCAACTCGATATTCACTAAGAGATACGAATCATGCAGCCACACTTGATTATGATACACTCTTACATCCTGATGGACGGTAAGTCAGTGGCTACGTGAATTTCAGTCAGTCGATCATGAAGCACAATGTGGGAACTGAAGACCACAGAGGCGGAAGTTTAAGTGTTCAAGGCAGAGCTAGTTTTAGGTTTCTGAAAATCAGATTTCCATTCATAAAATAGTTTAGAGTATCGATGAATATGGTTTATTGTAGGAAGCAAGAAAGTTCGGTTAGGCGGTGTGACAATAGCCTAGAATAACCCTTGCTCAACTGATCAGGTATTAACTGACCGCATTTGACATGATTCAGAAACTGTAATTTGGAGCTGTTATATCAATCCACAAGCTTCGTAACCTGATTAGAATGCTCATTGCATGTGCCGACAACTAATAAGTTCATTCGAGCTTCCAGCATGTCACAAAATCTCCTACTATTATTTAGGATGAGATGCCCTTTTGTTTGTGGTGCAGATGAAATCTGTCAGGTTAACTGCAGGTTTGCAACACAGAAGAATTAAAACACCATCTTATTTCAGGGGAATGAGCAGGCTTCATGGACGAAGGCTACAGCCTACAGGGTGGGCTGCGTAAGTGTACCGTAGGAAGATATGTTTTTCGCAGGTGCATGTATTTCATGCCTTTTAGAGTCAATATTTCGGTACCATAATGCCCTTTAACAGCATACTAATCGCGAAGTTTTAGAAAGCTAGAAGCACGAGATCACTGCTTACGAAGATGTCTGTTCCTTTCTGTGCTGCTGCCAGACTGGAGTGAAGTGGACTTTCGATTAAGCTTGTTTTAAGATTAAATCTTCCCTTTAAACGAATTGTAGTACATGTGCACACTGGGAAGTTTACTCACATTACTCCCTTTTATCGGACTATATTCCTACGGCCCACAGTGGTATGCACTCATTATGGTTCACCGACGAACACATTCAGAAAAACGAATAAACGGAATTGGTTTACTGTAGTAGGGAATATTGGTAGCTCAAATCGTGTGAATGATCATTGTTTTTTTCGCTGAACTAGGCGGTTTAGTTGCAGGCTTTGCATCACCAATCGGAGTGATATCACGCAATCGCTTCAAGACGACGCACTGCTGACGTCACGGCGATTGGTGACGAAACGTTCGTAACTAAACTGCCTAGCTCAGCAAGGAAACCAACGATCAATGAACTGGGAACCTAATTCATAGAGCTCTTGGAAATTCGGTTACTTAACCGGTCATTTTTATAGATGAAATCAGTTAGCTAAGGCATATTTAAATTGAGATAAATGCATTTATATGGTACGCTTCGTGCCCTTCGAATCTTAATTTGAATGACCATCTAGGTTAAGTGGAAATTCATATCACCGGATGTCATCTTTTCGTGTTTTCACTTGTCGTTTGATACATCTACTTCTGTTATTTTACCTGTATCCCTACAGGACTGGAGCACGAAGGAAACAGGTTAAACCAGCCTTGTCGTTTCAGTGTAGACACTGCTGATGCTGGGAGCGGACAACTTGAAATAATTCTACTCAATCCTAAAGGTGTGAGAATTCCAGTAAGTCGAGCTTAACCTGTTTCATCTCCAGTCAGTCTGTTGGAATACACTAACGGCCTGCTCAATTTTCAGTGACCGTTTCCTTAGACAGAGTGTATGAATTGTATTTAGTGATACTTTACTGGTGGTTGATGAGATTGCCGTTGAGCTGTTCACCGAGCTTGACGATCGGCTTGCAAACGCCTCGTCTTCAGTCGAGGAGACATCGTCAGTGTGCAGCTGAGTGGGTGCTTCCTCCGTGCCTGGCTGCTTTTTTAAAAAAAATCGCTCAGCTGTAACACCCTTTCGGTGCCTAGCTGCCATGTCACCCAAAGGAAGCACGAGGGCCGGGATACCGTCAGGTTGCCCAAGCCTAGACAGGGGAAGCCGAGAGGTGGAGGTCGGGTTCGAACTACGGACCATCCGGTCAGTAAAATCGCGCTCTAACCACTTGAGCCGTCTCACCCCTGATTTTTTAAAAGTATCCAATATCGTCTCATGTGATTGGCTGATTGATATGTATCTTTCTTGTAATATTAATGGCCCGATCGCGATTTGCACTGGATTGTGGTCTGTATTGGTTGGTTGGATGGCTGCTCTGGGGTATTTTAGGTCCTCTTTCGATTAGTTCGTTCCCGGTTTGTGTTGTATTGTGTTCTTTCCTTGTATTTGGTTAGTTGTGATGGTGGTTTCTGTTTTTGGTGTTTTCTTTTCTTCAGTCTTACTGGTCCCTTCTTAGCTTGTATCGTAGTCTCATCCTCTTGAGTCTGACCGGCTACTTGTATTCCTCTGTTTGATGTAGTTTTTTCTCTATCGTGTTGGCCGATTTGGTTACATTTGGGTAGAGTCGTTCTTTATCCTTCTTCAATTTGTCGGTGCGATGCTAGTCCGAGGAAGTGAATTATCCCCCTCGATTTTTTGTTTTTGTTTGTTCGCCTCTTCTATGCTGGTTCAGTCTGCTTTGTTGTGCGTTTTTGCGTTCTGTAGTTCTGTAGTTCTTTTGCTCGCAGTGGTCGATAGACTGGGTCCATTTCGGTGTGTTTGTTTATGGCTTTTTCAGTGGAGTGCCATGCTTCCATGAATTCACGTTATTTCTTTGTTCTCCCTTGAGCCAATATGTGAATGTTTCTGCAGTCGAATTTGTGTCCACATTGACCTCCGCGTACGGAGGCGAGTGAAAATTGGTCGTGTCTTTTGGTTGCAAGTTTTTGTTCATGTATTCTGATAGAAAGCTTCCTTCCTGTTTGTCGCACATAGTGTCTGCCACAATCTCCACGGTGAATCTTCCATACGGCGTTAGTCTTCAACATTGTGTCCAATCGTCCTTTGGGTTTGACAGTGTTCTCCGTAGGGTGCTCGCAGGTTTGTGGAACACGGTTGTGTTGTACTGTTGTAGCAGCTGTGCAGTCATTTCCGAAATATTCCTGATGCATTGAGGTGTGATCCGTTTGCCCTCTCCTTGTGCTGTTGAATTGTCGGAATTGGATTTTCTGGGAGTCCGCCAGATGAAGATTCTTGGGTATCTATTTCTCTCTAAATTTTAATTCCGTAGTGTTTCAGTGCGTTTCAGTATGCCTATAAAGGATCCAGATGGGGCTTTGCTTGTGACAGTTCGGATGATTACTGTGGTCACTGAGAAGCTGGTCTGTGTGCGTTGCCTTTCTGCAGACTTCTGTCTGCAGTTGTCCGTATGCTAATCTCGTGATAAAGACGTTCAAGAATGCCAGTTTTCCATCGATCTCTTCTTCCATTGTGAATTGGAGATCATCAAAACCTCTGTTTATTGGTTGACTTGTTCGCTGTAGTTCACAACTTTCGATGAGACAGAAGTTGTCGCCCCCGTAGCGGATCCATATCTTGGGGTTTACGTCGGAAGTACGGAAGCACCTGCAAACCGCTGCAAACACAAGAAATCGCATCTTTTCTTCCTAGTCTATTTGATTATTGCTGACTAAATGTCGTATGCATATACGTGACCGTTTGACCTGGGGACCTGTTTACGAAAATTGTGTCCTCTGAGGAGCGATCGCGGTGCAATGCAGCTGCACATTTTATTAGTTGGAATTTCGCGAAGCAACACAACTAGCGGTCCGTGAACTTCACTTAGGGGACCTTCATAAGCACCGAATCTCGGAAAGCCGCGCCGATTGGTCCATAGCGAGTTTTAGCTTGCGATGCTACTCTATCTTTAGGATCAAACGACTCACAATGCTAGCCTGGCTTTGGTTGTCACGACACATCGTTGTGCACGCACCCACCTGCGTGCACAGGCACAAAGTCTGCAAGCAAAATATCGGTAATTGACAAGACCTTCGTCCATTGTATTGTCCGATTGAGTCATTCTGATTTGCATGGCCAGGTGAGCTGTAACCCCACATTCGACAGGGTTGTAAGGGATGGTCCCACCATCATGGAGCAGTGAGTCGGTACAGTACAGTCTAATCCGTAGCAAAGCAGATTGCTCAGCTTCCATCATGCATCCTAGCTACTGATCTCCGGGGACACCAGTTTTCTGTAGATTCTTTAGATATGCTGTGTGATAGCAATATTTTTATGAATCAAGACGCCATTTTGTTTATGCTTGATTATGTTATATAAAGATTTATTTTGGATCAGTACTGCTAGGAGAAAATTCCTACTGATAACAATGACGCGAGCATGTGACATGAGTTTATTCTTTACCGTTTCAGCCGCCGTGAGATATAGCAGGATATAAGGTCTTGTTTGCAAATCCACGGTCTGCAGTATCAAGCTGCTGTCAATATAGGACAAAATGAACACTCATTTGATGGATCAACTTCGGTCAAATTCTCAATAATTTGCAATTTGCTAACATTATCATTTTTCCTGTCTGTGAAGTATGGTTTTTCGCCACATTCATGTAAATAAGGTCAAATTTGAAGGTTTGTGCGTTGAAGTGGTGAATAACTGTTCCCAGTATGTACCGTATATATATTGAAGTAGTCTGCTACACGTCAATAGCGTGAATAACCAAATGGGTTTTCGGTGTACACCGCTACCGCTAGCCACAAAAGGACGATTACAATGACTGATGGTCACGTGTTATTGTTCTGGTTGCACGAGTATTCTTGTTTGAATTTGACCGATGCCACTTTACTAGTGACTCTAGCAACACTTTCTGCATTTGAAGTTATGATGCTTCTACAGTGTTAAAGATTACGTGACCCCGTCTAGGTTGAGTAATGTGTCGCTCAGGGTCACTTCATGCATTTTACTGGATCTTCAATTGTCATGAGGAATCCATCGTAGCAGCTTTCAATGCGTGATTCGCCCCTCAGGTTCTGTGTCCAAATTAATTTGTGTTGTCTTTGGTACCGTTGTTTTGCTGTAGCGTACTCTCACTCAAAGACAAACGTATACGGTCCCACTGCATACATGGAATAAACCGATGGATGCTTCTCAGGTTCAGGCCCTGCAAAGCTTTGAACTCCGACAGAGATTTTTTCGAAGTGTGCATGAAATCAAAATGTCGACGTTATACTCCGTTCCGTATTCATCTTCTCACCATATACTTAGGTGTTATACACAAGAACAGGGTTGGATCGGCCAGAGTCGAGTTGGAATCAGAACTCACCAGGGATGGCTCTGGAGTCTCATCCGACACATTATAACTGTCGGAGTGACTCGATTTTGCCAAACGGGTAGTCGAGCAAGCAATCGGTGAAGTATGCGGTGATCTCACCTTTTATCTCATCATCGACCCTGCAAGCAATCGCCTTACTGCTTTGCGCTTGTTTTTCCAACCTAAGAGCATTGCTTTTACCAGAGTAATCGAGTAGGAAAGGTGAAGGGCCTTGCACATTAACTGGGGCCTACACCTAATTTTGAAGCAGAAAACAATCAGATTGTGAAATCTTTTATTCTCACCAGTTACGTGAAAAAAAAATCAACTGTTCTTGAGATGACAGGTGTATACTCATGTCTTTTCTCCTCTGATAGTGTGAAGTCGTCCCTGATAAAAACGCATCCTACAGTTGCACCTACCAGCCAACGATGGAAGGAGAGCACCGAGTGATTATCAGGTATGCCGGGCAGGAAATCCGTGGTTCACCCTTTTCCGTTTCTGTGGAACCACCGATGGGCGATCCGCTGAAGGTTATCATCAGCGGTCCAGGAATACAACCAACTGGCAGCAACAGCGTTGGACGCCGCAGTTACTTCACTGTCGATACTAAACGTATGTGTTTAATTTTGCCCCGTGATCAGGCTGTCGCCCACACGGTTTTTTGTTCGCTTATATCATATTCCAATTTATCGGTGGTCACGTTTACCCTCTTTGCACAAGCAATGCACAAAATATATGAGCTGGCATCGTGTATTCACTCGGAACGAACGGTATTTCACCTTGCTTGGTTATTTCAGGCGCTGGCATGGGTACTGTTGAGTGTTTTGTGGTGGACCCGCACGGACGTCGTGATGCGATTGAACCACGGATAACGCAGCCCGAAGGTGAAGGTGTCTACCTTGTTGAGTACACGCCAAGGGACGTTGGACGCCACCAAATTTTTGTCATTTTCGGCGGTCAAAAGCTACCTAATTCCCCCTATGTTGTTACCGTCGGTCCACGTAAGTTTGTTGTTTAATCGCACTGACCAGCTACGTTGAGCAGACGATCATGTTTGAGATGAGGTCTTCAGTTCAGTAGTCACGTAGGCCTGACCAGTCTACTAGCGTTAGCAAAACTGCTTCCTGGACCCATAATGAAACAAACTGACAGGCAAATCCGAGGCAAAGCATTCAAATCGTTATTTCGTTCTTACTACTTATACTGTCGCCTGTTACCGGTTTTGGCCTTCTTGGAGTTCACCAGTTAGGCGTAGTCACCGAGTATCCATCAAGCTTATGTTAACACAATATCCTAACACATGCGATTTGCGGATGAGTGTACTTCGCCATTCACGTACAATTTGGTGTTCAGGTAGAACAAGGTTGCTGACAACCTTTCTAAGCCCCAATAAGGGTGAAACCAGTCGTGGGCTATCGAGAAATTTTCAGAAACCTAATGAATATTGCGTTGTGTCAAGAAAATGTAGTGCGATATCTCGAATGTCGTGGCGTCCTTTGTGAGGCACTTTCAGTTGAACAATATGATAAACGAATTCTAGTTTGGACCATACACAATCAGGTCTACAAAACTACACATCTTTGATCTGTAAATATCCGTGCTTCATTCAGCTTTCAGTTTGAAGGGCTTCGCCACTCCCCGCCTCTCACACATTCATGAGTTTGAGTTTACTGCGTTCATAAGAATTCAACGGTCCCTGGATTTCTTTGCCCAAGGATTTCATATTTGGCTCTGTCATGTTTCACTTGTGCGCTAAAATTATATGAAAACTTAGCTTTACGACTGCGTGGTTTATGAATTAATAAAATTAGACCATTTTCAGCAACAATGGAAAAGCAGTACACAGGCTTTAGGAACCTGCTGTGGCTAATAACTTTTCATACCCCTTTATATCTCTGTCTAGGACATCTCAGTATTTCGGGCACCATAATTCCTAGAAATTATGTGCCGTTATTCTGGATTTCTAAGCAAAAAGTTAATAAGAAAAATATAGAATGCGATTATTTGAAATTACTGATAAGTCACTGGTGTGTTTTTCGACTGTACTCATGCACTTAGGTGAATCTGGAAAAGGTAGGTTCAAATTCTTCCACCCCATCAGGGTTGCAGTGTATTCTTTTGTGTGTGTAAGCTTGAGACCTTTACACTGTGCATGTTTCCGTAATGCATAACATACTAATCAAACTAGAATGGACAAATTCTGAATTACTTCGAGGTAATATATAGTCGTCTTGAATGTATTCTTTTTGACGGGACACTGTCATCCTAGACCGATATCCAGAAGAAAGAAAACTGTTTTCTATATCTCGTATCTGTCCGTCGTAGGGGGCAGGTCATCTTGCAAGATCTAAGGTTCTTAAAGCACAAGAACTTGAAAACTGTGCAAATTGAAGATTTTTGGACATTTTCTGGAGGAAATGTTCATTTTTCACCCGCGTTTATTTACACCCAAATACGGCAGCATGTTGTGCACGAATTCTTGTCCTACCAATCCGCACCAAAACTGCATCACACTTGTCAGCTTCATTCAACATAAGGATGACAATATGTGTTGTGGTTTTCAACGGTAGTAAGTGCCCATTGAAAGCAGATGAAAGAGGAGTTCGAGCACTGCTGGATGGTCGTAGTAAAAGCCTCAATCACATTTCTCAGCCTTGCTTATGTGTTAGATCCTTTTCGACTAGTTCACCATCAAAACGAAGGCGCCATTTGATTTGATGGGCAAGATTTCCCAGTCTTGTGTCTCTGATCATCATGATTCCAAAAACTGCTTACTCAAAATGTAACCCACTGAATAATAGTGAAGATGAATCTGGCGAGCCAACTGTAGTCCAGCGAAAGGGTTCGGCTTCTGCCTATGAATGTGCTTAATTCATTGTTCTGAACGATATTGGATTACATTCAACCTAGGGTTATTGGCGGAAAGCGCAAAAGTATCGTTTGTGCGTTGGGTCAAATGCGCATAACTCCTCCTCAAAGGCACATCTACGGTAAACACCCCTAAAGCGACAGTTCGCCCGAAAGCGCAGTTGCACGGAATCTTGGATCTGATGTTCATCTCAGAGACTTATTTTCTGCAATCTGATTCGCGTAAGTCAACTTCGAGCAACCATCTGCTAAATCACTGCAGAACAGATTTCAGACAAGTGACCAGACGGCACGATATACTCTGAAAAGTCAAAGCACAAGTTACTTTTGGGCGTACATAATCGCATTCAATCACGTTGCCATCCCTCAGGCGCGGGTCATCCGCTGTCGCGATAACGACTTAAATCGTTGGTCAGTGCGTCCCAATAAAAAACAGCCCACTTCCGTGGCTGCCAATCCATGGGATGAACAAGACTCAGGATCGTGTATTGTGTTTGACCGGTTTGAATCAAAACTAGGTATAACGTTGATTCCAGTTCATCATGAGTAGTCACTATAACGATGCGCAGAAAAGAAAGCGCTACATGTTCAAAAATAGAGACAATCAAAATGACCATCTGACCATTCCGTTCTTACTGTACAACTGAAGTATGGTGGGAACCTATCGTGAAACTTAGGAGAATTTCAACAAGCAGCAACACCTTGGCTGCAGGAACAACCTAGACTTCCCATAGAATGATGGTCCACGCGTGTGTACGATATTCTATGCTCTTTTCATGGAAGACTTTTCTCTGAATACAATAACATAGGATCATGTTTGCGTAAGAAATAACAATATGTGATCTTTCTCACTAGAGAGCGAATCTGATACCGGTATTTTTATGCTTCTTCCGTATGTGGTGATCCTGTTTCGTATTACATGCAACATCTGTGTCGACATCCAGTGGTGTCATCCATTGTCCCCTGTACGGTGGGTTACGGAGTTCCTTTTGCATGTAGCATGGGCCTGGGTTGCAGCCGTGACCGCCTCACGCGTAAATCTCCACGACTGTCCTGAAAAGTTACGAATTTTCACCTGTCGGCAATTTTCTCATTAGCTGCTGCAGTTGCTGCTCTCTCAGCAATCGTCACGATGGTAGAACAGATGCCAAAGTCAAGCTCAAATGGAGAGAGAACCAAACATGACAGCAGCGTGGTCACACCACCCGTCAGTAGGCTCCAGTCTGACGGGTTACATTCTCCGTTAGCTTTGGAGTCGACAGACGTGTTGTATGCTGAGCAACTCAATAGTCCGAGCGAGAAAACGGAAAAACTTCGGCATTCCTCCAAAGATTTGACGACAACGAATGACAGAGTTCAATGCAATGGTCAGCATACAGCTGTGGAGAGTGGCTACAATGGACACACAAATCAGCCGGTAGCTCTATCGAACAATGAGACTGAAGGTTGGTTATAGCATAAACATTTACTTGGCTGTGGATCTGCATGCGGTTTACCTTCGTGGTCAAGGTATCCTACCGTGTTTCGATAAGCTTCCGTGTTCGTCATTGGCATCGTCATCCTCTAATGTTCTTCTCATAGGTGCAGAATCGCCAGTGGGCAATGGGATACATTACTCAGCATCACTTTGTAACCGTGAAACTTTGTGCGTGACAGGCCAAAATGTTGAAAATGCATCAAATCCTGACCACATCGCTTTACCATACTCGGAATCCATGGAATCTGTTTGGCAGCTGCGCGAAGATAAGTCCCGAGGTGATCACCTTTTTCGCTTGCAATATGGAAAAAACGCATGCGCCTGTCTGTTTCGGTCATCCGAGCTGAATCTCACCGCTGTTGACTACAAATAAACTAGCAGCTCATCATTTACTATTTGTACTGTTCACAGCCTATCATTACTGTGGAGCAGGGCCCAAAAGTCTTTCAACTGGGATCGAATCACCGGAACTTACCGTACTTCCTGATCAGTCACATTCAACTGATCCAAATGTTCATAATGAAACTCAAGTAAACGGAAAACCACTCGAAGCAGAAGACCACACAGGAAAGACGGAACTTGAAACGAAAGGTGATTTAGGTGTCGCATGTTCTTTGGATGTCCGAATATTCTTCATCTGCATGACCTGCTGACATCATCGCTTGAACCAAGCCTGATAAATGCGTTGTTTTTGGCTCTTTTATTCACTGGATTCTGCATTTCTTTTTTAGAATTTAATCCGGAGTTTGCCTACGCAACCGGAAGGGGCGTGAGACCACGTGGAATCCGTGCACAGGACAAAGTGGCATTTCAAATACATACTGAGCGATGTGGTAACCAAGCTCCGCTTCTGGCTACCTTGGTTCGCCAAAGTAAGTGCTATCTCTTCCTCTGTGGAACGAGCAGGCAAATTATTTCTTCTTCACTATCTACAATGAACTGCTTTTGTGTGGAGTTATTCAAAACCTCAGATCACTCTGTTTTCGATGTGACCTGCGCTGCACCCGAAGGGCAGTACCCACGATTGTGCTACCGAACCATTTATTGTGGTAATTTTCACATCCTTAGACTGAACTTCTTCGGGCGTTCTAAGGTGTGTAGACAGTGTCACACTGGGCGTGAAGGAACTGCTGACACCAGTAGTGTGGATAAATGTGCGACGAGTAAGATCGTTTTCGGTGTCGTCCTCTTAGGCTTTTACAGTGGCCTATGTAATGGACAAATTTTCATGCCAAACGAAACAATGGTCAAATGGACATGAATTTAAAACTTACTGACTTTAACGACCGGACGTTTGACGGAGAAAGTTTTCTGGAGAGCAGTTACCATCGCGTTCGTAAACTTGTGGTATTGTGCACAAAAATGTGTTCATCCCAGTCTGATCACACTAGTAGTCTGGGGTTTCTTTCGGATCGCATTACAACTATACACCGGCAGGGTACCACAAATGAATGATTCTTTATGAGTAAATGTGATACATCAAGGGGAATTTACGCTTACCAGATAAAATTATGATTCCCGATTAAGTGAACGAAAGCGAGAGTCGTGTGGTCTCTGTAGCAGTGACAACCACTTTTCTGGTGCATGACGTGCTGAATTTGCCGTCTGTGGTTTTGGGATATCAACTTCGAGAGCTTTTCATAGACCATACGGACTCGAGATGTTTGTTCAAATACTAATGAATCAGGCGATGCACCTTGATTCAAAAGTCACAAGCCCTGTTCACGTTTTGGCTATTTGTAGGGTCTTGTGTTTCCTAGCATTGGACCCTGTCATTGACTACCGTTTCCATCTTATAGAAATAATCTAAGTTATAATACTAGCAAGGCGACCTTGAATACCGGGATCGCCTAGAAGAACCGAAAAAGCTTAAACCTCAATGTGTAGTCAATTTCCAGTTGTCAGCTATACCAACAAAGTCAATAATATCCTCTCAGTTGGGTCAACCCACTGATTTTTTTAATGATAAAATTGGAGGATTACTTGTACCCGACGGTACGTCTACAGACGATATGCGGTCGAAGATTTTGTATTCCGAACTGAGGGTTAGATTAAATGTGTGCACGATAGCCGCGGACATACCAGTTCGACTTTCTGATCCCCACTATGCGTCTTCGAATTAAAATATAAGGGAACTGCCTATTTGAAAATGGACGAAAACCCTCGTCTTGTGACGAATGGGTTGGTCTGCCATTTTTGATAATCATGATAATTCGTTGGCTGTCATTAGCTGAACACGATATTGTGGTGTACTACATTCCCCTAAGAACACAAGATACTTCTACTGTAAGATGTGTCGTCATCACAATACTTCAGTGCACATTTATGTCCATCTGAATACTGCTCCATTTGCCGCGACTAGCGACTGTAATAAGTCCAAGGAAACATTGCCAACGGCAAACTTGCTGACTACAGGCTCTTTCAAATTATGATTGGTAAAAGGATTGTGACCAGTAATATGAACTGGTAGCAATTCGTTCCACTACCCTCCTACTCGTCTGTTTTACCCTCAGATGGAATCCTCCTTAGAGCAGACCACTTTTAGCTGGCCCCAGAATAGGCCACTTTTGCTCTGTCCTTCAGATTGATTTATCCTGAGTTACAGTGTGACAAGAACGTTGTGCCTCCTGGTGAGGTACTTCTTGTTCCATAAGGATACATATTCTTGAAATCTCTAACACTTAACGCCTTTAATATCGAGTTAAAATTTCGAAAGATTGCCCTACCCTTTTGTCGACCCTTACGGTTTGACTGTCGGTCTTTTCGATGACCCCATTATATATGTGAAATATTTGTCTAAGTGTGGATTTTTATCTCCACTGATCACCCTTGTTCGATTGCGCAGCCAAGCGGTGTGTTTCCACCCTCATGGTTTCCGAAACTGAGACGACTATCTTGTACTTCTCATGCATTTAAATCTGCGCAACCTGGAACAGCTTCTACCAGTCATATGCTTTCGTGCATAATGCGATTCGCACCGATCAATATTCAGTCGCCATTGATTTTTTGGCAAAGCACACCCCGGACTTCTCTGTTCAGGCAAATGTGATCACAGCTGGGCACGATTGTTAGTTATGCACAAAATAGAACAGTTCCTTCATCGCCTAAACCGGTTTATGAGGAAACGTTTGGCTGGGTGGGTGTTATGCGCCAAACTGAAGAGCGGGTATCCGTTATAATTAGAGCAAGTAAACGTATGTGTGTGCATCATCCGTTTGAGTAATGTATGGGGGCGTGTTCCTCATATTACATAGGTTAACTGTAGTGCCAATGTTTTAGCGCGCTCTCAAGTTGCCGTTTTTAGTACTAATGGACATATCATTTCAGTTTGTCGGATATTGTTTAATATTCAGATGGAGAAACCGAGCAAGTTGCTGTGGAGCAATTAGACAAGGACACATGGAACTGCAGTTACGTTCCTCGTCGTCCTGGAAAATATTGTCTACGTGTGCTCTATGGCGGAGTCGATATTCAAAATAGTCCATTTGAGGTAAGTAATCATCTGAACACACAACTGAGACGTTCAACTTTTTGGTTTCGTTTGCAGAAACTTACATGCATTTTGTCTTCTTTAGATCGTTGTGGGTCCACACAAAACTTCGGCCATCAAGGCCATTGGTCCCGGTCTGGTCGCTGGCGTAGTCAACCACCCGATAATTTTTTCAGTTTCTTGCCGCGAACAAAGTAGCAAGATAGGTAGGTCTTTGTCATGTATGTACTCATAATTTATGTCTGCTTTTCGGATAAGTGGTCTCAGTGGAGTAGGTTGCCCAAATGAACTAAGTGCGTGTTCTCGAAGAATAGTGAATAACATGGGCAGGAGGTTTGGCTAAGTCTCCCGTTAACACCAATTTACCTCCAGTTGTAACATCCTTTTGGTGCATAGCTGCCGTGCCACCCTAAGGAACCACGAGGTCTGAGATATTGCCAGGTTGCCCAAGCTTAGACAAGAGCAGTCGAGATACTGAGGTTGGGTTCGTACCACAGATTCCGGTCAGTAAGCTGGCGCTTCAACCACTGAGCTACCCCGAGCTACCAACTTATTTCACAAATGAATGTACGTCGTCACAAACTATGAATGTCTTTATATGACACATCACATAAGGTTGATAAGCAAATCCGTTTTGACAGTCACACAAGTAGAAATTCTTTTAGTTTCTCAGCCTACTGAGCAGTGAACTAGTGGCTGAAGTTCAGGTGCTATTCCTGAGTACAGTCATTTCTTGAAGCTAGTTAGGCTGTTCCTGGAGAGCACTACGCAGTTTTCTCGTCTCTTGATGCTCGACAGCCGTATGTCACCGAAGATTCGCCAAATCTGGTTCACGAACACACAAAATAACAACTTTAATAGCAAACTCTTGGGTGTCGAGGCACTCGACTGGATTTCGTCTGAAACTCTAGTTTTTGATATTCTTCCTCATTTTTTTCGAATCTAATCAGGTCCGTTGCATCTTTCCTGTTACTATGCCTGATGAGGCTCACAGCCTCCCCGGGTGAATGGGTTAGTCGGCTTGGAAACATCCTTTGCGAAATATTCCCATTAAGAAAGTATACTTAAGCATTATTTGCGTGGTCTGCCGTTAGCGCCTTGACTGCAAGTGTAATGTGGATTTTTCGTGCTA
Source organism: Opisthorchis felineus (assembly GCA_004794785.1). Lineage (NCBI taxonomy): Eukaryota > Metazoa > Platyhelminthes > Trematoda > Opisthorchiida > Opisthorchiidae > Opisthorchis > Opisthorchis felineus. The sequence continues at coordinate 107,572 of SJOL01008062.1, read as the reverse complement.
CCTCACTGACGATGTGTATAATCGCTCACTGAATATATATATATATATATATATATTTGACTCCCAGTTCCACCGACGAGTTGTTCCTTTTCTCATTCCCTCCGTTTGCGTTAACCGGGTAATTTTTTCTACCAGAGATTTGAATTGTTCGATGGCTATCAGCTTCACGGTATCTAATGAATAGTGACTATACCCACTGCTTTCAACTGTTTTACGGTTTTCTTCAGGATTCTCCATCGAAGGTCCAAGTGAGGCACGGATGGATTGCTTCAATCACGGTGACGGAACAGCTCGTGTCACTTACTGGGTTACTCAACCGGGCGAGTACGCCGTACATATCCTATACGAAGACGAGGATATACCTGGCTCACCATACATGCCCACTATACTGCCTGATTCGAGCGATGTGTTTGCTGATCGGGTCAGTGTAGACCATAAAGCTGTACACACATTTTTTGTGTTTAGAGAGATAATGTAGGTGACAAACATCGGCATTCCGCTTACTCAAAACCTTGCAATCATACCAAGCAGTGTTTTACACCTAAAGGTGAGATACAGAAGAAGGGATAAGCCGTCATAGGATAGTCCTGGTGCAAAACATGAAAATGAGATTAGTTGTGTAGATTGTCACGCATATGGTCTACACTGAGTAGCTTTTCACTACGCCAAAGTGCAGTAGTTATCCGATTAACATACAATCCGGTTAAGAAGTGAACTACCTAAGTTTCTTATGGTTTGGTTGGTAGTATCTTTTTGAGCTATCTGAAATCCGTGTCTGCAACCTACCTTGCCACCCCCGTTATGGATCCGCATTCACTCAAGTTGAAGTCGACCGTGCACCCCTTCGTTGGAGCCCTACAGATAACTTTTTCTAGATATATGGCAGTTAAGCGCCAGCATGTATCACTGGTGTATTGATGTCAATAGTAATGGTGATGATTACATACGCGTGCAATCAGGTAGATCTCCGGGTTTGTCAATCTCCTGTCCCATTTATGATGCTCATAAAGTTGCTCATTCTGCTTTTAGTAAGAGGAATACCAAATTTCTGTGTGCACGCGCAAATCCCATTCTTATGAACAACAATGTCTCCGCATTATTTCTAGGTCCGCGTATATGGCCCAGCGATTGAAATGGAGAAAAAGAACTTCGCATTTGGCAAACCAGTTGAAATGTACATAGATGGCCTGAAAGAGGCGTTGTCCACTGTTGCACAGAGAACACTGTCAGATCAGAAATTGGATTCTGTTTTACATATTGAATGTCATGACGCACTCGGAATTTCTGTGCCAGTGCGTTATGTACGCCGAGCTGATGGCTCAATTGTCTACTCATTCACCCCAACCGCACCTGGAACATACACTATTTTCGCCACGGTCCTTAATATCCCACTTAAGGGATCGCCGTACAGGGTAAGTCCGTCATACTCATTGTTCCTTATTCAGCGTGCTTTTTCTACGTAGTATTGGGTGTTTCTTGACTATGTCGTCACAATCGTTTATTGCGTGTTCTCGTTCAATCACTTTGTTCACTGGCTATTCAGACTTTTATTTTCGGAGAATGTTCAGTCTGAGTATTCTGGCTATGCTGGGAAAACCGACGTATGTCGTCAGAGGTTTGCAGTCACTTTCGAACATGTAGCTTCGAATTCACTGTGACCTTTAAATGCAGGTGCCTGGGATTATGAATTCACTTGCCGGATCCTTTTTCCGGCCTTCATCTCTTCACACAGTTCGTGAGTATTTTGTGAGGTTATTTTTCTTAACTCGGCTTTATCGGGCAACTGGAATACTTCACTGAGAGACTCGTCCATACATAATTAACGCGAATTAAAGTAAACGATGGGGAAGGGAGTTCTGCCTCCGAGTGGTTAGTGAATTGAGTACTAGTCAGTTACATTCTGCACTTCAGCAGAATTTTTCCCAACGGTCTGATCTATTAAGATGACAGCTAATCCATTTATATCGTTTCATCCCTTTGTGTGCAGGTGAACGTTGCCCCCGAAGTTTGTCCAGAAAATGTCAAGATATGGGGACCTGGGCTAAAGGAGTGTGTCCAAAACGAACCATCATGGTTTCTTCTCAATCCCATTGAGGCATTTCCCGGCGTTGATACTACTGACGCTCTGCAGTCCAATCCTGTCACCGTTCATGCTACAGATAACTTTGGCCGACCTGTGCAAGTCAACCTATCCAGGCAGCCTGACGGCGTATATCGAATTGAGTACTGCCCTCCACCTAATGTCTCTGATATTTACTTCACTCCAATGTTGGGTTCCATACCAGTTCCGAAAAGCCCCTTGCATGTAACGGTGCGGCCTGCATTTGATACAAGTTTAGTCAGAATCATCGGTTTGGAACAAAGTGAGTTTTCCTATGAGGATTTAATACTGATTATAACGGGACAAGTTTGCTTTGCCCGACCGAACGACCTGGACCTTATACCTTGTATGGCAACAATGGCAAACCCTGTGAGCCGGATATTCATCAAAGAACATATTTTGCTTGCGGTACTTCTGTTTTCATTTGTTTACTCACGTAGTTTTAACATGAACGCGACCTGCTGCTGTTGATTAGCCTTTTGATCAGTGCGCACCCTCCCGTCGGAGCAATTAATGTATGACCGCCTGCCTCAGAATTAATTGCTATAAGACGTGTTTTTTGTTGCCGAAATATATCAACCCTCAGTGTAATATGTTTCCGCTCCCAAGGAGTACTATCACTTAAGGAACCCAATACGCTCTTATTCCAGTCAGCCAACCTGAACTCGACAAAAGGATAAGTCGTAGCAACGGAAAGTTGCATGCACTTTATAACGACAACGTTTTCGCGCGGATGTTAAAGCCACCTGTGTCTTTTTTACTGCTGATAATCCGGGTTTCGTTTACTCGAATGGCCCCAGTTGAACCCTGCCAAAATCTGCTCACAATCTACCTAGTACACTACACTCCGCTCGAACACCAGCAACGTTTTCCAGTTTTCAGCCAGAAGTTTCCTGATTTGTGAGAGAGCGACTCTTCGGCACCTGGTTATCCGTAAGGTGCAGGGATTCTGAATCAATCTAATCTGGTGGCAGCGTTCATGTTGGTTTTTATCTCCCCGGCTGTAAATCCGGTGTTGTGCATTCATCAGTACACGTAACGCATAGGTAGCAACAGCTGTCCGCTATGTATAAGCGTTTATGGATGTGGTTGCGTCAGAATTTTCGGGATATACTGGGCTTTTACCAGTTCCACCTTTTTTCATCAGCCTTCTTTGATGAAGCATTAAAGCGTCAATATTTGCGCTAATATGGCTATAAATACCATTGCTGATGGCTCTTTACCCATTAGTGTTTATAGCTAAAGTTCAGGTGAATGGATCCTAAAACGTGTGTTAACACATCCAAACATGACTATCTGAGTTGGATAAAGGTGGCAATTCAATATAACGATGATATGTATCGCAGCATCCTATCGTTTATTTAATAGACGGCGTTATGCACCTGCAGTGTGCTGCCATTGGGTGAACTTCATACGCTTTCGTGAAGTTTGGTCTATGGGATCCAACGAACTACTAACGTTGTCCACTTGGTTTACCGTCGAACTATGTTGAGCAATATCCTGATGGCTAGGCCCCGTGGTGGAACAAAAGGATGATTATTATGCTCTCTAAGTTTGTATTCGACGTTCCCGGGATCGAAGTAAAATTCACTTGTTGTTGAGGTTTGACGTGCAATGCTGTCATTTTGTGGTATCGCCCGGCACCAGTAACGTTGATTTTAATGTCGTACTTTTACGCTACATTTCTGCACTATCCCATAGCGGTACCTGTCCACACCGAGCAACAATTTAACGTTTTGACCTGTCGGCCGGCATCTTCTTATGTGGTTTCACTGCAGTCCGTGGAAGATCCATTGATTTCATTGCCGTGCAAGGTAACTGAAACAACTGACGGGCTGCTTGTTACTTTCAAAGCACGAGAAAGCGGAGTTTTCCAGGCATCCATCTTTTCTGGCGGGGAAACCATAACCGATCCAGTTACCTTCACTGTGATGAATTTCCAGCGCGTACACTTGAGTATTTTCGCAAACGGGAAAATAGACCTACCCGAAGGGACCAATGGATTTGATCTTCGTCCTTCGGAGACTGAACTATCCACCACCGTAGGCGTTGTTAGCGAAGGAATTATGAAACCCCGTTTTATAAGTTTCGATTCCAGATATGTGAAGCCGTTTTGTCTTACTGAGAGCGACGTTCCTCCTTCTGAGAACAATTTTATAGCGGAAGCCTCATGGGACTGCTCTTCGTTAAAAAACGCAAGTTCTAGTGATTATCTTCGTCCGACTGAAGAGACAAATAGCAACGTATGTAATACTCACACCTCTCCGGACCAGTGTATTAGATCGAACGAGCCACCTTCAAATGCTTCTGGTGTATCATCAATGGACGGCTTCGCAGTTATGGCATCTATAACGAAACCAAGTAAAAATGATCCCCCGGTCCGCAAACTGTTTAACGTTAGAATAACGGGGCGAAGTGAAACAGACTGTCAAGATGAATCTTTATTTTCTGAGAATGTGGACATACACCAAATAATGACCTACACAGTTCTCACAGACCCCGTGATGCAGCAGGTGGAACATCAGTCTTCAACTACTCAACTGATAGATGGATCAGCATTAGCGAAAGGCGGATCCGACAACACAACAGGGAGTGACGGGAGCAGTTCCAATTTTGGCCGTTATCCACCACGCCCATTCATAACAGACACTGAGAAGGTATATTGTCCTAAACGCAATACGTGCGCATGACACATGAATGATCTGCATGTCGTACTATGAATCTGCTTCTACGTATATTTCGGCTCCTGCATGCAGGCCTGTTACGTCTGGTTTTCATGGAGATACTGAAACCCCTTTTTCAGATGGATAGTAGTATAAGATGGGCCAGAACAACACTACAAAATATATGCCTTTTTGAGATAACATAAGGCCCTTAGGTTGAAGAAATCCAACTGTCACATGACTACTTGACATACCAGATACAGCACCTGGCGTTAAAATTGTCAAGGAACTATGATATTTACACCGATTTGGGATTAATACTCGGTGGTTGGATTTTTGAGGCCCAATGTGAATTTCACCTCCGAAGCACATAATGATTGTTTACCTCATTTATAACCTCATTTGCCATCGACCTACTGTGGAAGGATTTTCAGTCCACAGTACTGCAATGGCAAATAAGTTATTGAAGCAGGGATCTAGTTGCCATACGTGATTTCAACTCTACGGTCCCATCGCTACACTAAAATTTATGGTTATTTATATTTGGTGAATGCTTCTTTCATACAGGAACTGTTTAAGATATATATGTGGCAAAAGGAAAGGATTATATTTATTGGGGCTGATGAGGTACTGATCATCCGGAAGGACTTGTGGTGAAGAATTTGGATCCTGGAACATCCTGATGGAATGGGTTCTTCTGACCACATCTGTTTACTCTTAGCGCTTGTAGGTCAGGTTCTGATAATTTTTAGTTGTGTTTCCTTTGGAATCTTAACTTACTTTTCACTATGTGAACTACGTATCGTCGATGCAGTCTTGACTCGTGAAGATTTGAAATGCTCCAGTCCCAAGTTTATTGAACTTTGCTGTAGACTGCAAGTCGATACTTGGATAAGTTGTAGTACCCAGCTTTGTTACGGAAGTAACAACTAACCGAGCCGCATAGAGGAGAATTTGTCTTTGTGCGTTCGAACAACCAAAATCCTATTTCAGAACACTTCGTGCATCCTCCTCTCATCACTTAAACGGCACAAACTGGTGTTCTGTATGAGTCAGTTTGCATTGGTGTGCATCTTGGGCATCTTTGAATATCGGGAACAATGGTTGATACTAAACGGTTGCATGTGAAGGGACGCAATGCAGTCCCGTTTCACTTTAGCTTATCGGGCTTTCCATTCTTCAATCAATCACCAGACCCTCCTGGTTGCAAAGAGCAGCTGGCCCCAGTGTCTTCCAGACCACCCAGCTGCTACTGTGACGGCAGCTGGCTCTGGTCTTGAAAGAGCTGTAGCCACTCAGATCTCCGTATTCACCATCGATAGCCGTAACGCCCCGCCAGCCCCTCTTGGTGTAACGATGACTGGTCCCAGTGAGGCGAAAATCATCTGTATCGACAATGGAGATGGAACATGCGATGTCTCATACAATCCTCCTTTGCCCGGGCGCTACACAATCAGTGTAATCTATAATGGAGAAGCACACATTTCGGGAAGCCCGTTTTTTGTTCAGGCATACCCAGTTGGTAAACTTGACCTGAGCACAGATGAAATCCGCACATACGGTGTCGGGGTTGAAGCAGACGGTACGTGAGTTTGAGAGTGCATGGTGCTGACAGCTAATGCTCGCGGTCCATATCGTTCATCATTCTAATCATAATCGAATTTCTGTCGTTTCCTCTCATTTACCCAGGGGTCTACAAAGCTTCGTATGTGAAATTCACTGTGGATGCTTCAGAAATTGACAAGGTTGGTGAAGGTGTGATTTCGGCGATTTTAACGGCACCGGATGGCGAGCGATTAGCTTGTCAAACAACGAACAACAACGACGGAACATATACTTGCAGCTACACCCCTCTGGAGGAAGGTTAGTCAAGCAGAGCTCCAAACAGATCTTTCAATTCAGTTTTCGATCTCTTTTCTGGATATATTTCAGTCGGTATGAGCGCACACTTTTCAGGGCAGAGTTCGTGCTCTTTTAGGTCAGTGATCAATGGCAAAACTTCTGTTTGGGTGCATAGTTCAATAAGCGTAGAAAAATCTTTTGAAAATTTCAGGCAGTGATTCCGTGGTTGTTGAGTTGGAAATGATGTTCCTGTTCGGATCACACATCCATCGTACGATAGCAGCACCATATATTCCTTCATTTTTGCAACGTTGAACAGAGTCCTCAGGAGCTCAAAATATTTTCGCAAAAGCAACTACGCTGAGAATGACTTCAGGGACAAAATGCTGGTTTTATTTATTGATGGGTCACACAAAGAGCACAGTAGGGCTTGGCTGCACCCAGCTTTCACACTATTAGCAGATATAAGGCTCAATGACTCTATTTACAAGAGGCTAACCAATGTTCGTCAGATTTTGGCAGGTTCTATGGGGCTCTTACCAGTTATCCGGCTTTCGTAGGCTCCGCGTGCGAACAGTGGCATGGGTCATCCTATTCTTGAAAATCAAGCGAATGCTTACTTCTAAATGTAACCAAAGATTCGTTTTGGTTTAAAGGCTACCTTCAAATTAACTACCTCCTCGGTCTGCAAATGTTGTGTGTATTAAAGAGGTAAAAGGTAGTTTTCAAGCAGGTTTATAGGAAAATACGTTGAAGGCTATGTAGGAGTGGTCGAATGCCGACCGCGCGTTGGTTCCCCATACTGGATGATCTCAAGCAAACTCCATTTTCCAAATTTCTTGCACTGACTTCGCTAGCAATGTTATTTACTTTTAAAGTCAGAAGACTTGATTCTGTTGCGATGTGGCAAAGCAGTTGAAGAGATCTCATTCCTTCGAGGTGACGGAAGAGTGACTTAGAGTACAGCTGGCGAGTCAGAAAGCCTGTTTGAACTATGTCATATGAGCGCAACCCAAATAATCAGCATATTGCTATATTTGTTTTTTTTTACTCAGTTTCGTCAGCCACATTGCTAACAAAATAAGTCTTACGGGTTTAATCACTCACCCATTCTGAATGAAATTCGTATTCATATTCACGATTTTCTTAGTCGCAGATCTGCCGAAGGTCACAAACAAGTTTCCATTGACTGTGTCAGTAAATACATTACAATTAGGAACGTTCCTATTGAATGTCTGTCCCACTTTCCCGTATTTGTGTTAGCCAGCCAATGAGTGCCCGTTTGCGACGTCATATTTTGTGAAGTTTTACGAGCCGCTGCTGCTTTGCATTCAATTTTTCCAGCAGTGATTGTTGATGTTAAATCGCTGAATGTGATGCGGATTTACTCGCGCCTCTTATAGTTAGAATTCACCGATCTACTAAGCCGTTATTAACTCTTCAACCTAGTCATAAAAATCCTCTGTACACCTTCGTCTATTATTCCCATGTTAACTCGCAAATTAATCTCAGTTCCTGTTCATTTGCACATCACTATTCCGCCTGTGCGATACAAGTGACTTGGTGGTATTCAAAGGGGAACTAGTGCTGCTCAGTCAGAGTTGATGTCTCCATTTACCTTCATATTTATTGATGTCGACATGGTTTTAGGACCGGGTAGATAATTGAGCAATGATTTTGTACCCAGCCCATTGAGTGAAGTTGTATCGGTTTGTACTCGGAGGTTAATGCAGGAACCCTTACTTTAGGGTTCGTAGGTTACAAGTGACAATCCAGTGCACTCTAATCGATATATTCTCTGTTGGTATGTTCTTATTCATTTTTCGTTTAAAACAGCACTCTTAGGAACGGAAAATGCTCTTTGTGGGTTGCCTCCGTTAGAGGCATACTATTCCTTGTCGATTGAGCTTTCACCCTAACTTATTTCGATGATTATCCAGTCTGTCATCTCACAAAATCCAAATAATTAAGGCGTTCACTTACGCATTCATTACGTGACTAAATAGGCTACCGGAGCTTCTGCTAATCGCTAACGAACTACATTATGCTTCTCTTAAAGGAAACTACTCACAAGGTTGCTGAAAACTCTTCGACAGACCACGACCGGTTTCGCCCTTCTTGGGGATCATCAGGTGGGGCAGACATAAACGCGAGATTCAGTTGAGGCGCTCGTGAAAGCGAAATTGATTTGCAAATGAGTGTATTTGTCGAAATTAGCTCGATTTGGGTTCAAGTAGAACATAAGTTTGACGGAACCTCGGGGACTGCGCCTACCTGATGAGCCCCAAGAAGGGTGAAACCGGTCGTGGGCTGTCGAAGAGTTTTCAGCAACCTTGTGAAGTTTCCTTTATGAAAATATACTGCGATATCTCGAATATCGTGCCAACTGAAACATGAGGCGGCCTGTGTGCAGCATATTCAGTTGAAGACTATCATGAACGAGAGATTCAGTTGAGTCTCTCGTGAAAACCAAAGTGATTTACAAATGAGTGTATTTGTCGATACCTTATACTTCATTTATTTGACAATTGATGATGAAGGTTCAGTCCGATAAGCTGAAGGCCAATGAATCGCAGGTTTGTTGAACTGGAGATCAGTATATTAACATTTCGAATAACTGAGGAATTGAGCGGTAACTCCAACCATGATATACGATAATGTTATATTTGAGTAATTATTCTGTCTTGACAGTTACACCGTGAACCGACAAATTTCCTGGCATAATTCTAACATTAGCAGACTTTCGCAGCTCTTTCGTCACTATTTGTGCAAACAGCCATATATTTGTATGCTGATGGTCGACATCTACGTCTGTGGACCCACTGCAAATAGACTCACGAGAATTCATCACTCCAATGTTCATCCGGATTGATTTATCCTTTTAGCTTATGTAGTGAAGTGATTCAAGATTAGAGCATTCATTCGGCTCTAGGATGACCACTTCATTGGGTTCCGTGGTCACTTATTTATATTCCACAAATTTGGATTGATTTATTCGGTCCATGCGACGGGTGTTACACTAGTAGTCCTAACTTTATTTTAAATGTTCTTCTTCGCACCATTTCCCAAGTGGATGGGCTCAAAAACCCTCAGACAAAACCTAAGCTGACCCAGCTCAAAATAAAAGTCATCTGTGAAGAACAAGACGATCGGATTGTGAGTACACTCGACTTTACAACGAGCAGATGGATGCCATATCAGCTGTGTCCTCTGAAAGTGCCATATGGTGGATTTCTGTTGCCATACGTCTGATTTGAAAATTTTCCTACTCAACGTCTTAGTGAATTCTCTTAATTCAGTGCTTCTGCGTCATGGAATTCCCACGGCACCTTTGTTTATCAATATTGAAATAGGTCTTGAACCTTGGTTTGCTTAAGTCACTTGTTTTTTACTTTCTCTGTCCCATCAATGTTGTGTTTCGATGGCTACAAGCATGCGTGAGTTATTTGAGGTGAGGTTGGAAATGTCGCCCACAGTTATGCATTTTAAATGCGCCTAATTATGTCAAATGATGGCCTACTGAAGCATTCCCTGATTTTGTTCATTTGGTTTCACTGGGCGATATACGACCAGAGGTGTTGCAGCACACGCGCTGTACGCGACTTGGGCACTTTGCCATCAACCTCATCTGTGGACAGCAACATAGCCACACTCTCCGACTTTTTTTTACTTCAATCATTTGTTTCCACTAGATGCTTATAATCATACTCAATGCAAGGTGTGAGTGACTCACTGACCCGTTTCTCCCTCCGTTGTTAAAAAGCATGCTTTTCCAAGAGTACGTTTCCAAATGTCTTATTTGAACTCGTTTGTATGTTTCAGGTGCCCACCAAATTGACGTTAGTTACGAAGGTGTTCAGGTACCAGGAAGCCCGTTTAATATTCGCGTTATTCCTGGATGTGATCCAAACAGGGTAAAAGTGTACGGCGAAGGTTTGGAGAACGGACCACATCTGTGTCCCGGAGAATCTGCAGAATTCACCGTCGACCTTACCGGTGCCGGTCAGGGTGGCTTGGGTTTGGCGGTTGAGGGTCCTAGCGAAGCTCCCATCAGGTGTCGTGACAATCGAGATGGAACGTGCACGGTCTTTTATACACCCAAGGAACCAGGACAGTATTCGATTTTTGTGAGATTCAACGATACGAACGTCCCAAGTGAGTGCAAACACCTCAGTTCATATTCTGCAAAATATATCCGAGTGATCTAGGACGCAGTAAGCTATATTGCTGGTAGTTCACCAAGCCGAAATTCGTGTGGATCATAGAAATCGATACGCCAATGATCTAACTGACGTGAACGTAGCTCACGCATGCCAGACTCAGCAGTGGTTCGCGCTTTCCGGTATGTATATCGGTCACATGCGTGAAGGGTGACTAACAAATCATACAGCACCTCATCTTATGATGTTTCACAGAACTTAAGCAACTTTTGTCTCATCATATTTATGGTGGTAACTTGGGTTGGCACTTATGAAGTGGCATTTGGGTTGCCTCGCCACAGGTCGGCCAGCACCGCCTGAGCCTCAGCAGGGTCACTCCCTCAAGATGAATACCCCTAAGATCGCCCTGAATGAATCGGGACCAGGGGAATTTATCTTTCGCTTTCACGCTGCTTCAACTGATTGGGCTGCCTCAGATCACCTCAAGGCTACAAAACCCTTGGGTTGGACATTAGTGTGCGACGCATACTGCGACTGCTGCAGTACGTGTCGCACCCGAATTTAATTAATAACTTAATAATAAATTGATAAATTAATTAATAAAACGATGACCTTGGATCCAAATACAGCCATGTTTAAGAGAGAATGAACTGGGTCCTAAATCACATCATCGGAAACCTTTGGATGGGACACCGTGATTTTCAGTGACGAAAAATATCTAATTTAGAAAACTCTGATGCACCCCTGCGGTTACGCATGAACTAAAAGGCTGTACTTCAATCATAGAGCTTGAAATACTGATGTTTTCGTGGGTAGAGAAATTCATTTGGTGATTCTGGAAAGGGGACGCACAGCCGCTTCATACATTAGGACACTGTACGAATTCCCTCTTCTTCCACTCCAGGGAGACGAGCTGGAATTTATTATGTTTCAGCACGATAATGCAGCGTGACACAGCCCACCTCACTATAATGGTTTTGTTGCTTCTTCACATCAAAATTGTTAATTAGCCCGTTTACGATTCGACATAAATCCTACTCAAAACGTTAGTGGTCCACCAGCGATATGAGTTTATGCGAATAGTCGTGTCTTTCCTAACTTTGGGCACTGGGGACTACCATCAAAACCGTATCCAGAAGCTATGTTTTGGTCGTAGCTACCATTTATTGTTTTATCACTTGTCTAGGGTACTTCTACCAGCACTTCTCAACACTCTGGCACATTCTCACTAAACAGATTTAGCTGCGTCCAAGCTCAAGCCAGAGGTTGTATTTTCGCACAGTGGTGGGTTCCAACATTGTCACGTCAACTTTCATTGCCCTACGTATCAGTAAACATTGCTTCCACTCGATGGTTACAACTCCAGTGTGTAAGAATTATGTATTCACACACAAAACACTGACGAATGTTTAATACTGGAGCACCCTTTCTCTAAGTAACCCTGGACTAACTGGCTTGTGGAACAATCATTTCGACTCACAGGTGCCGGTATACGTTGTTGGCTTCTAGATCAGTGAACCCACGCGCTGTAAGCAACGTCTTTCAATAGCCATTAGAAAGTGGAACTTGCTTAGAGCCATTGAGCTTATTTAATTCTCAAGTAATGAATGATGAGTCAGTTGAGCTGGATACGTTGTGTTTAATGTGTTTCGTGATTTCCTTCATTTCATGGGTGAACGGAACTGTCCGCGACTATCCGCGTGATCTGCAATATGCGATGCAAGAAGAAAAATTTATCTCATCAACTATTAGGAAATAAAGATAAATGGCTGCCTATGTGAGGCATCTAATTATTCTGACTACCAAACCATTATATCCACCTTATTTAGTCGGAGATTGTGCAACACGCTTGCTCAAATTACGGGCTGCAACCAGATATAATTGGAACAGTCGGTAAGTCTAACATTGACGAGGGAGTGAGCTCCGAAAGATGTGTACGAAAAGCCAGGGTTAGCAATACGATCTGAGTGCAATTCAACTGAATTATAGTGCTTCATGCTTAGACCAAAATTTTATCAGTATGAGCAAGTAACCGAATTCAAGGACTAAATAACCACGAATTATAGTCATTGAGCGTAACTGCAGAGTACTCTACCGTCAGATAGGGCGAATTTATGCATTGATTACGATAGATTAAGCAGAAATGCACCATTGTTTACGTTACTGAGCCTTGTTTACCAGTCCATGCAAGTATCAGTATTTTTGTCCTACTGTCCTTGCTCATGAAGGCAGTAGTTACCAATGCGACAAAAGTTACTTGTCGAGGTTTTTTAATCTAGTCAAAAGGGCTCTGTGATTAAGTCGGACCTTTGGCATATAGAATGCCGTCTTACATATAGACTTTACCAGTCTCATCTATCATTAGTGAATTGTTACTTCTGATCTTTCTACTGGAGCTAGGCAATGATTTGGAGAAAGCGGTGGGTAAAAACAGGGTGGACACCCTCCTACATCCCTCACACTTAATCGTCGTGTTCTTAAGTGTACCTTACCTTAGGTAGGGCGTAATGCAACTACTCAGTGCCAGTGCCATTGTTATAAAGAAGTGATAAAGTGTGCGGCTGGTTTCTAATTTCGACAGGAGGTATTTCACCAGATCCGGGGAAGAAATGCAACAACATCGCCTATTTTCCTTCAATGATCAATTCATTCACGTTCTTCAAACTTCAAGTAAAGGCATTAAGTAACCGAACTGAAGTCAGAAACATTGTCATGTAGTTTGGTCAAACCTCTGTCAGTTCATCAAACGTAGTTTAAGTTACGTCGTTTCTTGAACGTGGTTGTGAAGCATCACGGTATTTGGTTTTGAGCCCAGCCACGTAGTTCAACACATGTTTACCCAACACTGTTCTTAAAACTGTGTGCATGCCCATCTGTAGGAGTCTTACCCCACCTTAGCTAACATTCTAATGCGCTGCTTATATGGCTGACTTTCTAGATATCGTAAACGGTCTTAGCTAAAAGCCGCTCTCAGTTGAGTCTGATTATTTGTTCGGAGTAACATGTCAACTGTTTGACCATATTACCGGATTTTCCGTATTTCAGATAGTCCATTTTACGTAGATGTGAAGACCAAAGTTGACCCAAGCCAAGTACAGTGCTACGGCCCTGGTCTGGAGTCCGGATTATTACGAGCCGGTTGGCCGGCCTATTTCACAGTGGACACGAAGAAAGCTGGTGATGCCAAATTACAAGTGCGTAGAGCCAATGTTTGATGATCATTTGCATACAATGCTTTCCGGTATTATTCAGTTTCTTCTCATCAATGCGTCTTGTGACAATGAGGGCGCACCTGGTCCGGTCTTTTGCTTTCTTATGTCCAGGTTTCATCAAATTATGCCGACCCGCGGCTGAGTAATGTTCTGGACTGAGTTGTGAGCGTACACACTTTGCACGATATTCAGTGAATCTATTTAGCCGTTGGTCATCCATCGATTTGCTCATTTGTGGGAGCTATTTCTTCATTCCAAACCAGTTACCACTATCGTGTCCAGCGGCAATAATGAGGCACACCAGTCCAGATGTCTGGTAACGTGTGGCAACTCAGGTCCAAATCGCTTAATTGCGGAGAACACGAACTCGGCACAGTTCTTTTTCATTCCGCTGCGCAGTTAAATCCGCCCCACGTATTCACCTTTAAAAAATCGTGTAAATGATTTTATAAGCAATTTGTTTCGACGGTAAAAGTGGAATATGGGAGTCTTAACATGCAGTCACAAAGAGTCAAGCACTGTTAGGATGAGCAGAAAAAGTGGCTAAAAACACGTTTCCAATAGACAAATGCAAATATTGGATGGTAATTGGAAAAACGTCCTGGTAACTCACCGGTCTCTGTTTAAAAAACTATGTTTAGACATGGGCTGCAAAGTCCAATTACGCCGAAAGGCCTTTTGGGACGCTATTACACATTTTTGTTTTATTTGATATCTGTTGGTCGGAAAAACCCGATAAGTGACTTTCAGCTAAACAATGGTAAACTTGAGTAAAAGGAAACAATTTTTCTACTTATCAGTTATCTATGGTGCCACTGACCGGGGGCGCCGGTTACTGTGATCTTTCTCCAAGTAAACATTTTATTGTCTGAGATCCTAGCACAGAACTGTCCATACAGCGGGTGAATTTTCCGAAACCAGCCCTCATTGTCTGCATTCTGAAAACCTCCATAATGGCTGTTCATCCTTTGGCTATCAAAGGCGATGTACGACTTTGTGGTTACGTACACCCATATTTAGGTCTTTCTTGGTGCAATCGTAAGGTTTTTCTTATTTAGCATACCGGATGTATTATATGTTGTACGACGTACATGCAATCAACGCACTTGCAAGGCAGTATATCTTTTATGAGAAGTCTGCTTATTCCGTCTTCAACGCAAACCATCTTCAGCCACTGCAGTCGTTTTATTTTTCTGCGACACATATCCCTACCAAGTAGGATAAGGCTTTATTTATACTTGTGAATTCTTTGGAGTACGGTTCACTGAATCTCTACGTCATTGTTCAGATTGTCATCATATTCTGCCCTCTTTAGGCTTCAGCGTGATATCAAAAACTTAGCAAACGTTCAAGCGTCGTTCGGAATCGTGAGGTACCTCGAGAGGACCTCCATGCATTCATTCATGTTATCTCGAAGCACACTCTGCATTCCGGATTACCTATGTATGACGCTGCCTACGTTTATGAGGGATCTGCTTTCACTTTTCGGCTCTTGCCTGCTTCCCGAATTGATAAGGATAATCTTTGCTACTTAGTTAAACAATGCGGTCAGCCACATTGGGATGTTCTTATTATCGTTGATCGTAGTGTAAGGAGATTTTGTAATTTTTAATTGATATTTCGTCTTGTCAGTGAAGCCAGTTTATACTGAAGAGCCGAGAACCACTGTACAGCTGTTTCCTCCAAATTGGGGATTATCAGTGGTGCGCGTCTCACGAAACTCAGGGAGTTTCGAATCCTCAACCTTCGGACTCTTAGTTGAACACTTAACCGTTCGGTTTCAGGCGGTTGAACGGCAGTGATTAGCTCTCACTTAGGATGTAGCGTTGCTCGTCCTTCAATCACAGGAACCACATCACGTGGTCACGTGCTGACTAACTCCTCGAGTGATGATTTCTCGGGTGAAAGTTTTACTCGTCTCGTGAAATTACTTTTTATCTGGGCCAATTGTTCTTATAGTCACCACAACAGATGCGTAGGCATTGACGTGTTACAGTTTGTGTGGATTAGATGGTTTTATATACGGCATTTGGTTGACTGAGACTATTTGGACAACTAAAAAGTTTGAGATATCTATGTTTTGTTGTCATAGATAAGTTTTCACTGCAATCCGAGATATACACTTGATTATTTAAATATGCTTTGAAGAGTCACCGTTTCAACCTGTTACCCCTATCTTCGGGCCAAATAATTTGTCAGTTGAACAAACGATAATCGTCAACCGTAAAGTGGTAAGATGTCAACTAATACTGTCGTATGCCATTGCTCGCCGATCTATATTCGAATCTTCAACAGGTACCGATAATCGTCGCTGTTGCCGAGGGGATTAGACAATCTCCAACATTCTTTCACATCTTCTATCGTGTAGTGTTACTGTTTTTTCAACTGGTCGCAAGAATTTCGCATTCCGGGTTTTGGTAACCAGTGGAAGCTAGAAGGACCCGTGTTCGAACCGGAGGTCTTGGCTGAGAGTCCTACTCTAGCACACTTTCAGTTCTTTGTGACAGTTCATCTCAGCACCTCCACGAAATTGTCAGAGCAGTCCCAATTCGGGTGTTCCATGTTCTTCGGGCTCGGTACATTGTTTCTTCCCTACTAGAGTCTCACGTTTCCATAGCATGTTCGGCACTGATCTGGAGGCTGCTACCTATGCTTTAGGATGTCTTCCACTACCGGCTCTTTTTCAGTCCAGTGAATTATTTAATAGTGTTCTGAAGTCGTGAACTTCCACATTTGCATAGCTTCACATATACGCTTCTTAGGCGTATGTCACGTGATTATCCACTTAGACAGCAACTTATTATCGATGTCAGTGTCGTGGATGCTTACTTGACTGGCATGATTGTTGGGACAGCCTGGCAATCACTGAACTGCACTATGCTTTCAATTAATCATTCAGATCATTCCCCTGGAACTACGCAAACTCTTACTCTGTCTCGAGAATGGTCGTAACTGTGCGAAAATCTGCACACCGGCACGTCACATAGGTTAGGACATTTGTGAAATACCTAGTGTGCTGGTTTTGTGGTTGGTTTGTTCACTGTGCTTGACAATTAGATTGCACGCGTTTCGTCACCAGTCGAGGAGACATCGTCATTACGGGGTTGGGTAACTATGATTGAAAAAGGAGCAGTGCGGGAGATATAGCTTGGGACGAACAAGCTTTCGTTTTCTGGTACCACATTAAATCTCGCGATACAGTTATAAGCCCATTCCACCACACCGTACTGGCGAGAGATTTTTTAATGCATTCCTATGGTTACATCCCAAAACCTTTACAATCCCTGTGTCATGTTTTTTGGGGATAGCAATGATATTTTGTCAGGTACACTGCCTTTCAGAGGAGCTCTTGATTCAGATTAAGTTTCATAGCCCCCTATAACTTTGTACAATGTGTGCTAAGATATTCTGTGGGTTTGCAACCGGGTGGAAATCAGACGCACTTAGCCTCGGAAAAGATGTCTGAAATCTTCCATTGGATTAAGCTGTGTGAACTAATTTTTAATCCATCCAGTCCTCTTGTATGCCTGGATGATGAGTAACCATGAGAAATGCATAACCTTGTTAAAACAATCTCAGCTAGCGTCCTATAGTGCTCATACATTTTACAACCTAAAAGACACTTCAAGCCAGTACTTCTACTAAAACTGATCTTCCCTGTTTGTACTCCTTCCAGGAGTGCCGTCCATCGATAAAGAGCTTATTCTAATCAACTGTTGATAAAATGCAGTCTCCGAGTAGGCCGCAGGGGCTTCGGTTGCAAATATGCGGCATTCAACTCTTGGCCGTTTGACTTCGATATATTTCAATATTTCCTTTTTCGAAATTGTTCCATCTTTATGGTTTCTTTAATTGCGGTAAAAACAAGCTCTTCTCTGTTGCTTGAAGATGAGGTCTTATTAACCTGTAAAATGTGCACCATAGCACTACTGAATGTCATTTTAGACTGATACGTGGTCATAGACTTATTCGTTTATCTGCGCGATTCCGCTATGTTTACACACAGCACTTCCATGGGGTGATCCCACAGTTTGTCCCACCCATTTTTCACTTTGTAACCCTTCATTCAGTTTCTAAAAGGAAATTTCTTGTAAATTTTGATTATAACTACTACTCCCCGACGGCATCATTCACAGTAATGTCCCGTAAGGATGGTTCTCATGGAGCTTTTCAACACGCAAAAATAGTCATATAATGAGGAATATAAAGTGTGAGAGGTAAATGATTCACTGTAAGTTCTTATGCCGAAGTTTTATACCATCTTGGAAGCAATCATTTTAGTCAAGGTATATTGTCTCACTATATGTACAACTTACCATCTCGTATGTCCGTCCGCAGGTTCGGTACACACCTAGACCTGGAGGAGAAACGCGTCCTGCGCATATTCAGCCCTTAGGAGCTGCTGCAGGGAAAGACCTTTCCCAACCTCAACATTATCATAAGATCACCTACACCCCCGAAGCAGAAGGATTGTGTCAGATTGAAGTTTTGTACGACGGGAAACATGTTCCTGGATCTCCTTTTTTAGTTCAGATACGAAAATCTTGTGAACCGGAGCGTGTACGTGTCCTTGGACCCGGAGTAGATGGTCCTGTGCTGGCCAGTCTGCCTGCCACCTTCACAGTTGATGCTCGAGATGCCGGTATGGGTGATTTGACTCTCGGACTGACTGTAAGTAATATCATACTAAAATATTACATTCCATATTGTGAGTTTGTTACTGTTTTCTAAGCATTTCTGGAATCTTGATACAATTCCAGGATCCAAGGGGGCAGTCTGTACCTGTTCGTGTCGTTCCTCTGCCCGTGGATAACGAGTCAATCGTGACGAATGGTGCGGTTCCCTCTGTGACCAGTTTAGCCTCCGGTGATGTCAGTGACACCGGGCTGTTGTCCTGTACTTACGAACCATACTTAGTCGGTCCACACAACATTCATGTCATGTTTGCCGGAGTGGAGGTGGATAACAGCCCTTTCGTTATTCAGAGTGTTCCAACCGGCCGAGCGGATTTGTGTTCAATAGAAGGTAAGAAAGAATTAGTATAAAGGTTTGTTTATGATTTTCGGTATTCATGTGTACGCCTAGATATTGTTGACAGTCTCATTTCAGGAAGATCTGAGCACCGTTGACCTATCCGTGCCAGCGTTAATGACAAGTAGTACAGTAGGTTTCTTCCCAGATTGTCTGAGTGAGCGCTTGGAGGCGTAGTTACCTCAGAATGCTTGTGTTAGACCAGCACCATGTGCCGCCCTCATCCAGTCTTTTGTCTTTGTTTCACTTTAAGGCTTTAAACATAATTAACTAAACTTTATGGTTGTACAGCAATGAAGCGTCAGTGTCAACATTGACGTTTTATTCTAACGGCAAGTAGTTCAGTTCAGTCCAGAAAACTCTAATGAATGTGGGCATCCTTTAAGAAGTCTTGCTGTTCCGTATCTCTGTTTAGGTGCAGTCTGCCTGTTGGCCTGTTGAGTAAATGTGCTGCCATGGATGCACCCTTAGTTGTCTTGCAGTGTGACTTCGTTCATAGTGTGCCTATCTTATTTTCATCACATAAATGGCACGAAGGTTATGTTTACCACTTGTTTTCCACATCATACATGGTTAACATATCTTAACTTACCGTTCATCTTAGGTACTGCCCATTTATGGTAGTTTGTTACCATAAATTTGGACTTATTTTATTAGCCAATACTTCTACACGGTCTTGATCATTGCTTTCGATCGCCTTAGTTATTGACTGATGAAAAAGCTGCCTGGTTTAAATATTGGGACCTTGGCTTATTGTGCCTGGCCTGGTAAGGCTTTTTACGGGTACTCCGTGCAGCTATATGGAAGCTGATATTAGTTACCTAGGTTCATGCAGACGATCCGAATAAAGTTTGAATTTTTTCCAGGTCTGGGTGACACTGAGAAGGACAATGGCGAAAGCCACTTCCGTTATGTTTAGAGCACAAAGACGAGTACGTTGTTTCTTGGCCTTCACATTCATTTTGCACTTATTAATTTCGGTCTGTCAGGCTTTGATTTCCAACTGGCGTACACCGCGAATTGAGATTCCAGAGAACCACGAGTTTATTAAGGTTAAACTGTGAAATTTAAAGCTGAGGATGGTTCTTATGTTCAGTGGATGTGAGGTAACCTAGACGTTTCTCTTAACAAGCTTACGATCAAAATGCTTTCAGATCCGATTAGTGAAATCATCCCTATCGAAACGGAGAACGTGATTAAAGTCAACACCGCTAAAGGTGGCACTGGTCGCCTTACTTGCCAGGTGGTTCAACCTGCCACGAAACCTGGTGTTTCAGCTACTTTGCTACCTGTGGAGTCTGAGGAGAATAAGGATGGTGTCGTTAGCGTGTATTACACTCCGAAACAGTTGGGCGAACTATGCGTGGAACTGCGGTTCGGTGGTCAGCTGATTCCCGGTGGCGAATTCACGCAAAAAGTAAGCAATTGCCCTTTGTTTGCTTTACTAGGTGGAATGTTCTGTATAAACGTTATCGCCTAAATTTTGCAGTGATATTTTTCTCGTACAGCTTGTCTTGATTCATTGTATCCATTCGCAAGGTAATAGCGGTCCTAGGTGCATGGACCGTTCAGTAATACGTGGGACCTGGCTATCCAGTGACGAAATTCATTAGTCCAACTTACCCAACAGTTTCCATTTGTTGGTGCGACACTCCTTTTGCGCACTTTCCACATGGGTGCGTCGAGTTTCCCTCAAATTTGCCTGTCAGTGTGTAGACTTGCTTGCAGTCCTACTAGTCGGCAAGGCTCGGTAAGGCTCTTGTTCCGCATAGGCCGTGATACATGCTATCATACATCAAGTTTTGTCTCATATGTGCATCTTTACGTTGGTACCAGTATGAGCTTCGACTATTTAGGTTTCAGCATGGCTGCCTTCTGTTTCACTATGAAATACCAAACGGGTTCCCCAACATTCCCAACAGAGCGTGTGCTGTAATTCTTATCCAAGAAGTAATTTCCTCTCACTTGCCTCGTGTCATTATTTCCAAGCAGAGGAATCACAAAGTAAACTGTATTTCACATTGATGTCATTTTTATGTATTTATCTAATAGCAAGGGTATGAGTAGTGGAGCCTCATTGAAGTTGCCGCAGTTTAATTCTTCACTCTTGTGTTGTCACACTTTATTACGCAGGTTGTCACGCGCGAGGAGGCTGCTAAACCCATAGTAAGTTGGCCCGTTGAGATATACCTTTGAGTTCTCATCACTCTGTCCCATTTTCTACTGTGCCTTGTATCATCTTCGAATGTTTCAAACAGTTTTTAGATGTGAAGAAATTTGCTGGTTCCGGTTTCAATACGCGTTCCAGGAATGGCCAAACTGATTCTCGGTTCTCACCGTTGTTAGCTGTCATCAGGATGAAATAGGGAAGCATGAAATCAGATCTTCTCTTGGAGACACCATATCCAAACAGAGTTATTTGTTTTCCCACCGGAAATGTTCGACAAAATTCGGTAGAAAACAGTGAACTTCATAATGACACCGCTCGTGAAAATCAGTTTATCCCAATAAATGAATAAGGACATATGAGCAAACTGTTCTCTAATTAACCACAAACTTCCAGCATTGACTTACGTTTTTAAAAACAACACAAACCCAGATTTCATGGTTGAAAATACCCATCTAACCACACACTGGGTATGTCTCTTCCATTAGTGGTGAGATATTTGTAGGACAATCGCTATGCCCGGTGAACAATAACCACGACATTACTTTCCTTAGAAAACGCCTGGTGCACCATTTTTCATTGGCTTACTGCATATTTTCTCTTCCAATGGGCCTGTTAATCAGTTTTGTTAGCGTGATATGCGGACATTTAGATACATACTGGTTTAAGAAAGGTTAGCAATCGGTTGATTTATTGGACATATGTGCTTTGTAATCGGGATGCTTGTAACCGAGGTGCTGAACAACCACGGAGGGTATGGGTCCCACATCGTCTCCAGATAGTGCACAGGGTTTACTCTCGGCTGGCTAGACGCACTTTGAGTAACTTGGTTTGATGTTGTCAACTCCACACACACAGAACAATGCTTTAATCGACACAATTCACCAGTGTCCCAATGTATTCACTTCTTTCCCGTCTAATTACGCTGCATCGCCATGAGTTGAATGATTTCAATGCACTCGGGATCTCAGACGTGCACCGACGTCGGTGGTAGATCGACATCGACGCGCGCTACGTTTGAACCACAGTAAGCCTGCACTGCTCACGCTGTGCCGTGCCGTGCCCTTTTGAAAAAAATAATACAGTGCGCTAACGTGCAGCTGAAAGCAGTACAAACCGGAGCAGACGTTTCCAAGGCCTTCGATGATCCATCAAGCCGTTCGTAGGCGCACTCTGCAGTAAGAGACATTTTGGTAGAATAAAGCTCAGCATCTCGGGTCTTTATAGATCGGGGCGGAAAAAAAGGCCTTCTCTATTGTGAAAAAAAACTCAGTTGCAGAACTGATCTAGGCTAATGCCTGTGCGAATAAACCTAAGGACGCAAGAAAAGTAGTTTGAGCGTCCAAATATGTCTTGAAATCAAGTTGTTTGAAAAACTTTTACGTGCCTCAAACGCTTTCACCTTCCATCTTTGGGGATGAATTTACACGGGAAAATGTTGAACCATGTACACACGTTAATATGAATTCCTTGTTCTCCTTGCCTTTACCGTTTTCAGTTACACAGTGTGCCCTGAACACAAGGCTACAAACTGCAACGAAAAAAACAAGCGCTGACCAAATAAAAGTAAAAAAAAAGCTCTCGCTCAGGGCACAATGCACCCAATACACCAGCATCATCCAATAAGGGAAAGTACGGTTGAGAGATTTGTGTTCACTGAGCAGCCATTCGCCCGAATTTCGTTAACAGAAGAAGTGTTTTGTTTGGTGCCATCGACCTTCATGTGTTAGCCACTGAATACCATTCATTTGGAGATCATTGTCTAAATTGTTAGAATCTGTTAGCGAGGGAGGGCAAGTGAACTCATATTGCACTCATTCTCCTAGTCACAACAATACACGGTGGTCAAATCTTGCACAAAACACCGGCTCTTTTATTAGAGCCGAAGTTCTTGGGATAAATGTTACCTCTATCGACCCACCAGGACGCTGAATAGTCGGATAATATAATCGTAAAAATCCTTCATCCAAATGCGTCAACTACCCAAACCAACAGACACCTGTCTAAGACGCACTTCTGGAAAGTTGAACTGAACTGAACTCGAATTTGATTGACTTCATCTCGATTTCCTCTTGTTTTTTATCGTGTTCACAATACAATTCTTCAGTCTGATCGCCATTATTTCGTTTACGCCTACATGAACATCATCTGAGGGCTTGCCCGCTTCTAGCTGTTTTTATCCAACCACTTCAATCTAATCTTTCGCACAACCAGTCCACGGCAGCCATTGCTCACCCATACAAGTCTGCAAAGGCCCATTCTGCTCGTCATCCTTTTTTGTCCACTGTCTATTTGTATTCGCGCTCTCAGTGGCCTGTTTCATCTGTACGTCCCAAAGTCCATTCCCTCATCGTGTCGCGCCAGTACCAATCATGGTGTTTTCTACTGCACATGGGCTGACGCAGCTGTTGCACTGATCTCACCAGGGTGCGATGGATACTCCACTGGTAACCGCATCCGCTACAAAATGCCACATGGCCTCAGTGACGACACCACGACATAGTGGGCGTTACTCCGTCATAAAGGGGTTTCGAATGCCACCTGGAGAACATGGACTCCTGGTCAGTACTCAGTACTGCCTAATCCGCGTAAGAACCGTGTTGATGGTCACCGGCAACCATTAAACCCTGCTCCTTGTGGATCACACTTGGATATAGGCAAGAGCTAGAGCAGCCTACTCGGACAAACGACAGATCCGGCGGAGTGGGCGATTAAGATCGACCCAAGATCAAATTGCTTTTCTAACCGTTCTGCTCTCCACACTTCCCTGCTGTCCTTCGGTCTGCACCTGATTGTGCAAAAGCTTGAACTGCACCCTCGAACAAAAGCAGAATGTTTCTGGGACCTTCGCTTGTACACAAACATCCACGCTACTCCATAATTAGTTCCATGATGTGAAACTCTGTTCATGCTACGGTGTCCCCGGTAAGCCCAGTACTGGCTCAGCTATCGCAGTGACGAATATGCAGGCTTCTGGATGTTGGAAAACAGTCTCACTATACAAAGCCTCTTTGACTGTCGATTTGACATTTCATGCTTCTCATGCACACAGATTCCTGGTTGAGGTTCACAGCTCATCAAGATAGCCAGGATGGAACCCACTTAATAGCTGTATCCTGGCGGCCTCACACTTCTTAACTGTCGCTCTTAACAAGCGTACTCATTACGCCCTATTCTCTTAGAATTCAAAAGGTCATTGTGGATGCTCTGTAGTGAGTCCAACGATCCTAAATGTCTGCGCTCAAACTCATTCGTCGGACCTCTCCGTCAGGCAGCATTTCGACGATGATCCTCGGAGTGGTCAACCGTACACCTAACCGCCATATCGTGATGGTTGCTGACGGCCGACTCGCAAGAACCGGGACTTCAACCTAGTCACACTCTTAGGCCAACTTTTTGAATTTGGTTTTCCGTTGATTGATTGCATTGCCTTCAATCTACTCGTGATATCTAGCACACGTTCGCAACATCCTATAAGGTATTTACTCACCTAGTACTCCATTGGCGGGTCGCCAAAGCCTTTCAAACAGGCCGAATCTTTGTGGTGGCCGGATGAGCATCGTCTGCTGCTGACTGTACTTCCTACTCTGGAACAGAAACTGGGGATAAATTCAGGTTAAACTACAACCTTGTGCGCTCAATGTTCGGACTTCACCCTAGCGCCCGGCACAAACCACCACTTAAAAACGGATCAACGTGAACCGCCTTAAATACCCAGAAAAGCATCTCCAACTCTCGGACACGATCACCTGCTAGCTTGCCGTAATTTGCACTTCACCGAGTTCAACCATTCCCCATCAAAGAGTGCGGCTTCTGTCTGAAAATGTCCATACAACGGGTCGCCAAATCGAACCTCGACTCAACATCATGAACCTACGGAAACTGAATCTCTGAAAGGTCCATTCTCTCTCATTAAGCTGCCCAGGTGCGGTCAACCAAAAGACGGGCAATGAGAGGAAGCCGAAGACTTCAGATCACTACTCAATCGCTTATCCAGCCAACAACCACTAATCTCACACACCATAACCTCCACGCCGCACGCCATTAATAGCAGCGCCTCTGGCCAGGTTGAATAAGTTGAACTAATCAAGCTTCTAAAACAGAATGTCTGCAGTTAGAGGTAGCAAGTCGCGGAAATCTACAAAGCCTGCTTGCTGATAGTCCTCGAACCTCCCCACAAGCTCTCTTGCTCAATTTGAGAAGACTAAGTGTCCCAGTGGATTCAGAACACAACGAGCGGTTCGTGAGAGCTACCGGAACATCAGCATGATAAATATCTCGGCCAAATTATTCGCCATACCACTACTGCGCCGCCTCAGAAAACCAAGAGAATCTCACATTGGACCGTCCGACCCGTTCTAACATGCGCCTGTGAAACCTGGCCTTACCCAACTGTCGATCTGTGAAGACTCTAAGTACTTTATTGCTGGCGCCTAAAACAAATACTCAAAGTAAGTTGGAACAAGGGTATCGGATTATGATGTCACAGACTGTCGTTATAGTGTTCTATGCCTCTCCACATCAATCCAGTGACGCAGGCTGCAGTGGTTGGGACACGTCCTTCGCAACCTGCGAGGTTTCCAAACTCTCCATGTTGCTATTGCCTTGCACAGAATAGTGCTGTCGAGCCAGAGGACAGTTAAAATCCTGGTTTCTAACGCTTAAGGCTCACACTGAGGTAGAGAGTGTGTAAGCGATCCACTGGATCAGGTAATGCAACAAAAGCCTGTAGCCTTGCTCGAACCTCGCTTCCAATCATGCTGCGTAGACAGTGGCGATCAGGGATGCTCTTGAGGCCGACCCATCCTTCTACAGGTAAGAGTCACCGTAAAGTGGGTAAAGCGAAAATCAAGTACGCATGCGCGTGGGAGGTAGGTGGTAAGTTCGTTGGGGAAATGAACTTTCTCACGACAAATCGACCGTTTGGATAGTCCGGCTTTCAGCCCGACATCCAGTCCCCGCTTGGGGGCTTGCCCCTAACGTCAGTGACGTAAACAGGCTCTATGAGATGCACCTTCTGATCCCACTGCTTTCAGCGATGTAAGCGTTGACCACCTTGTCTCGAGCACCTACGGCGCAGACGTGAACAAGACAGCTTTGCCGTGTGGGTTGAATTTAACGGGAATGAGGATGGGACTAACAGTGGTCTGTCACCGCCCCGGTGCACGTCCGAGACCGGGGACGCATTCAGATCGGCTGACTTGCTACGCCGTGTCAAATTCAGTGGAACAGTAGTCAGACTAATCGAGACAGTGGTGACTTGCACCGGTAAATTGCGCAGATTGATGTGATCAAGTAAGAAATGAATGTAACTATGATGGGTGCCTGGATTGTTGTCAGCTTGAAAACCGACGGTCAGTCGTGGGAAACTTTGCGAGGTTACGCTTTGGAGACTACAGGAAATAAGAGAAAAAGCGTTGACGAACAGCGGTGGTAGTTAAGAGTCCACAGTTGGGTTTTTTAGCCATAAACCGTGCACCTGGGCTAGGATTGCTAGGACTAAAGCGGTAAAGCTAGATGGGATGATAGAACGAGTCGAAGATAAGGACCCACAAACCGCCGCCATCTTCCTCAGTAGTAAACAGATTCCCCTGTCTATTCGATAGGACGTGTAAGATATCAGGCATAAGCTATTTTCTGACCATTGGCTGCGCTGAAGTGCAAACTTGATTAGGTTTTCGTGTCTGATACTTATCACAAAACTGAACTCTCACTTACTACTCGTTTTCCTCTTCACCTATTCTCACATCTTGCATTAACATTGCTTATTTTCCGGAGTTTTCTTCCACAAAATTCAGTAAGACTGGTCGTCCATCTTTGCGTTGACAACTACGAAGCATTCTTGCCTCCGGCTACATTCATTTTTTATCCGGTCTCAAGCTAACACTTCGATCAAAACTCCCATGCCGTAAATCCAATCTACTCATTTTTTCTCATAGCTCAGGCTCTATGTTTATTTATAGTTTTAGCAACCGTGCGCCAGCGCGCGCAAAGGACTCACAGGTACATTGTGGACTCACTTAGGGGGGCTCCTTGGCCGCACAATGCTCTTATCTGCAAAACATTTGCGAGCGGAATAAAACTTTTCACGCCAAAATGTTGCATTTTGTTGCGTATGTGAGCGAACCAAAAATCACCCAAATCTACGTTCATTTTTTTTTTCAAAACTCACCAACTTTCGTTGTCCACTGGAGCAATCATACCTCTGGTGGAGAAATTCTGGTGAGATACGTTCCTAACATCACTGGGACCCCGGGATGCCTAGATGGGGCTCAAAAGTTTGGACTGGTATTCTGAACTCAATTGCCTGTCTGTTTTAATCCGTCAGGGATACGTCGTACCTTTCGAAAATTCGATTCCATTGTACGAATACTGAGCGCCCCCACTTAGTGTCACGTTTCTCAAACAGACGGGTCCATTTTCCCACCATGCTGTGCTATAACCCGAAATTCAGAGGTTTATTCCCTCAGCAAGTCCCTTGAATCACCTGTCCTTGCTTCCAGCGCTTTCGCTGTGTGACACTATAGAGCTAAACGGCCTGGCTGGTTGCTATACTGTTGAATGACTGACCCGCCGGACTGGAGCTGCGCTCATGTACAACCATCAATGCTTGGCGCATCAAGCGACCAAAACGGTGCGACAAGCAAAAGCGCAACTCGGCAAGGTCACCTAACTGGTGTTGTACAAAATGAACATACAAGCAATCTAGCCACACGAAAATGAGTGAACTTAGCCTAATGCCGCAGCGTTCACCTGTGCGTTAGCGAACCTCACTATTTACCGAACCTCCATAGTATAGCACTGATCAGCTCGGTCTTGTTCTGTAAACCGAATGTGATGAGGGTGAGGTTGATGATGATCTGTCGTCGCCTTCGACATTTTACCGTCGTTTAGGGCACACCGAACTCAACTGACTCACTACGTCTGATGAAGCTGAACGGACCATTGACTAAAAAACTGACAAGGCATGCCGAGAAAATCTGTATAAAGCTGCTTAAACTACCTTGAACACAGCATGTTGAAAGCTCCAGAAACAGAATTCACGTCTAGGGATTTTTGTCTTAAATATTCGTTTTATCACATATGTGCCACCGGGAATGTACAAACTAACCCCTTTATAACTTCTTGATGAGTGGAATGAAGAAAGTGACATTCAGCAGCATGTAGTCCACGGAACGACAGTTCCCAACAGATGACACGTTCGCTAAAATAGATTTTATGCCATCTTAGTCAACTTATTGATGTGCGCCAGTTCAGATTTACAAACATTTGCAGCAGTACGTACAGGCGAACGCACCCGCAAAGGATGGCTCCACAAACTTCGTAGACAGTGGAAAACTGAGCTTGTTTTCTCTTCAGTTTTACGAAGGCTTGTTGTAAACCTATCAACTCTTACTCTAAGTAGGTCCGAACTTGAATTTCTTTCTTTTGGATTGTACCCTAAAATACATCCGCCAAAAATCTACCGGGGAAATGCGAAGGCCGTAACGGAGCACTTTTTTTATCACTGACGTCTCCTGAGAACGAGGATTGGTTTAAAACGAAACTGATATCGTTTGTGGCATACCCCATGAGCGCTAACACACGAAAAGCCCTACCGGACCTAAGGAACTAATATAAACGCTACAATATTGAGACTGGACGATAGGTCCAGCGCTGTTACTCTTTACAAGAAATCTAGGACTTCCTGTCCGACCCATCGAAGTTTCTTGCAAAAAACAACCAATGTGTTTTGACTTGTCCGTGAGTTACATTTTTACTTTTTAAGTGGGTTTACTTATCAACTTATTGATTGCCATATACTCCGGCTACATGGGTTACCTAAGATCTATAAAAAAGTCCACCAATTTGTCCAATACTACTTAGCCCAAACTAGCCAAATGATTAGTCAGCATTTTCAGACCTGTACGAGTTGAGCCTAATGAACATTGTTTTGCGATTCCTTACGGGCTTTTACCATGCCTTGGGAAGTTCAGCATTTCCAGCCTGACACTGTTCCTTCGACGTTCAGTTACTAGTTACGAAGGTCTTTCTCGCAAGTTTTTTAAAATGTGGATTCTTATCAGCTCAGTCACGTTTCGTCCTACCACCTGTCCCGATTTTCGGGAATATGTATCCTCATGTGTACAAAAAATACCAAATTCTACTTCCAAGGTGGAAGCTTCGTACAACCAAGGGAATTCTTCCAGCACCGACGTTGAATGATATATTTGCGGTCAGAGACTAATATCAAGAGAACTGCTTTATATAAAGGATTTTTGAAGCGATAATTTGTCGTTTGCATATCACGAGCAGCAAACTGTAAATTTTCTTCCCATGTTTGCCGTCAGAGAGATTGAAGTAAAAATACAATTGGGGATTGTGGAAAACGATAGATTCGCCTGAGACAACGGAATGTAATGAACTCAAACTGGGGATTTTCCTAGATCCATGCTCGTTCACGGTTGTTGAAACAGGATACCTTCATGAGAGAAGGCCTTAGGTCGATGGTAGAACTCTTACCGGTTGTATATCCACTGCATTTTCCAAGACACTGGTGGTTAGAGATATCTGGTTAGCGGTGGAACTTTGCAGTTTTGAAGTCCGCTTCTTCTGCTGTACCCTTTCTGTGAGGAAAGCATTACTCGAACGTCGATATAAAAAAACTTCATTCCCTCTGCTCCCTGTCAGCACCTTTATCCTATGTGACAACGTGTCGTTCTCAATCACTTGGAGATCTATTCTCTAAGATACGATGGGCCACCGTTCTGTTTCTTCTCTTGTCTCTTTGTCCTTTTGGTGTTGATGGATGCTGCTCCCTCCCTCCACCCGAGGTTTCGAACCCGATAAGTTGGAGGGTTTGAGATGGAAATGGCTCTTTGTTCCATGCATTTAATTTTTCAGTTGAGCTTACTGACGTCGGATTATGGTTGCTATCATTATTTCGTGATTTAGCTCGTCATCGATGAACATATCTGTGGTCTCTTGAATCACCGTACGCGGTTTATGCCTGCTGATGGTGCTGTCGCTTATTATTTGAGTAAATGTTGATGTCACCTGATACACAATTTTCTACATGCCTGTTTTCGTTATCCATACGTGTGACTCACAATCTCGATGAGTCCGATTATGAAAAGTGCATTGAATCCTAATTTACGACGTCTAATTGGGTGCACCTCTGTTCCTTTCCATTGTTGATGTGAAGCTAGCGTGTAGAGTGAGACACGATTTAATGTGTTGGGTACCTGTTGCGGTTTGTCTTGGACGTTTGTCTGTTCGCTTTATCCCCACATAATTTCTTCTGCTACTTTGCAGAAAGCTACCTCACAATTCCGTTCAGTGGAATTCAGACTACCAGCCCCGCGGGGCGACGCGGATGTGGAATGTAAGTTGTTTTGTAGCTCTTCCTGTCTGTTTGGGGTTGAATTGTCTGGTGAATTTGTGGTTCTCTCTATTGGTGATTTCTATTCTACTCGCATTCACTTTTTCTATTCGCTTTGCAAAATCCACTGTTGAATCTTCAGTGGTACGTACCTTGCATGTCATTACTGGGCCTTGCGCGTGCAGCCTTTCAAAATTTCATGATTTCTCTGACGCGTTTAACTTCACTGCTTGTATGTCACGGAGATTATTTTTCTGTCGAAGCACTTAAGAGGAATTCAATCAATTTGAAATTGTTTGGTACCGATTGGGTAGTCATCGTTTCAGAGAGGTTTGGTAAACAATCGGTGGATTTATTGCTGGGCAACGTTTCGCTTTTGACACAAAAGCTTCGTCAGGCCAAGTGAGTAAGTTGCCAGGTTGATCGGGTTTTAAGGCAGTCAGGGAACCAATCCGTGAGATTTCTTATGACTAGCCGAATTGATCAGTGCTGGGTGTCAGTCTGATGTTCC
>SJOL01008062.1:35189-74434 GCA_004794785.1 Opisthorchis felineus | reverse complement strand
GAAATCTCACGGATTGGTTCCCTGACTGCCTTAAAACCCGATCAACCTGGTAACTTACTCACTTGGCCTGACGAAGCTTTTGTGTCAAAAGCGAAACGTTGCCCAGCAATAAATCCACCGATTGTTTACCAAACCTCTCTGAAACACTTAAGAGGAATTTGAGTCAATCCAGGGACTTCGTGACAGCCGTATTTTTCTTTCGCAAAGAGTGACGGCTTCGAGTCTGACAACTATCGCATGAACCGTGAGACTTCTTCGTCAGCCGATGCTATGAGGCTTGAGTGTGAAACATTTTCATTCTGTTTTAGAATAATCATAAGTCCATGCCTCGCTAATCAGAGGACGGTATATCGAACTTGTAGGCCTTAGTGAACGTGAACGAGGTAAGCCACGACCACCTAATAAGCGGTACCTGTTTGTGATGTAGACTGACTCATCAACAACAGTTCCGATGTATGTGTTCCCTGAAAGATAGATTAAGTATTACATAATATAGTTGCAGTTCACTTAAAATACTTTTCAGCCAACCGTACGTGAAAGGTAGCTTTCGCAAAGTTCTGAAAATGAGAAATGCCAATAAGGATGAAACAACTGTAAGGTGATCGGCTTTTCAGTAGAGGCTCATCCTGAACGTCGGAATCAAAAATGGGAATTTCTGCATTCCATTGCTTACAAAACACTCGAATGTGCACTCAATCGTCGTTCGATACTCAGTTTATGGTGTTAGGCTGCTAATTTCGCTTTCTTAGCCCCAATGTAGCTTCTGGTTGACAAACGCTTGCTGGTCTATTGTAGTGTGCGATGTAGATGCAGTCTATGTTATCGTAAGAAACGAAAATCACTAGGGTGCATTTAGCAACCGAATTTCGATGTAAGAAAATCTACAAGTTTGAATCGTCTGTGACCTCATGTCGCGTGATCACAGCAACGGTGTTATGTACAATAAAAGAATCCCGATTATGGAACGTGATCGCTTTACTGGCTTGGTAAAATTTCTCATCATTGTTGTTTCTCACTGAATTGCGCATCCTTATTTGTGCCCGTTGCCAAAACTTTTGATTGTCTTTTCACAGGCATGGTTGTCCGACCGTCTGGGACGCACCAACATGTCACACCAACCATCAACCCAGACGATACAATAACGATAATGTATGATCCCGTTGAACAGGGCATGCATGAGCTTCATGTGAATGGCATCACTCGTGCGAAGCCGGGCGACATCAGGAGTAGCACTGTGGCCATGCCATTGCAAGGTAGCCCATATCGTTTTTTCGTGGATTTGGTGGCTACCGGTCACGTCACTGCCTATGGACCTGGTTTGAGTCACGGAGTAACCAACCAACCAGCAGAGTTTACAATCAATACAAAAGATGCTGGAGGAGGTTTGTCCAAATCTATTCGCGTTTATGGATAACCATTGAGCTAACATCTTGTCCGAACTGTCATTTATGTGGCTGTTTACGTAGTCCACTCTATAAAACTACATCAAGACTAAATCCTATCTTTTAGAGCATCAGTATCTCGTGACCCAATTCGCTTTATCCATGTGTAGACTGGTCTTTAGCCTCATGTTTTGTTATATCAAAAATCCTTTCCTCGAGAAAACGTTTCCAAAATTCTGACTTTTTAATGTCTCAGGTTCTCGTTTGCTTCAAGTATGATGTAAGCAATCGTTTTAAATGAAACTACCATATGCTCAGTCCTGTCTATGTAGTAAGCGGTGTACTGAGGCCTGTCGTTCACATCATCCAACACAGTGAGCTTTAGAACAGCCAGGTTTCACTTCGTAGAGATGTTCACTGGTATTTTGAAACGCCAATCGTGAAACGTAATCAACTCTGAACCGAACGCCAACCAATGGAAAGAAGAGAAATAAAACAACGGCTTACCAACACACTTGCACCCGGTGCGTTTAGCTGGTCACGCTGTCCCCTCCTTGTCCCTCCTTTGTTGGACGCACCAGATACAGTAAGCGTAATCAATAAGTCCCGCGTTTTAAATACAGAAGACCCGAGTTCGGTCCCCGTACACCATTGCCCGCCGGTCTTCGTAGATGTAGTTATCTTTTCTCACGTTTGCTTCCCGATTAGAGTTGAAGCTTGCTTGAACTATCCCAGCGCACTTTACTTCCTGTCGCGTCTTTTAAGTATCTGAGCAGCTAAACGCCACCTTCTTGTTTTACCTTGAAATAGAACTATTGTTTTCGCAGTCACCCGGTTAAGGTGTCAGTAAGTGGATTCTCCGTAAATCGACA
Source organism: Opisthorchis felineus (assembly GCA_004794785.1). NCBI lineage: Eukaryota > Metazoa > Platyhelminthes > Trematoda > Opisthorchiida > Opisthorchiidae > Opisthorchis > Opisthorchis felineus. The sequence continues at coordinate 72,180 of SJOL01008062.1, read as the reverse complement.
AAAACGACCTTAATTCGTATATCTTCCAAAATAGGTGGTCTATCGCTGTCCGTTGAAGGACCTTCGAAAGCCGAAATCAAGTGTGATGAAAATGATGACGGAACCTGCACTGTTAGATATTATCCATCTGCTCCGGGTGACTACCACGTTACCATCAAATTCCAGGATCAGCATATTTCAGGATCACCGTTCTTGGCAAAGATAGTTGGTGAGTTTAATGATGCTTGTTCTGTTCACTTTCGTTCCCTTTTGTATCATTCCATATAGATCAGCTACTATTCTGCATGCCTGTTTGAATGCACACAGATGAACGTTTGATCTTGAACTTGAGAGGTAGGTCAATGCTGGATTGCGTCTCTGTTTTGCACTGACTGTGATCGCTGGTGTAAGCTCATGCGAGCAAGCAATTTCTGTGTTGCGCTACTTGTACTTTTCACTTGCGCCGTCATTGCACTTACCATAATTTGGCTTCATAGTATATTCTCCATCTGTTTATGGGTTTTCTGTTTACAGTCCTGAGATTCCAACCGTGCTAAGTTGTCATTCATACACTCAACAAAAACCTTATTCAAATCTACATAGTACTTCACTTCATGGTCTGTGTTGCTGGTTGCTCTTTCAGGATGTTCGTTTTCTGAATGTGCACACTGTAAAACGGGGATAGGATTTAGTCTCTTTGGAATTTTTGGAAACTCCCATAGATGAACTGTGTTTGTACAGATGCATTATCAACTTTCCAACTTTGTCGGATTCACTGGATGTTTTCGGCTAGTTACACAGCTTACTTGTGCTCTGCTTGCAAATCCTGTGAACTCACAAGCTCACAATGTTAAAAAAAAGGTGGCAAGGAGTAGGCAGTAGGGAATGTATGCGCGTGTGAGCGAGTGCCTCCAAATCATGTAATCCTGTACTGGGTCACATAATATCAGAGTTGTTCTGTGTGTTTGTCAGTTCGTGTGGCAGATTTCATTGTAGCTCGGTTCTTGCATGGGAGATGAAAGAACTTACGCTTGACTCTGGAATTACACATGAAAGATTTGCACTGGGCTTTGTGATGTGTTATGATACCATGGAAGAACTTTCCCGTAAAGGTATTCGACGCTTTAATATGTCCGTAGATGTATAGTCTTCTCCCGACTTTTCCTGATGTACTTTTTTCTTTTAAATTCCCCACAGCATCACGATAAATTAAAGATTACTCCAACCCATCTAACTTAAAATCTAATTGCTATGGTTTGGACTTTGTCTTTTTGGGTTCGTGCTTGCTTGCACTCATATCGTGGTCGTCGCTATGAGCTGCGTTTTTTTAAGTGACAGACAATTTTTACAATCCCGTCCGTTTGCTGTATGAGCCTTGTCCACTAGTTAGATAGTTGAGCACTGACTTCCCATTTTTCAGGTGACACCTACACCCGTGCACAGCTGAATATGGGAGCCACCAGCGACATAGCGTTGGAAGCACTTGGCGACGATATCTCAACGCTGACTGCTAACGTACGGTCTGTTTCGGGTCGTGAGGAGCCCTGTGTACTCAAAAGACTGCCGAATAACCGGCTCGGTAGGTTTCTTTCTATCGACAATAAGTCGCTTCCAGCTAAGGTCATAAATCACCGGCAGCTTCCAATGAGGTAGAGATATTCGTGTCACTGACTTATTTCAAGGACAGAACATTCGGTGGACAACAAATAATCTCATCTGTTACGTCTGATTCACAGAATGCTAGGAATATTCCACTCATAACTACAGTATTCTTGTAATTAACTTAACTTTCGGCTCACACGTCAGCAGTTACAGATTTTTTTCAGTAGTTTGTGCCTGAACGTCGTCATCATCTAGACCTATGGCAACCACTGTTGTGACTGTTTCACCATAGTGTTATTTTTCTGGTGCATAAGGACTAGTTTGAAGACCATTCCCCAGCTGACTTGTGCGCAAATGTAGGTTGATTACTGGCTCCACACTTGTTCATGGTGGTGCGGTATTTGGAATGAAAGGTTGTGTCTGAATGCGTTTATGGCCTCGGTAAATTACAGAACTCTGGCGTCCTCTTCACATTAGTTGCGGCCATACTGTCGTCACCATCGGAAGACCAGGGAAAATCTGCATTTTACGGTATCGACACCTTTCACCTTATTTTTGGTATCTGTATCATTCACCAAATTGGGGTTACACCCTGCTAGTGGTTACTTATAAGTAGGGTTGTTCCATAAAGTGTAACCAATTTTCTGTATTTCAAAGACCTGTAATTCGGATTCAGCATTTCAAAACCGATTAATTTTGCACTCAATACGTTGATTAGAGGCTTCATTCTTAAGTCAGAATAGAAGGGTAACTTTGGTCCTTTTGTGACTTGAACTTCAGTGTGGAGTTGTGCCCGTGAATTGTCTTGGCTTAGATCTCGATGTGTGACATTCCATCAAACGTCGGTACATGTTTGAATGCCATTCGCCTTAGCTCCTATGTTGCAAGGACTGAATAATTTAATGAAAATACCGAACCTGCTAAACTCGTAAACGGCGCAATGCATTCGGTGAATAATGACGGAGATGAAATGAAGCTCTACTAGCGCTCGGACCGATTTCCATGATAACGTTTACTTTTTTTTGGTTTGTTTTGATTTGATAGGAATATCATTTACACCGAAGGAAATTGGTGAGCATTTGATCAGCGTATATCAGGGAGGAGAGCACATAACGAACAGTCCATTCCGTATTCGAATATCGGAGAAAGAAATTGGTGACCCGAGGCGTGTGCGTGTCACTGGTCCTGGACTGTTATCTGGCGTAGCAAATCAACCTAACCATTTCACTGTTGATACCAGAGACGCGGGTAAGTGCACCTTTTGAAACAGTAGGTTCAAAGGCTTCCAAGCACTATTTAACCGGTTTTCTAAACTGACTCTCCTGTTTTTTTTCTGTTGACGATTAAGGTTACGCAGGTTTGAGCCTTTCTATTGAGGGGCCAAGCAAAGCGGAGATCGACTGTCAAGACAACCATGACGGCACTTGCTCAGTCATGTACCTGCCAACTGAACCAGGCCTGTATATTATCAACGTGAAATATGCTGATGTACATGTCCCTAACAGTCCATTCACTGTGGACGTTGGTGGAAAATCCCTGTCTCGCGTCACAGAGCGTATAACCAGACTTCGCGAGGCCTCAACTGTGACTACCGTTGGAAGCCGTTGCGAACTTAGTTTGCGAGTTGCTGGTAAGTGATCCTTATCAGGGCTGTTGCGGTTTCGTATGGGGCTCCTCAGGTTTTTCAAGTCCTTATTTCGTGATTTAAGCTGATAGGCCTCCCGTTCTCTATCATTCCACAAACATTTTGAACGAATTTCTACACTGTCGATTTTTGCTCACCAGTATGAAGACTCGCCTATTTTTTATGATAGCACAATATACGTCTAAACGACTTAACCTTATGCATTATAATTTCGGTCTTCTTTAATCATGATTGTCACAGGAATAATTGTGACTACGTTTCACTGGAATCCATTTTTGTTCAACGTTCAAATATTGTGTAATCTATGAAAGCATTAATAAATTCGAATAAGACACCGTTGAAAGTCGCTGGTACTTTGAAAAACGGAAACACCATACATGTCTTGGTCACTGGTTTTGAAAAAGTTACCTCAGTGCTGTCAACTCTGCTTCCTAATAATTGTGGATGTAGCGTTGTTTTGCGTGACATACACCTATACAGTCTTTCGGTCATGATGATTACTTTGCTCACGCATATTCCGTGACGAGGAAACACCTTTGGGAGGATTAGAATGGGGCGTTTCCCCTTGGGCGGGACAGATACCTTGCGATCGCCCTTGTTCTCTCCAACCGGACATGGAACTACACTAGTTTGTGAACATTTTGTACTTTCCCAATAACTTTCCTCAGATAATCTTTGTCAGTTTTTGGACACCAGCGTGTATCTTCCAGTTACCTCTTAATAAGGAATTAAAAAACATAGGGACCTGTATAATGCATGCGACCACCTGATGCATGGCCCATTTGGTCACGTATTTCGTAACCAAAGGAGCAGCCGACTGAAAGCCTGCCCTGTCCGCCTACGCTCGAATCTAGGCCAGACTACCCCCCCCCCCAAGCGGACAGGCGTAAACAGTGAGAAGACACACAGGACCGGTAATGACGAATGCGAGACGGAGTTATTTACCTGTCCATTTTATGCATCACCGTTCGACGTTTGTGTTAAATACAGTGAGGGAACAGTAACACATTATGTTGAAAAGCACTGAAAAATCTGACTATTTAACAGCAGCCCTAGGTGATAGAGTGTTTGACCATTTTGATTCTCACAAAAAATCAACCCAGATATTCTGTAATAAAACTATAAAACTATAAATTGTCGGAAAACGACAAAAAAGAACTGCAGTTTTCGGGAGCTTGTTAAGGTTTTTTATTCACCCTCTCCATCGCTTTCATCGAGGAGTGCAACTGTTTGCTCCCAACACATTCTGTTTATGTAGATTTGTCTGCTTAGTGGTACGTGCTCACCCGTATCACAGCAATGTAGAGGCAACACCTGCGATTTGGCGGGACACTCAACTGACGAAGGTTGGTTCACGCCAAAAGCCACTGAATCGTGGTATTTGCCGTCTTCAGTCAGTCAACTAGCTGATAGGTTTGTTGTCTCGAAGAGGGTCACAGTAAAAAAAGCCCAATGCTATATGAATTCCTTTCTCTTGACAATAATGTAGTACGCCATTGTGTAATATCATGATGGGTGTGATGTCCGAGCAGTGAAAACCACAGAAAACAGCTTGCTTTGCAATACCTGAAGTAAATTGATGAACTGCATGCGGCACACTAGTGAACTGCATACAACGAAGTTAAAATAACTTGAAGCATTAAAACGGCGGCTGTCTCTAGGAGGGACAGACATTCCCGCCCAGGTTTTGATCCAACGCCACCAACAACTGTCTATCGCACAATACAGTAAGTTACTACACTTCAGAGAGAAGTAGAGCCGGCAATAATTCACTCTTAATTCACACTCTATTCAAGGAGAATATAACTGTTGCACACCTGTTTGTAGTTTGCATGACTCGTTTAGCTCAAAATGAAGACCTCTGTGTAAAAGTTTTCTTTTTTCTCTTGGTTCTTTATTCTGGTGACCAGCATTCTTCCGAAGGCTGCGATCTTAAGTGCTAGTGCTACCCGAGTTCGTTCACCTCAGATTACCCTAGCGGAATTTGTTTTAAGTGTCCTGTTTAGAGCAGTACTGTCAGTCGTCAGGCGCGTTCATATCTTACAAGACTTCAGCGACAACTCAAGAGCGCACTGGTCAGTCGGGGATTGGTCCTTAAGTCTTATGAAGACGTATATATGAACCTGCCGACAAATTCCATCCTAGTTTCTTACGTGTCACATATATTGTTGACAGGGCTACATATCCGATATGCTCGTGGCGAATTGAACTACCGCCCTACTTCAATAAGCACATTTCAATAATGAAGAAGCTTCATGTGACTTGGAGGCAAGGTTGGTTTCGCGTGTTGCACTCAAGTAAATACAGCATCGGTAAATGTCTTAACATAACCTTACGTGTGTCGAATCACGCTGGTGAGATTCGTGTTCCTGTATAAGTGACTTTCGAAGCAGGGACCTGCAATGTGGTTGAATCAAGGTATTAGACCTTGGGGCTGTCTCGCGTCATGAAGATGTGACGTGAGCGCATGGTCCGTTTTGCCCCATGCTACGCGGTCACGAAGACCGGCAGTAAAATAGCACTTTTATCGCTGGTGTTGCTGTCAATGATGGCGTTAGTAAGCGGTTTGCTGTTGTTGTTTTTCGAGAACCATACCCTTACACTGTTCACAAGGCCTGTGTACACCACCGACTTCCCTGTGACCAATAGAAAGGCACCATCAGGTACTCGATATTTAAGTTACTTTTAATGGGTAAATTATGAATTCCAGGTGGTTTGGTTTCACTTTTATTCCGTTTGATCTAGTTGACGTTTGTACGTTTACTGTTTTATGCATCGCCTGCATCACCAAGTATTTTCAATCCCCTTTATGGCCACGCAGACACAACCTTGCGGGACATGACTGCATCGGTCACCGCTCCTTCAGGAGACACCTATCCTTGTGAGATAGTTCAGGTGGACACCGATCATTACAACATCAAATTCGTTCCACAGGAAATGGGAGAACATTTGGTCAGCGTAAAACATCGAGGGATCAACATTGCCGGTGAGTTATTCTGATGTAACCTTACTGGTGACATTTTCATATGCATCTATCTATAATTAATCGATACCTTTATTCTTGTCTATTGATTTTACGTGAAGCCGAATAATGTGTTGAACATTAACTTGCTGTGGAAAAGAGTGACCAATTCAGAACATTTGAAAGAACTGGGTTGACCTCGTTTCTAAGCGACAGAAAACCATCACCAAGTGATTGTGTAGCCTCTAGTTTCCACTGGATAAAACATGTGACCTAACCTGCAAGTAAATGAGGCAGAAGTTCTACACTGGAAATATTAGACTGTGTATTCTGACACCGCTGACTGAACTTCTATGAGTGAGAGTTTTTCTCCATCAGTTCACCAGTGGGCGTCTTCCTTTAGGAGTTATGTGCTCATTTTTGAGATTTGCTACATAGTTTGCGTCAAAAGCAGCTCCACATGTAAACTAGGTTGGTCTTAGTTACGACAGTTCTGTTGTGGCAGCGAGTAGACAGACTATCACCGACTTTCCAAAAATGGAATTTTCGGTCGAAAAAGCTTATGTACATTTTAAGATAATACTGGTCCTTCTTGGTTACCACTTTGTTAGAAGATCTTTGGACCGAATTTTCATCTGAAGGATCTACTTCGATTTATACCTTCCAGGTAGCCCTTTCCAATTTACTGTTGGACCTATTACCGATGGTGTGGCTCATAAAGTGCGTGCAACTGGTCCTAATCTACAACGAGGTTTCACAAATGCCATCAATGAATTCACAATCTACACGCGAGAGGCGGGTGCCGGAACGTTAGCTATCGCCATAGAAGGTCCAAGCAGAGCAGGCATTGACTGTGTAGTGAGTGTAGACTTCTTCTTTGATTGCCTTTGTTTTTTTCACTGAATTGGGAAAACAACAACCAGCAAAAAAGCACCGAATTAGTAGAAGTATTTTTTCTCTGAAACCAAAATAGATGCCACACAGCTAGTTTATGCTTCCAGTTCGTTCCTGGTTGGGGATCCACCAGGAATACATCTGCAGCTTCACTGTATATGCTATTATCTGGTAGGTGAGAGATATGGAGGCAAATGAACACTTTCTGACACTGATAAATGTTCAACACGAAGTACATTGATTAGGTGAAAGTACTTATTTATTTATTTACTTATTTATTTATTTAGTGTAATACCAGATGTTTCAATACTCCAGTGAATTCGCTTTTGTGCACAGTTATTTTTGTTTTTCTTTATAATACCCACCTATATGATAAATTTTTCCACGACTGTGGTTCTACTCAATGGTCCTATACAGCCGTGGTGTTCATTGGTAATCGCATAGATAGCGACTGAACTGTTGGTCGAGAATGGTAGTTGGCTTTCAAATGGCTTGTCACCTTACTGCGCGATATTGTTAGTATATGGTTGGATGGGACGAAATACATACCGGACGGCAACTGATGATACCTCTTCTTACGGTGACAAAATGTTTTCAAGCCGATTGGCACGTCCTGCTAACCTGTCAAAATCACCTGATCAACAGCTGAATCCATCTTGGTGCGTTCAACTAGGTGTCACTGTTAATAACCGTTTGAGTTATTTTTGCGGATGCCTGTTGGCCTAGTAAACAGCATCCGGAACAGTTGGAAACTTCACTTTCCTTTCGGGATTGTGTGATTCGTGGATACCTTGAGATAGGTAAATTACCATTTCTGATCGTTTTTCTTCATAATCTCCGATGCAGAAATAATGTCCAGTTTGGGGGACCAATCTAAACAATCATTTTTGCGAGCCCAAGGAGTATGAGTTGAATTTTTTTGTTTGTGGTGTAGTTGGCTCCGAGAGCGCCATCAAAACAACCTGGTCGAAACTCAAAAGCCTCTTCAGCAACAAAGTATGACTTTATACATCCGAAAAATTCTAGTCAGCGTAACCGCTCTCTCTGTTGCACATACTGCAGATGATCCATGTTCGTCGGTGACTTCGAACAATGAGTATGGTGGCGATCAACTACATCCAACTCATGAGTTGCGACCCAGTTGTGAATAGTAACCTTGACTTCAGGGGGTTGTTTCTCCGACAGGAAACATATGCGCTTCTTTGGGCATGCGCTTCAATTCTAGTTACTTCGAATAATATCTCTGCATCTAACCAAGTCATGGAATGTCCTGAGACCAATTACTGCGCTAACACTAGAATGAAGGTGTTCACTTATGTGGAGAGACTGCTTGCAAACGGATGTATATTCCAAATGGTGGCCAAATTTACAATAAAATCTAATCTGTCGCCAGAAGTTTGCAATCTGCCACTGAAAGTTCAACGCAATGCCCTCTTGTCGATTTCCGGGCCAGCAAATTCACATAACTGCATACCATAAATAACTGTGCAGTCACCACCCCCCGAGAGCTGTATCCAACCAGTAGTGTTTTCTAGATAACTGTCATATTTTCCGGGAAACAGTGAAATTTTGCCGAAAAAGGCTTTTAAACTCCCAAAATTTTTGGGGCGATCCGTTTCTCTATGCTGCTACACCAGTATATATATCCCATCAGTCTCCTTGCAAGTCTCCTGGCGCCAAAACCAAAGCGTCCATCTCTAGACTTCTTTGGAACTATCCTGAAATTTTCGTAGAAAAGCCACCCCACCACATGCTTATTGAGCTGGAATAGGTGGTCCCAAAGTGAAAAAAGCTATTTGCACAGGCCATACTAGTTCAACGTAATGCTTCGAAAGCTACCGTCTGTGTTATACGACCCGTCGGTTTGAATCTTGAAATTTCATTCCTCTAATCCTCAGCCCCTTCAGGAAGGCTGTTCGTATTAGCCCGATCATCGGAACCTCTACATCATAGTTTCAACACCTCCGTGTACTAGCAAAACTATTCCATATAATTTCTCCCTTTATCTTATGTACCTCGTAACAGGAGCGCGCAGACGGGTCTTCTGTCGTCTCGTACCAAGTCTCACTACCTGGAACATACCACTGTTCAGTCAAATTCAACGACGTACATATTCCATACTCTCCGTTCGCCATTCAGATAGCTGACTCTGGGCGCACTGGACGTGTAGCGTCTTATGCGGTTCCTTCGCATGTTTCAGGCCTTCAGGAGACTGCACCGGTCGGATCAGAAGAATTTCCCTCCCAGGTTTGCAAGTTTTGCGTACAGTATGAACAACTCGTTATCCGCTTTCGAACTGTTTGACAAATTAGGTTTGCTTAATCCCGATCAACGCGTTTCGATCTTATCAGGTGTACATAACCTAAACAATCTTGTGCTCAGGTACAAAGTACATGCGATCTTCGCACCGTGTCGATCGCCACGTTCCTGTACATCGGATATACAATTGAGTTGCTAAGTATGATTAACCCCATGCACAGTAGTGGTGCGTTTCTGAGAGTTTCGGGTTCTCTGTGTGCGTCCGTGTATGTGATAAGTTATTTGTAGTGAATGTTCGAATGGGATAAGCTCGTTTTTTATTACCCTGAACTACAACACGTGTGTCGTTAACCCTGACCTCCTGTCTCCTGTGACACGTGGCTGGTGACACGGGTTGACATAGCGTTGGCTGATATTAGTGCAGATGGGTCAGCAGCCTCTCCCCCGTTTTCTTCACATACGCCTGACACAGTTATTGTGTCCGGTAAAGCAATTCAGCCTTTTCACTTGATGGAACAGGGTACTTGGGCCCGTTAAGTTTGACGCACATATTGACTGTGCATGCACTACTTCGTGTAACCTTTGAAACCGAAGCAACCTAAGGTAGCCGACCGTAGTGGTTGTTAGTGCACAAAATTGCAGGAGTTGGCGTTTGGGGTATGCATTAGTTTTTACCATTTTTAATTTTTTTATTTTTTTATTCAACAGTTCTTATCCTTTGCACTGTTTTTGCTTGATGCAATAGATTTCTGATGTGGCCTTTTTATGGGTGAGTGCCAGAATTCGACTGCGGTAATAGCCTGAACGATTCCGCCTAGGTAACTACTATATTTGTCGAGTCTGTGCACCATGCGACATGTCACTCTGACTTGCCCATTACTTTGAAGACTTAGTCCAACTTTAAAGGAATTACGAAAAATCTGTTCACAACACCAGCATTTGTTTGGCATAGTTATGTGTGCCTCAGATGAAGAAATGGGTTGAATGTACGCGTGAATAGAATCAATCCAGGCATGCAGAAAGTACGAGTGTGAAATGAGTTGCGGTTAGTTCAGCAGAACTGTTTACTTGAATGTGCATCGCAAGCCCACATGCCCCGACCTCAACGTCAAAGTTTTTCGAATGATTTCTTGAAATATTGAATTACCAATTTGTTATTCAATGAACACAGTGAATCGTGTTGGAGCACTTGGCGGTTGCTTCTAAGTGAGCCCATTACAATGCACAACTCACCGCTGCTTTTTAATAGAGTTCCTGAGGACTAGACCTTCCTGGTCTCTAGAAATTAAACTTGGGAAATTTCCTTGAATTATTTATGTTCGGCTTTTGAGTTTGTATATACGTCTACTTGTCTGATACTGTTGTTTGTTTGATTCCTCTTACTGCGACTAGGGTTGAAAGGAAGGATGAGTAAGGCTGTTATCAACTTTGTTTGTCCTCTAGATCGGTCGACCAGTTGCATTCACAGTACACCACGAGTTGCTTGGTGGACAGGTTTTACGTGCTAGGGTCCAAGCTCCATCTGGACTCATTGAGGAAGCCGGTATACAGCAGGTTGATCGAGACCAGTTTGTGGTTCGTTTCGTGCCCATGGAGAGTGGTCCTCACTTTGTTTATGTGCATATCGTCCCGGCCGAAGTGGCTGACATGGATGTCGAATTGGGGCCGGGATCACCTTATCCACCGTTGGAGGGTTCACCCTTCAGACTCGTTATTAGCCACCAACCAGCCGATCCTTCCATGGTGCACGCGAATGGTGAAGGACTACGTCGCGGGCGAGTCGGTGAGTTATGTCTTGCTTTGATATGCTTGTAATTTAAAGTACTGCTCCATTCTCTTCTTCCAAGCTGTTCCTGCGTTGTACCCCAGCTAGTCCTCACCCAAACCTATGAGTTGATATTATGAAGATTTTCCTGTCACTCTAAATTTTGCCAGTCTACTAACTTTGGTGAAAATGTTGAATACTTGAAGGCCTCACTTCCGATATTCATGAGTAACATGGCATTGTGCCATTTCCCGCGCAGCACCGAAATCCAAATCATTGTAAATTATCATGCAGTTCTTCAAGTCGCACTAAGCTTCACTTTAGATTATGCCACTTCACAAGAATTCTGTGCACTAATGGTTTTACAATAGCGACTAAACTGAATTCAATTCCGCTTCCAGGAGAGAAGAACACCTTCTTTGTGCATACTGCAAACGCAGGAAGTGGTGTTTTAAACGTCACCGTCGACGGCCCAAGCAAGGTCACTCTAACTACGCAAGAACGAGACGAGGGTTACTCGTTTTCTTACGTGCCAACAGCTCCAGGTACCTATGAAATCAGCATCAAATATGGAGGCAACCACCATATTACCGGCTCTCCCTTCAAGGTATGCCTAGGCCTCATTCTGTCTGCTTTTTCCTGTGTTCCGTCATTTCTTCCCTTCATTTTGTGCACGCAATAATCCCTCCATTCGTAAGTCATCTTAATTTTCCGTACGTGCTCAGGTATTCAGCATCACCTTTCCTGGGCATGCGTCATCATCATCAACAGCTGTGAAAACCGTGTGCTTGCTGTACAGTGGTTCTAGCTGCCACAGTTTCGTTCAGCGATGATTTGGGGTGGTGGTGTAGATAGCTACGCAGTGGCGGCGATAACTCATATAATTAATGCGTCATTACAGGGGTGTCAGTGGACTTCTAACTCGGGAAATTGTGATAGGAGCTATACATTGAAAGCAACAGCTTGGATGCAGGTGCACCACTGAGGGCGCGTTTGGGCCATGTTTGACAATGTCTCTAACCATCAATGTGTCCCGTCTCGGGGTCCCCATCCATTGGGACGGCGATGACCAGTGCAGCTGAGTTTGCTGGAAATGGCTTTCTTACTTCGCTGTCAAGTCATTGTTTGACCTCCCCTGCCTCGTTCCCACCCTTCGCATGGTTGTGCCAGAAGAGCCCTTCGAGGAAGTCGGTCGACTGGCATACGGAGCACGTGACCTAGCCTGCGCAACCCGTGGATTGTGATCAGTCCACCTATCGTTGGCGAGTTATTTCATTCAAAAACCGTTCAGCGAACTCCAGCACTACTAATCCGGAGTTCTCATCAAACTCGGGCAATGTTCTGAAGACATCGATGGTCAAACACTGAATGTCTTTTAACGTCCTCTGCACGCATTGGCTAGGTTTCTGACCCGTATAATAATACAGAGCGCACTGAATCAACGTAACCTCGACCATTAACGGGTAAGATAATGTCACGCCTACGCCGCAGGTGATGCAGGATCACGAAAGCTGTTCTGGCCTTCCAAATCCGGATGGAAATATCATCTTTGGACTGATATAGCTGCCCAGGCAGACAAATTTGTCTACTACCTCAGTCGACTCACCCGCAAGCATGAGGTTAGGGTTCGAGCCCACCCAGTCTTGCAGCAGCACTCTACAATTTCCAGGTGTGACGCGCATGCTAAACCGTGAGGCAGAATTATCTAGATTAGTTAATATTGTTTGCATTACGACGGCGTCAGATCCTAAACGAGCTATGTCGTCTGCGTACGCGGTATCTGTGGGCGAATGAACTTGGAGCATTTCGATCCCACAGGCATTAGAGGCTGGTAGTGAGTCTTCCGTAATCATATCAGTGATGACTTTTAAGAGGAAAGGTGAAAGGGGACATCCTTGCCTGACACCACCTGGTGTGGTGAACTCAGGTGAGAGCTTCTAGTAGACCTTCACACGTCCGCGGGAGTTGGCGTACAGCGCCTTAAGGAGGGTCAAGAATTTATGGGGAACACCTTTGCTCCACAGGCACTGCCATAGTGCCTGACGATCCACATAGTGAAAGGCAGCTTTCAAGTCAAGGCAGACAACCATTGTTGGGCGCCAGAAGGAGTGTCGGTGCTCCAGAATCTGTCAGAGGGTGAAAATATGCTCAATGCATCCTCTTGCATGACGGAACCCAACTTTGTTTTCACGGATCTGTCTCTCCCTTTGTTAAGTCAAACTTCGAAGGATAAGACCAGAGAGCACCTTCGATGCCACAACTAACAGGCTGATTCCACCGTGGTTTCACAACGTCCGCGTTCCCTTTTTAAGATAGGAATAACTGTCGACATGCCCCATTATGCAGGAACTTTCTCTTCACTCCATATCGCATCAATGAGCTTTGTTAAATGGGTCACCAGGGATTCTCCGCCTTCTTTTAACAGGGCTGGAAACAGACGGTCCGGTCCTCCTGCCTTCTCACCTTTCAGTAGGGATGTCTCGTACTTTATTTCTTCTTCCGACGGTCGATTAAGGTTTGCGTTCCATTCACCCGTATGCACTCTCTCCAGAGGCTGTGTTGAAGGGGGTCAGCTAAACTGTTCTTCGAAGTGTTCGGCCCATCTTTCCAGTCGACATTAATGAACTGTTTTTTCACTTATCGTTTCACTGACCGTTGCTTTCCTAGAGCCGGTCGATCGTATCAGTTGATACAGGACACCGCAATTTCTGGTAGCAAAAGCCTTCATCTCCTGAGCTTCCATTATCCACCAAAGCTCTCGGTCTTTCCTTAGGCTCTTCACTATTTGGCGTTTGAGAGATTTGCGTACGCCGTCGTACCAGTTGCCTGCTGGTACAGATATCCTGGCGATCTCGGCGATGTGCAGTGATCGTTTGGCCGTATAGGAGAAATCGGACAACTAATACTGAACGGCGCTGGCATAGCTCCTTTCACATTTTGCCATGTTTCATTGGCATCTTCGCTACCAGTGTAGTGTTGATTTACTGTAGAGTAGTTGAGCTAGCTCAGATCGGTACTGCTGAGCTGTGGTAGTTCTCCGAAAATATTGGATTGGCATGCTTTTTACTAACTTGGGCCTGAAGTGAAACGAACTGTCAGACCTGCGCGCACCATGGCATGATCGGAATCAAGCGGTGAAGAATGAAAGGAATGAATGGCAGTCTTGAATTGACTCACCATCGGTGGCTGATGGCCACAGGATCCAAGTGGATCCAGCGTTGATTCGCAGTTGGTGGCCAGGTTACGCGATGCGTACCTTTATGCTGAAAGTTCGTACTGACCAGAAACAGTTTATGATTAGCACACAACTGGAGAACTTGCTCTCCGTTGTCTGTGCGACGATCATCGACTCCAACTCGACCTCCCAGATGTGATTCTAAGGAGCTCAGGCGACCGACTTGGACATTCATATCGTTCTCAAGGGTCACTGTCAGTGACTCTTGCTCGACGACACCGTTTTTTATGTTGACTAGTCTTTAAATTGATTGATCTGATTAACCGAACGTCGCAAGGGTGACTGTTACTTGAATGACTGTTCAGTCCAGCAAACGGGCTGAGTGCAACTCCCACATCATCACTGGACACACGAAGAGGGAAATACGAAAGAGATGAGTTCGTCCTCGGCGTAGTTCTGGTCAAGTATTGCCTGTTTGTCAACTTGACCTAGAGCACGTACGTCGAAAGCTTCTATGCAGAAAGGGCGTTGTGGATTTGGGAAAGCGTTATTTTGTTTGTTGTTAGTGGGCAGGGAGTGTATTAGGCACATCGGTCGAATAACTGATAATAAAATAACCCAGCAAAGTTTGCTTGTATAGTGGGAAGGGTTTAGTGAGCGACATTGGTGGATAAGGAACTGTGCGGGAAAATGATACTTCCCGGTTGTCCAAGCCGAGAAAAGGGGTTTGGTTGAGGTACCCCACCTTGAACTCTTGATTCGAAAGCCTGACCCACAAGGCAGTGGGAGGATGTAGGGTTTTGTTTGGGGACCTTGCCCCTAGCCTCTGACTCAAAAGTCTATACAGCGAGGCAGAAGACAGTAGGGTTTTCTTTGGGTACCGTTCCCGGGGCCGATGACTCAATAGTCTGACCTACTCGACTGCAGGGGGTTGGCCTAACCCGAGGGTTCAGGGATTAGGGCTTTACTGTCTCACTCCTGATGCAGCTGCGCACAGCAGTTGCCTTTTGAGCAGCACTATACTCTTTGGTCTTAAAAGTGTTTCGACCGTACAGAATAATGCACCGGTGGTAACAGTCAACCATGGGGCTACCGGAGTGTGCGGATTGTAGGGCCGACATTTTCTAACCCGTTCTTCCTCGGGGGAAGCAGCGATGCTGCCATAAGTATGGATATGCTGGTCGCCTGGGGGAAACGCCTTACTCTCTCCTGTCGCAGAGGACAGTACTACCTTACCCCCAAACCGCCTAGTAGCACGATTACTTGTATTATGAGGTCTCGCTGCTCTTGGTCTGACTGCTCCCCTTTGGTTCACCTTTCGTTTCACCTTCTGGAACAAAGTTCCAGCCAGTGTAGCCGGCGGGATCATTGCAGCACTCAGGTCCGACCACCATGTGAAGGTGGCAGCTTTAGTTCTGGTTCTGGGCGTGCAGTCACTGAACATGCCACCTACAATCCAAGGACAGGCGCTCGAGGTTGTGAAGCCTTTTACGTATCTTGGAAGTTACATTATTTCCGAATGCGGTGTGACAGATAGGAACATTGCTTGCATCTCTTAGATTCAGGTTGCGCTTGTTAGGTTGAGACACCTATGGCGGCAAAGTCGCATATCCTCGAGTCTCACGGGAGGTGTGTATCAGACTACACTACGGACTGTTCTGTCGTATGCCTGTGAGACTTAGCCTCTGCGAGCAGCAGACCTGAGACGTCTTCAGATCTTCGACCACCGTTGTCTCAGAAGCATGTCTCGTGTAGGCTGGTGTCGATGAATTCGTAACGATACAGTTAGAAAGCGAGTGTTCGGTTGTGCGACGGGGACTCCCATCGAAGAATGTGTCCAGCTGCGGTGACTGGGTCATGTATAGCCCATGCCGAACCATCATTTGCCGAAAAGAGTGCTGTTCTCCGTTCCAAATTCAGAGTGGCGCAAGCAGAGAGGTGGTCAACCCTTGACATGACAGAGGAGTATGAAAGAGATTATGAAAAGTCGGTGCTATCGTTTTCCAGGATGGGGCCCGCGTAATCCACACTGTACCTGGGTAGAGACGCTTCAAGATATGGCCGCCAGTCGATGTCAGTGACGTTCTTGTTGTCAGTTTCTATCCAGATTGCTTGAGTGAGTCTCAGGAGCTGTAGGTACCTCGGAGTGATTGTGGTAAGCTAGCACTAGGTCTGTTCCCTAACCACTCATTCTTTTCTTCACACTATGGCTTTCACTCAACTTATGGCTGTACGACAGCGAAGCATCAGTGTTGAACTTCGGTGTTATGCTGTCCATGATGATGACGATGACCTATTCCACCGCTACCTCCGTAGTTGTAATTTATTGCATAGGTGAAGTTACTCAGTCAGTTGCAAATTATTGCTCACTCTACACACGAATGCATCCACTCCCGTAGTCCTTAGAAAAATCACAGGATCGATAAAGAATGAATAATATCATTCACCTACTCGCTTTGTCACTTTGTCGTGCACACCACGGAATGAGTGTCACTTGTCTCTATTCCGTCTACGTGACTCGCTTGCGATACCCACGCCGTAGCCGGGTAACCGATAGAGAATAAAATGTGTTGTTCGTCTCCGCATGCGTACACCAACACACATGAAGCAGTTAGCTAACCCGCATAGCAGCTGAAATTCGGGTACACTCACAAGATCATTGTGTTCGCCACTAACGTACACACAGGATAATTCGCAACTGTAGCCAAACCATTAGACACGTGTGTTGGGACCTATCTGACGTCCAAGGATGACTTGCATTATACCTCACTTTCCACTGTATATTTGGTAGTATTGAGCATCAACCCATTTTGTTACTTCACCGTAGGTCAAACGAAACCCCCGCTTTGAAATTTTCTTTGCGCATGCTGTCCTACGGATAATCAACTTTTCTTTTCACAGAAGCGTAACTGTGCTATTCAGGCAACTCAATATCCAACGGTACTGATTATAAATTCCATACCATTCTATATTTTAATTCTGTATCACTGACCACCACTTCTGAGACACTGATTTTCTCTACGAATTTTACACTCTAACAGTTTTATTCAGCCCGCAACCAGCTCTTTATTGTTCATTTCTGCAGCTGCAAGCTGAGTTCGATGTAGCTTCTGTCAGTGAATACTGGGAGTATTAGTACAGTTTATCTTAAATCTAGTTCCGTGACTAATTGTCATCAAGATGTCATAAAATGTTGTTTTCCTCCGGTTAATAGAGAGACGTACTTTAACTGTGCAAACGTAGTTTGTTGGAACAAAGTTGCAACTGTGCGACTGTAATTAGAGTGATTGCATCACACATTACGCTGTATATCTTGCGCTAGGATTTACACGACAGCAGGAGACCATATCACAAGTCCTTATTAGTTGTTAGGATATAGCAGAGCGTGGCTAATCTCTATCTTTCGTCATTCCCAAGTTAATGCGAATATATCAGAGCGAGATGGCTTCCCCCAAGCCACATGTATGTTTTATTCTCGTCTGGACTCCGCTCAATACAGCTATCCCTAAACGCAAATGTACTCGATGTTTAATTTGTCTGGGTATTTTTCAGAACCGGATGGTTTAGTTCAGATTTCTGCATCACATGGATGTCTCCGGGGTCGGTTGTCCGGATTATCGTCCGTCTTCAGTTGTACAATCGATTGTTGCTGTATGTATTTGCGTCCGTCGTTTGCCTTCACAGTTGCCCTGCATATCAATATCAACTTACACAAGCAGAAGTTTAAGGTCTTTTGAGTCGCTTTCTCAAAAGCAACATAAAGGTTCAACATCCAGTACCCTCGATGAGTGGCCAGTTATTTTACCATTTGAAGGGAAATTAACAGGGATAGTGGACATGCAGGTACTCTTGTATGATGGTTATACGTACAAAACCACTCTTCAAAAAGCACCTACCAACTCACGTTTTACTGCTACATCGGACCAGCCGGTGGCTATTTGAAATCACATAGTAGTAAATAGTCGTCCGTAGTATACATTCCGTAGGATACACTCTTGTCTTATCCTCTAGAGGTTGTTAAAGCTGTGTTAGCCTTTAGTTGAAATTAACATGTCACTGATTCAGTGTTTTCCTATCCTTTAACGTATATCTTCCATATATGCATACTATGTATATCTGTTTCTACATAGGCTGAGATCACTGGTTCTGTTAGAAGTCCAACTGTGCTGAATAGTCGTGTGGCTGACAAGACGTCAAACGTCGTCCTTGAAACCATAGAGAAAAGTATAGTAGACTACCAGGCGTCACGTCTGTCCCAAGACCTGAAAGACAATCAAGCCGACCGTGTTCGCTGTGAAGGTATGGGGCTGAAACGAGCTGACATTCAGGGTGTCAACTACTTCACTGTGGATGCTAGCGATGCAGGTAGGTGGTGAACGCAATGCCTTCTAATGTAAGTTACGGAATAGTCAATGAGAATGCGGGAATCATTTCATTTGGCGGAAAATCAGACTTTGTTATACAACTAGCCAAAAGGTGTTGAAACTCGCTGCGGTGTACGTGGTAAACTCAGTCGAATAGGCACATAAAATGGAATTCCTATAAATCTGGAGGTGCAAATTTGAATTGGCATGTCGAATTGCATTCAGTCCCCACGAAGTGAGTGTCTCGGTTCTTGGAGTGATTGAATGCACGTGGCGCTCACTTTGCTACCCCACTCATTTGTTACAGGCTCTCATATACTTAACTCGTTAGCCTGAACCGTGAGTCAAAATGCCAACGGGTTTTGCATGCGTTGTTCGCGGGAGCTAACTTTCCTCCTGGATGCATTCGTTCTTCTCTTCAAACGCTGGCATTTTTGCTCTGCAGTGGCAAGTTTTTCGCCGTACACAGCTTTTTTATTTACAAGATGAGCGGTTTTCTGTACTTTGCTTAGCTTTTTTAACCTAGGCTGGACCAGATGCTGTACATCGAGCCTATTTGACTGAGGACGGGTCAATGCACTCTTGCCTTCGTAACCTATAGAAAAGTTAAATGAAATCGCATTCACAGTTGATTAATCGTTGTGTGATGACCATCTCATCTGTTAAGTTTGATACGGTATTTCTCAAGAGTATTATTCTTGTCTGTTTAGTCCCTTTTTTTTGACCCACTAGAATGCGCGTACGCAGCATTGTTATGCGCGGCTTGCTACGTGATTTGACGCCGAGCACCTGCATAATTTCTAGCCTAACCACAATGAACTCTCCATTGCTGATTTGAGTCACTTCTGGGCTGCATTTTGTCTAATTTGGGTTGCGATACCCCATCTGAACAAGTTAGTAGACTTGGTAACATTAGACGTAATTAAAACTCAGTTTTGGCGTTGATTCCGTCTCCAATAAGAGATGAAGGCAATAGTTGGGTGGCTTGTCAGCCGTACTCCAAGATTCCAAACGCATCGGCATCGGAGGTGACGGACATTTTGTCTATATACTGGTTTCCTGAATCCGAAGGTCCTACGTGTAGGAGCTTATTTTCTTTCTCCGTTTTTTTAAAAACTACTCTACGTGAAAATAAGAACACTAGATAGTATGGTGCGGATAAGCTGGAAGCAAGACAGCTCTCACCTAACGTAAATCGGTCTTCGTCATTAGATTTGCTGAATTCGTTTCGTCAGCTTGACAGCATTACATGCTCTGTAGGGGCTATGATGCTATTCATAAAAGGAAATGAATGGGTGAAATTGCCTGTTACATCGTACTGAATCGGCCAATTTTCTTCTCAGACTTTACTGGCACTGAACCATCTTTTCTGTCCCTATGAGAGTAGTTACCCTCATTGTATATGAAGCATGTTCAAGAACATATGGACTGTGTCGAATTCATTGTTTTATATCAAGAATAAGCTATGTACTGTTGTGAGTTTAGAAACCAAGTCACTGATATCAATAAAGTGTACCTCGTTTCTGGCGAGGGTGTAAGATCACTGCCCATCAGCTGCCTAATTTTATCCGAAAAAACAGTAAGCGATAAACTAGCTGATAACCCTCTAAGATCGTGATCGCTGGTTTGTCACGCTCATCGAATACCAAGGAATCTTCGGTTTTACGGGAGTAACTATCCATAAAGATGTCCCAGATGAAAACAATCTGTGCGGAGTTTAGATTTGTCTGCCGAGCTCAAATGCCATGACTAGAAAACTCATTTGCGCTGACAGATGTCGTATCAGTGTGTGGGAACACAGAAATTAGCTGAGGTAAATAGTCAAAGGTCCTGGCAGACGTGAATCAGTCGTCTGTCCAACGATATTCCGCTGTTGTTTTCTTCGTTGCAAAACCAATAAGAGGACCTGCTTGTCGTCGACGTGCCATCATGCCTGGGTTTACGCTGCGGTACTTTGAGATGTTGTTTTCAGTACGTAGTGTTTCCCTCCAACTCAGTCTTTATCGTAAAAGAAAAATTGTGCAAGCCGTACTCTGCCTGTAGCTCACTGTAATAAAGATGATCACTTTTCACTGTAACTGTGCATGTACACTGCAGTGGGAAACTACTCCTGGTCACCATATCTCATACAAGGAACACCACAGTTAGTCAATTTGCTACCCACTGTTATCCGTTTTCGCTCACGCTACGAATAAGCCTCCAAGTCTCTGTTCCTAGTGCCACAATCTAGTGAATACTGGCGCATTGCTAAAGTCAGAAAGTTTTGTTATCTTCCTTATATTTGTCCTGGATTGTATTTTTTGGGATATGTACTTAGTTTGATATGTGAAGCCACATCTCACCTAAGATTTCTTGCGTTACAGGCACTGAAGTTCTGCTAGTGGGCATTTGCGGCCCAACCCGTCCGTTTGAAGAAGTCAAAGTCAACCACCTTGGCAATAATCGCTATTCCGTATCTTACCGCGTGAATGAGAAAGGTCGCCATTGGTTGCTTGTCAAATGGGGCGACCATCACGTTCCCGGCAGTCCTTTTACAGTAGATGTGCCTTAGGCACATTCGAAATTTACCTTCTCTCCAGTTACTCCTCTATTACATGATGAAACCAGGTCGCACAATGTGCGCCGGTCATTCATTTCGCAGTCCGACACCCCCGAACCGTTACTGACGTTTACCGACAGAGCCGTTTCGTTTACTGATTCTTGTTCCTTCCTCTGCAGCTGCCACGCTACACTTCATCAGTGCCTTGCCAGGTGTACAACAGTGCCCCGCCAATTTGATCTACTGCTTTAAATGATCTTGTTTGTACGTGCAACTTTTCCATTTCTCCAACTTATTTACAGGAGACTTGTTCACCACAGCATCGCCTGATTTTGTGTTGAGTCGTTTTTTGAATATCCAACTACCTTTTTTCTCCGCAAACCAATTGCCGCAATGCCTTCTTGCAGCCTGTGCTTTCTAAGTAGAAAGCTCGCCTTCAGTTTTTTCGGCCACTGTATTCTAGTATGTAATTCAATTTTCTCAGTGCTTTCTACTTTCGCGCCACTACTGGCAACGATTCCTAGTAGACAGAAAATCGGTTCTTTTCTAGTGTATCAAAGTTTGCCTCCTAACGGTTAATCCTTGCGTCTGTCGCAGACACGTTATCATTTATTCTAAAGGATTCCTTTATCATGTTGTACGAAATACAAGCTGCACTGTTTAAACGTACTGTCATCAGGCTTATGTCGGATTGGCTAAGCTGCAGCTCAGTTGCGAGATTTCAGATTGTTTCCCGTCATTTTCTACTATGTTGGTGCAAGTTTCAAGCCATTTTAAGAAGCTCAACCCTGGGCAACCTCTAAACTCTCGTTTCCGATCCAACACTCATGATATTCACAACTGCTTTGATGTTTCAACCCTGCTCCACAATTGTCCGCGTCCGACTGGTTGTGTACTTTGGGAATTTTGCACATGTACAGCGACGCACCATGTCCATGACTTGGTCACTGCTGCGTCCTGCACATAAAACTCAAATTTGATGCCGGAGAACGTCCGACGTCATCGACGAAAGTAAGCATGAGTCCTCTTTGCCATTGAGGCGAACGTCGTTAACTCAGGTGACGTAGATGGTCGTTGGTATGTTCGCCCAGCTGGACACTTTGATTGCAAAAGCTTCATCACCAATCGGGGTGACGTCATCAGTGCGTTGTTAAGGGGCGGAGTGGTTATGCCACATATCGGTGGGAAATTTGGTTCCGATTCCGATGAGAGCGAAACCAACAGCTTCCACATTTCTCAAGACTTGGGTGTTTTTTTCGACAATGTGATTGAATCAGTTGCTGCTCCTACCACCCGAAAGCGTCTGTTGACTTATTCGGGCCCATATGTACACTATGCAACAGTTGCGATTGTTTCTCCAGCACTGGTGCAATCGAAACTTGGGGACTGGGTAACGAGGCTGGTCGCCAGAATGTTTAATTGAGTCAGTAGTTCTTATTATTCACCGTTTGCAGAATATTGCACAGAAGCAACCAATGCTACCGAAGTGGTTGCTTAGTCTCTTCTTTCTGTTTTAGCGGAATAGAAAAAATTGTACTCACGCAGTCACACAGAATAACTCGAGTTTGCTCCAGTAATTTTATCAGCCACTCGTTTGTGGTTAAGCCATCAGGCTGAACCAGACACGTCGAAAGCGGCCTTCGTCGTACACGTATTCCACCGCCGGTTGTACTTTTGCCTACGACCTTAAAGACAAACTAATTGCACATAATCGGTTTGGGTTAACTTTGGTCTTGACCTCTGCCTGCTGGTAACAATCACATCGCTCAAGCGTGAAGACACTCGCTTGTTCAGACGTGAAAAGCCAGAGGTATCCAGCGTGCGCCTCACGTGTCAGATGTGCGGAGTTCAAACCCCAGCACGGCCAGGGATATGCATTGGCGATGAGCTCTAATAGGAGTGAAACTCAAGTCCAGGGTTTCACCCCTCTGCTATGAACTCACCAGAATAATTGCGCCAGAACAAGAGGACGACTGTTCAGACGAGAGTGATGTGAACGTGAATGCTACAAATCCCGCAACCACCAACAACTAACAATTTGATAGCTGGATCCGACTTACACAAGCGACATCCATGGTTGCCATCCGGTACCACTGCGACTCTGATCAAATGAAGTAACACTGCGTTAGCTACCGGTCGCCTAAACGCTTCTAACCTCGTTAGGACGCCCGACTGGTAGCCGTCTTGTGATAAAATCTGGCATCTTCCGCGCTGGAATATCACCGCATCTCAATCTCCGTCTTCATTAGAATAACAGAGCTTTCAGGAGTCAGTATATCGGGACACCATCTAGCTTGGGTGTCTTTACATATGTGTAAATTACATATTGGGAGCGTGAATTATGCTTACAGTACACATACAAGACGTCAGTCCTGTTAAATGTGCCTATATTCGTCATCCACGAACCACCTGTGGTTGGCACCTTGTGAACCAATATATTCCACTAGTTCCTAGGCCAGTCCCGGCTCTCTGAGCACGACGTGTAAATAGTAGGGTGAACGTAACATTTAAAGTGTCTGCCGAACTCTCAGGAATCGATTTTTGGCTACTGGAATTCTTTTAGTGGTAGTGGGACTCAGTAGACTGACTAACTCCCAAGTAAGTTGACCAGTGCTCTTAAGAGACTCCTAATCATTAAGTTGGTATTTAATAACTAAATCTTTCAAATGATGAGCTTTAGCGTAGCAGCTGACCACGGAATCTAACAGTGTCCGCACAACGATTTCGTCCAGTAAGGTCACAGGACTCAATAGCAGTTAGAAGTCCATCAAACCATCTAGTGGTCATGTTTTATTTCGGATGAATTGTCCTCAGCCTGGAAACGCGCACCGCGACTTACCATCACTATTCGCACAAGAAATGTAGCGGTCAGTTAGTTCCACGCGCTTAGATCTCTCTTGCCCCTTACCTGAAGCACCGGTGCACATTCACGCTGGAAATCAAGAAAAATATATCATAACTCACAAGGAACTGACGTTTTTGCGAGTGTTTAGCCATTACCGTTGAACAAACGGAAGTTCGGGCACAACCTCCATTCGGATAGTCTTCTACCAGAGTTTTCAACTCAAAAAAGGCGGTAAAGTATCCTACCAGCTCGTCACCTGCAAGGAGTGCAACCCAGATCATTCACGATTGAAATGGAAAATTTATGCTCAAATGTCTAAATCGTAATCAAAAGATAGTCCTTGACAATGAAGTTTGCCTCCCGTAGACAGTATTATTTTGCTCTCCGTCTAGAGCAGAATTTCGGTTGCACTTGTTTTGGGTTTTTGGGAGGACCATAGGCAGCATTCATTGTCTTCCGTTCTCAGCATCTAACCCTTGAGGGGATGCACCCCGATATCCGGGCTCAGCTACAAGTAAATCTCACAATTATGGTAAGTCTGAGTTGAATGTAAGCACTTGCTGTTAGGAAGCTAGACATCAAGATATCCGGTACATCAACGCGTCCTACCACACTGCGAAGTAGAATGGATCACCGGTTGCTAAGTCTGCTCTGCTCGAACAAACCCATTCATCGACTATGAACATATCACCTCACTAGTCAACTGTGACATGGTAGACCAATTTTGAGAAGCAACGTGGACAGCAGTCTCAGTATACGTCCTTTTGAAGATATCCTCAGGTATGGCCTACACCACATGTTTACTATTCGGAGTATAAAGCTCAGGTGTGCACCCCTGCTTCTGAGGAGTCTTGGGATTTCCTCGCAGGTCTCTTTTATTTCCAGACTACCAAGCCAGTCATGAGTATCTGTGACGAACTATTAGTCGGTGTGTAGACTTCGATGAGCTCTCACAGTCTACGATTGTCTGCAATGTACTCTACTGTGCTTGATGATCTGATTTTCTACCGCCTACCAGACTTCCTACGGTATCGGTCTTGTAGCTTTATTCTGGAGCCCCTCCACCGTATTTATGTCCCTTTCAGATACGGGCTCCATGTTTGTGTGCTCCGCAACAAGGTGTGGCCGGACAAAAGTGCACTACAACGGAATGGCTATTACAGGCCGTCGTTTTGCCACTGCACCTCTTCTGGATTTGCAGGTCGCTACTACATAATGTATCGTATGTGAGGACTTCTTGGGGACTCCTAGATCCTTAATCTCCTTCGCCATAGTGCCCTTGGAACTATTTAACAGCAAGTCTTCCTTGTCCATATATTGATCAGGAATAATGGTATGCTTCCACGCCTTAGATGGTAAATCTCAAATTACTGACCGCTCAGTCACTAATATCAGATCATTCTGAATTTACCTCTCCTGTTCTATGTTGCCGATGGCTTTTGTCGCATCATCAGCTAACATAAATATCTATTACCCAGAAAAACTGCAAAACCATTCACATAAGTAGTGAACAGCAACGGCCGCAACGCAGTCCACTGCGTGACATCGCTGCTCGGTGTAGCCAGCGGTGATGGCTCATCTCTTGCATTCATACAAAGATAATTCTCTCTCTATAGTTTCTCCCCCAAATGCACAGCTTGACAGCTTTAAAGGAGGTAGTCTAGGATTTACATATTCAATGGCTTACTTGAAGTCCAGGTAGCTAGTACGGTCAGCCACGGTTAATAACCTCAGTCGTCTCATCCAGAGGAGATCGGTGCAATATGATTTTTATAACCCCATGCCCCGTAGGGTATAAAATATTCTTCTATAAAGTCTTTGTACCATTACCTTAACTGATACACTCACGAGGTTGACAAGCCTACAGTTACGTACAGGATCTGCTTGTTCTCCCCTGTAGATAGGGGTAACGATGGTCTACTTCTAATCTTGTGATAGCTGCGCTGGCACCTTCCCTACTACTTAAAGTATCACTGGGTGTGGTCCATCGCTGGTTCACATATGTAGTCGCCGATATACAAAAAATACCGAATCATTGGAACCCTTTAGGAGGAATAGATATGTAGATCTGATTATCACCACAAGGACAACGTTATCTATACGCGGCAAGGAGATAAGTTGTCCGTTTATTTTATTATACCGCCTGGATGTGCACTTACATTTGGAAGTCTTAGTTTCAGGCATGTCCACTTTGGACTCCATTCTTCTTGAGCAGTTTTTCCACAGAAGCTTCCTCTATCATCTCAAGTAGGAAAGCAAACTGGATGGGTACATGAGGATGCATTACATTAGCTTTGTTATCTATTCCAGAAAAAACAATCACAGTTACTTTGTGATCATGTAAATTTCGCTTAATTCGGTTTTAGTTCTATCAAGATCATGTTCCTTTGTCAAAAGGAAAGCTCAGAAGTGGGAGCACTGGAAAGCGACGAGTTTGATAAGTTAACATGGTTATTTCGTTCGAGTGGCGGGACTGGGTGCAAAATGGGAAAACCACCGCGTATCCAACGTGAGATGCTTAAAGCACAAAATTATTCCCACATCCCCGATTGTGAAGCCACCGTATACGTCGGTCGCTTCTGCTAGAATATCTTTCTCAGCGGCCAAGTCATTCCTCAAACAGAGGATTTACTTAACCACTCAGCGATTAACCGATACATGCCGCCACGCCAGTTGACTCAGCCACGTCTTCAGACCACAATCTCACCCGCCGACTTCCAGATGCTCAACGCCAAAGCCCTAGAAGTGAAGCTTACGCAGGGTTGGTAATGCAAGGATAGGCATATACGTAAGTTCGAACAGCTGCTTTCCATGACTCAGGGCTCTAGAAAGGTCACAGAAACAACGAGACCAACCACTAATTACTGTAGTGTAGTTAACTTGTCAGACAGACCACTGAGTAAAGACAAACGTTTTCTGTTAGAAAAGGGACTAAAATTCTCTGTGAGCAAAGAAGTAATAAAAGCTGAGGAACTACTCCCTAATGTCGAGTCGGTGATTCAAAAGCTTCCTTCAGTGGAAGCTAAGATGCTACGGGTACAGTTGGTCATGGTCCTAAAATCCAAACAACTGGGAGCTCCAAATATTGCATCATCAGACGGGAAAGCGTTGGACACACTAGGGTAGGTAGATAGTACTGTCATTACGAAGGCCGATAAAGGTAAGGCCACTGTAGTAATGAAAAAGAGCAACCCTCTTCAAAAGGTCAAGGAACATCCCACCGACAGACCCTACCGACAAATAACCAGCGGTAGTATTAGCTCAATAAAAGTAAGGTTGAAGTTGGTAGGTATTTATGACCCCTAATAAACCATTTAGGGCAAGGTAAGTGACATAGGCTGAAAACAAGCACCTTCATTAGGAATTCGTACGACTGCCAATAAGATCGCAGGGCTTCCTTTGGAGATAGACGAAGTCCTCATACGTTTTGACGTGATCTCAGTGTACACAAACATCCCCAGGGCGGATGCTTTGGAGGTAGCCAATAAATTGTTACTGACAGTCAAGACACTTAAGGAACGGACACAGCTCTCGGTGGATGGAATAGTTGAGGGCATAAGAGTGTGATTGAATCTCGATCAGTTTGTTTTTGACACAACTGTTTACCCACAGGAACAAGGTCTTGCAATGAGATCTCCAAATCCCAAATTTCAGCTAGTATTTATATGGAGGACTTCGAACAAGTGGCCTTGCACGGATATCATCGTCCAGAAGGATTTTTTGGCGTTATGTTGACGATACTTTTGTTGTAATCCAACTTGATGATGTGAGCAACTTACACGACTATCTCAATAGTTTAAATCCACGCATCAAGTTTAGCATGGAGATAGAGTCCACCTCGGGCACACAACCCTCTCTGGACTGTACAACAGATAAGAGTAGTGTAAAACTAAAAGCTAATATCTACCAGAAACCAACAGACACAGGGACTGTTGTAAACTACTCATCAGCACACCCGATATCCGTGTACGCCAGTATTGTCTCATCGATGGTTAGTCGAGTCAGAGCTCTGTGCACAGAAGAGATCGACTGAACAACAGCTCAAATCGAGATTGCCAATAGACTTCAAGAAATAGGATACCCAGTGAGTTTGATTAGGCGGTAATTAAGAAGGGTATTGGCTCCGGTATCTAGATCCAGTAAGGAATGGATTGGCACAGCAGTCATTCCATATGAAGCAGGAACATCGAAGGTTATTCGAAGACTGCTGAACTTAGCCAAAATTCGAGTAGATTTCCAGAAGGGAAAAACGCTACGCTCACTTTTGTTGCAATTGAAAGATTCCGTCCCGTTTGAAAGGACCAGGGACTATGTGTATAAAATTAAGTGCAACGATTGCACTAAGGTTTACGTAGGACAAACTGCCAGGGAATTGCACACCATAATTGGTGAGCATAAAGGGAGGATAAACAAACCATCAAGGAATGCGGAAAAATACCAAACACTGGTCAATGACTCAGTGATGGCGGTACATGCGTTAGACACAAGATAGAATAGGTCTGGAGAATGTTGAAGTTTTAAGACGGGGACTGCGATTCACACTACAGCGGCTGATAGCCGAGGCGGTGGAAATTACCAAGCATCACAGCGTGAATAGAATCGGAGGTGTGGAACTGGTGAGCGCATGGAGAGCGGTCTTAGAAAAGCCGAGTTGACACGTGACTGTGTGTGGTTATCAGTAAACGTATAATCATTAGCAAAAAAGGGGGTGGAAATCCCGACCGGACCAAAGTTCACGGACTCTCCCTCCCTCACACAACCATCGTAACACTAGTTCATCCACACAGACAGACAAAAAGTGCAAACGCCGTTCAAGAGGGACCGTCACGTGAACCGAAGCTGAAGAACTAGACCCTAAGCTGGACCCAAATCCATGTAGGTTTCCCCATCGGTCTGGTGACCCACCCTAACACACAAAATCCCTTAGCCGGCACCTAAAAGAGATTTAGCTTAACTTAGCTTATTCGTTCTTCTTCCGCCTTAAACAAGATTTAACCTCGTAAACTAGTTACTTGGCTTGACGAAGCTTTTGTGTCAAAGGCGAGACGTCGTTCAGCAACAAGTCCACCAATTGTTCCCGATTGTTTCCGAAAATGATGGTTATTTCTTTTTTCAATTTGTTTTGGAACACTATCTGAAACGCAAGGTCCATCCGTTCCGTTCCTGTCGGTCACTGCTTATGAAGCGCGCCATAACTGCCCTATAAATTGGTAACTATGTGACCAACGTCCGCTCCACA
Source organism: Opisthorchis felineus (assembly GCA_004794785.1). Classification (NCBI taxonomy): domain Eukaryota; kingdom Metazoa; phylum Platyhelminthes; class Trematoda; order Opisthorchiida; family Opisthorchiidae; genus Opisthorchis; species Opisthorchis felineus. Next base: position 42,912 of record SJOL01008062.1, on the reverse strand, counting down.
CCAAACAATTTAGAGGAAGTTGTGGAGTAGTTGTGTACACTACCTTCACCAGTGACATTAAGCGGGTGGTAGAGGAAAAGTTTGGGAATTATATCAGTACATTTGACACGCGATACTCGAAAGGCATATTCGGTATAGGGGTTATTGCTTCAAAAACTATGCATAGTACAAAGTCAAAGTATGTGGTACGAATCGAACACGGAAGTGACCACATGTACACTGTTTTCCGACTGTTCGGTAAATATATTTGTAGAATCCACGGTCACATCACTCTCGTCTGAATAGTCGTCCTCCGGTCCTGGCGCAATCATTCTGATGAGCCCACACCAAAGGAGGGAAGCACTGAACTCCAGCTTCGATCATACCAGAGCTCAGCAGCAGTGCATATCCCTGGCCGTGCCGAGGTTTAATTTCCACACATTTGACATGTGAGGCAAGCGTGTTACCATTACTACACCAGCGCACGCCGGACACATCTGAGTTTTCGCGTCTGGACAGGCGAACGTGTTCACGCTTGAGTAATTTGATTGGTTAGTCTGACGGCTCGAACGACGACCCAGTAACTGACCTGTTTGTGTCGACCGATTGGTCTACCGCTTTTCTCCTTTGTGTAATGTTGACCAAACACATAGCACCAACTGAAAAAAGTGGATGCTGTTTAATTTACATTTTCACATTGACCAGATACAAGTTGTGCCAACCTCAAATCATAAACAGAATGGGTCGTGGGCGGCTATTCTTTATGGATTTGTTAGAACGGAAACAGACACATGACAGTAGAAGCGAGCGAATATGATCTGAAACATCATTTCCCGAACAGAAGACATTAAAGCTTTCATTTCAGATATATTGTAAACGCAGATGAAATATTCTGAAGCTGTTTTCAGTCATTGAGTGACGCTGTGCTACTTTCCTATATAACAGGCTGCTAGGCTGCACATAAACGGAGCTACTTCACGCAGTTCTTTTTACACCATATGTAGTAAAAGCCATGAACTGTCTCCTAGCCTGGCCACAAATGAGACAGAGATAAAGGCGACCTTTGTCCTCCATGTCACTAGTTTTTAACACAAATCGGAGATTCATGAGGTCGATCCGAAATTTTCGCATTATATAACCTACTACTGGCTGAAGATAAAGCGTTGTGAGGCCCGTTATGCCAGGGATAGCTTGTTACACTTTTGGAACACTATCGTCAATCGGACTGTAAATGCGAAAAGAGCCACCTCAAGTGGGTCACCTGTCATAAGGTCGGTTGGTTGTTTGCTTACAAAGTTTTGATACAGGCATAACGCTTGATAAAAGAGATGCTTACTCAGTCGGTGTATGGTTGTGACAGACGGGAACCACTCCGTCAAAGTGAGTTGCTCAATAGTGTCCTCTACCATTTTACAACGTACGCCAGAACTCACGTATCAAGGTAAATAGAACTGCCATTGCTCAACATGGAATCAGGAGAGATGGAAGGCACTCTGGTGTACTGTGGATACCAACTAACTTCAACGTTTATGGTATTCGATCATTTAGAGACACATCAAGTTTATCCCTGCACTGTCAAATGCAACTTTACATTTCATCAGTGTGCGTTGTTACCCTCCTTTCAAAGCATACTCTCAACCGTAATGGTTTTGAGATGCTTTCGCGGTACATGAGCGCTGGATGGCCTGGTAAATCATTCCCTATGCTGACCGGTAATCTATTGAAACCCACAAGCTGTCCATTGGCGTTCCATGGTTGCGACGGTCGTTGGATTGAACTTTGTCAATAATCAACAACCTGATAGAGCGCCTGGCATCCCAAGTATTTCGAACGCTCTTCATGAAATGTAATTTTCAATGATTGCTACAATGATGGAATCCCTACTGTCTGTGTTTTCTCCACAGTCTGCAACCATGTTGGTTCAAACTCCAACGTTCTACCAAATGCGGTTTGTGTGCTCACGCCTTGGAAAATAGTGTGTTAGATTGCTGTTTGTGTGACGCCATTTGTCCCACGCGCCGTCAAAAGAAGTTCAGTTGCACACCCTGCCGAGACGGTATGCAAAAATTAAATAGAACTCATGAAATACACATATTTACAAAGCACTTTTGTGTTTAACGGGATCCGGCTGGATCTCCCGTTTGTGCTCTGATTGTTCAGCTGAATGTGTTGCACGAAGGCTCCCTCATTTCTCGCTTGTTATGATATCCGTACCTGATAAGCCTCAAGATGGGTGGTATCTGTCGTAAGTTGTTGGAGAGATTTCGATACCCTTATAAGTAGCATGTAACGTCGAGTATATCAAGCTCAGTTTCTAGATTGATGTTTTCACCAGCAGGTGCAATTGTTACTTCCCCTGTTAGAATTCCAACAGTGTTCCTGGGCCCGACGTGGAAGGTTGACCTAAATGTGCAACTGAACTGGTAGGAGAATGATCACGCATGGTGACAAATTCAGTAATCCGATCCGAATTCCACAAATAAAGCTAACATTTTCGTAGTGAAAATGAAGCTTAACACAGCCCTTTGCCCTAGCGGTTGTACGTTTGGAACGATGGTGTTCGAAGCAACAACAACTTAAATTACTTTGCATCACGCCACAATGTCGTTATCACAATACGCATATTATGATTTACATTGCTGCTTTTACCTGTTGGATGTCCAAATTCATTTGAATTTCATGCTTCATTTCTCCAAATCCATATCCCAGCTGCCGATCATATTCAGCATGCTTGTTTGCCCCTGACTGTTGAAGTTTTAACGGACCGTATCCAAGGCAAGTTCATGACATAACTGAAGGAAGCTACCAAACGTAGCACATTTGTGTAAAGTTGGCCAAATTTAAACGATGCGGTAGAATCTTACATTGAACTACTGCTATTGATTTAGCCACCTGCTGAAAAACTGTTATGGAAATCTCGTCTTCTTACATCGCTCATTTACCACCTCAGTTTACAGCATCGGTCTTAACAAATTCAGGTTCAACTAAGACCAACCACGTAAACACAATAATTTTGCCTGATCTCGAGAAAATGTAGAGTGATCGAAAGACTGATTATGCTTGAGTTATCGGTCTACAGATTTTTGTTGGTGAGTCTGAGTCCCTTGCACAATATCCTGACGATTACTCGGTAAATAAAATCACGGCATAAGAAGTGTTGTATGTTCCACTTAAAATACCAAACGTTTATCACGGAGAAGTTGTCGGAGTTCATTACGAAGTGTTAACCTCTGCAGTAATTCCGGTGTATCACATTGTTGTTTCAACAAAACGGTGGAAATGCTGGTATGCGTCACCATTCTCTTTTAAGTAGGTCATTGTCAGGATGTAAGCTAAACAAACAGATAATTTCCTGAAAACTAGTCATACTTTGACAATATCACTCTGTTGATCTGTATTTCGTAAAATCATGAGAATGTCACAGGTGCGATCAGCAGAAGTAATAAAACTGGAAGAAAGCGGGTAGTGACTCTAACTAAAGAAGATGTAATTAGCACTGGCATTACAGTTGCAGTAAATTTTGTTTTCAACACACTACATGAATCACCATCCTATTGACGGGAGCCTCCCGTACACAGGCTGCTGAATCAAAACCATGGATTTTGGTGATAGGCCTCGGGTCAATTACGAAAGGTACTCTGACGGTACAGTGACGGTTGTCGTTGCTACAGTGAACTGCGATCCTATAACCCGTTATTGTTCAACGGAGCAGTTGGTTTACTATAACGCCGAGGACAATCACAGTCAATATTCGCGCCTCATCGACAAGCGTTTTGCATCGATACAAAAAGGCATGCATAATAAAAACAACAGTAAAAAAGCCAGTTGTAGGGAATTCTCACAGCAGCGTGAAAGCAACCATCGACGAAAAAATCTAAGGCAAATATTGACCAATGTAAAAGAAATGACAAATTGTTAACATGACATTACGAACCCAAAAATCAGGTACTCGCTGCTTAACAAATCAAGCAACTCAGTAAAGTTTTGAACCAGTCATGTTCAGTAATTCAACGGAATTCCAAGTTGGACCACATTGTGAGAATAAGCATCATGGGCAGGTACCGATGTGAACGAAAAAGCCAGCTTTCACCGTAGCGGCGAATCTCACCTTACATCCAAAGTTGGACCGAGGTTCTTATCGGGATGTTAGCCTATCACCAGATGACAACCTTCATCTTTACCATTCTCATTGTCCCAACTTTAGTTTGCTTACCCCTCTTTTAAGGCAAATTCCACATTATCATCACAAATTGTCACCAAACTATAGCGAATCGTAGGTTCTATACAAGCCTTTGTCTGGTAGCAAGTTGTGCTTCAGTCTAGTTTTACAACAGTGGGTGCTTTTATTCCATGGTTATGAAACCAAACAAGTCGCGTCAATTAACTTTACACTAGTGCTGACACGTTGATTACCCATTCATTTTTCACCATAGAAACCGAGCCACAATTTGGCTAAAAAACCAAAAGTATGTTAACAGTACCGCACGAGTATTAGCTATCAAACAACAGATTGTAATTATTCAATAGATATTTCATCCTCTCAGTGAAACCAATCTATGATGAAAAGCCTAGAAGCACTGCACAGCTGTTTCTTCCTTGTTAGGGATCGTCAGATTTTAATTAAAAAAGCGATTTTGCAGCCAGGTTAGAGTGTAATAACGTAACCATGTTTATTTACTCATATTAGGTGAGCGAAATAAACGGAGCATCGAGCATCACACACAATCGGATAGAAATGCTGTGAATATTTCATCGAAGGCACTAAAGGAAATCGCGGAGGTGTTGGAACTCAATGCAAGGGAGAATAATTTTGCTCATTCTTGCGTTTGTGAAGTTAAATATCAGAATGGCAGCTCAACATTTCACGAAACCAAGTAAAACTTGTCTTCTTAGCTTTGTAGTGGTTCGTTAAGAGACTACGACATAACATTATTCTGGTAGCAGACATTGCCTAGAGCAGCAGTAGAGCTTAAAACCGTATTCAGGAGATCATACCAACTCTCCCCTTGAAGTACCGGGGTGTGTTTTTAGTGATCACATAACAATCAAAGCACGAGAAGCATGTTGCAATTATACTTCAATAATGCGTGTTTTAATGCTGTAATTAACTGTTAGAAATGGTCAGATTGATAAAATAACAACTAAACGGCCTGAAGCTTGGTTGGTATCTAGATTTGTGAGGTAAATTTGACCACAAAATAAAACAAAGCTGCCGAAAGTATTCGTATTTTTGTTCTTCTGTAATAACGTGTGCAAATTGCCATGAGCTGAACGAAGAATCAGTGGTGTTGCGAACTGGATATAATATTCATTTGTTTGTTAGTATTCCGAAGAGATTTTTGGATAATTAATGCAGACCTCTTCCTGTAAGTGAAGCCAATCTGTACTGAAAAGCCGGGAAGCACTGTACAGTTATTTCACCCTTATTGGGAACCATGAGCAATGCGCCTCTCACTCGGACTCGCAAACTCCCGGCTTTTGTTTGAGCAGTTAACCGTTTGGCCACCGCTTGGCTGATCAGCAGTGTGATTGGCTGTCAATTAGACAGGATTTAGAACCACTCATCCTCCAATCACGATATCTGCATCACCTGGTCTCACGTGTTGACTAGCTCCTCGAAGGACGACCTCTAAGAGGTGAGATTCATTCATCACCAACTGGGATGAAACAGCTACACGGTGCTTCTCAGCTTTTCTGCATGAATGGGCCCTACCTATTGGACGGAATCGCCGATAAAAAATTTTTTTTCGTTATAAAGACGCAGACAGACATAGGCGTCAAAAGTATCATTTAAAATAATCTCGTTCGCAAACTCAGTGAGCTTACTAAAATTTGGAACACCCACTGGAAGAGCGGCCATAACCGACGTTAAAAGGGCAATCACACGATTTAACTGAGGAAGGAGGTTACTACGACCCTGGTCGAGACGCAGTCGGTATCACTGGCCGTATCCATGTTGACTATGACGGCAACTGAAGTGATTTAGCTCATAAATACGAGGCTTACAAGCTATTGTGCTTGGAAAATTCAGTGTATATCCTACGCTTAAAAACAAAACTTGTCCTAGGTTTGTTCTAAAATTTGGAGAAACTTAAATTTGTACGCAGTCTAAGTGTGCTGTGGAAGAAGAGTCGTGACCATGAAAACGAGTGCCTTCATGGCGTTGCTGCTTCCGATGAAGCACACACGGAAGCTCGCTTAAGCCAAACGACCCACGGTTGAAGGACTATTGCCACAATCAGGATCTCATTCTTAGTAGAACCTAGATAGCTCACGCAGTTCATATTCAAGTTATAAATGAAGCAGATGGACGGTAAGCTCATTTAAGCCCAGTCCGTGCAACACTGGCGACTCAGACCAAGTGGGTCTATGTGCTTCTACTGTTATCCATTATGTTCTTACTAGGGCGTATTGCCCAGCTGCGCTTTGAAATGTCTCAGACGCGACTTCGTTGACCCTCTGAGAAATTATAAGTTCCCAAAAGACACCATTGTGTGAGTTATCATTCCGGGTGGCGGACCTTCCATGGCCTTGATGATTTGGGATATATCTACCGCAAAGTCAGCCACTCAGGACACGTTGTGTCCCTGCGACAGCTGTTGAGCTTCGAGGTTCGGAAGTTACAACTGCGCAACTCCGCCACTGCAGTAAACCCCCTTTGCTACCGTTACGGGTTGTCTCAAGCAGCCTTCTTCATAGGAGGCAGTGGGTAAAACAAATTTCCAAACAGGTTGTTTCGTTTCTAAATTTGCCTAAATTTATTATCCCCAAACGCTATAAGCAACTAACTCCTATCATTTCCCAAGCTACCTAGGCCCTTAAGATGCACGGTTGTAAGGTCGTTCTCGTACTCACATGGAACAAGTCCCCAACTCCGACAACCACATGCGTGGCGGGTACTGCTGTCATTTAGCCAAACCTCTGCAACGTGACAAAATCCTCGGATTGTATCAGGGTAGCTTTTCTGCTCTCTTCGCAGAGCACTATGTTGTCCCTTTTGCCCCATCCAGTAGCTACCGATGCCTAGCCTGTAACACTCGTGTCCTCCTCCACGAAGGATATTTCCCTCACCAGCCGCTACGCACCCGCTCCACCATCTCACTCATCCACACCAATAATAGATATTTCTCCGCCGCTTCCAAAAACAGTACTCTTGCCCAGAGAAGTGCCAACCGGTTGACTTAGTTGCTTCACCCTCTATTGGCCCGAGGCCCTGCCACTCATATTAAAATTATCTCACCGAACTGCGCAGTTTCGGCTTAAAACTACCGCTTTATAACTACCGCAGATACCTAAATCTGGCCGGGACAATAAAATCACCCTCGTAATCTAGTTTATGGTTTTTCATCCGAAATTCCCCAGCTGCTACACTTGAGTATGCAGGTAGAGCCATGTCTGTCTTGTGTGCAGTAAGAAAGATGAGAAAAATTTCGTGGTATTGCGCTGAAAAGCCGCAGCGTCTTCGGCTGATGCTTCAGGCCAAGCTGAAAACGATATTTTACTTAACCTGCTATTTACCCAGATAACACAGCAGTGGAAGTGCTTTCAATCTCCTTAATCTCCGTAAACTGATCCCACCCGAGTGTCAAAAGAACTTACTGGCTATTCAGGAAAGACACTTCAACCACCCCTCCGTTGCTCGTCACGCCTGTCTCAGCCACACCGCGTTACATTGTCCCTTAGTCCGGTATCAGTATTCTAGTTGCCAACAATGAGGCTTCCATGTCTTCTGACCTCTCTTACA
>SJOL01008053.1:419378-492412 GCA_004794785.1 Opisthorchis felineus | reverse complement strand
GGCTTCATCACAGAACTAGTCGTACCTCATGATCTATCGACCTAGTTTTTTGATTCCCGAAACTGCGGTAATGAGCGCGTCTCCTTGGTTTACCTTCCTCCCCGTTGTGTTGTTGCCCGCCGCTTTCAGGTTGCAGCGACCCATCGTGCCTCAGTTTGCATGTTCCCTGCAAGTTGGGAATTTTACACATTATTATTGAGCTTATAAGAACAGTTTCAAGCAAATGGCCTGGTTTGCACCCGCCGTTACACAATGCATTTGTCAGGCGTGTTCTTTTGCCCGCTATTTGAGTTCAGGTTCCACATTCCGGTCATTTTAAATGCGCAACCTCGCTTCGCGAAGCAGTCCTGGAATCATAGGCTAGGCACCATGAAGTTCACTAATCCATTCTCTGGGGAATGTTGTAGGGTAAGAGGTTTCCTGAGAAGCTTTTGAAAATACGAAAGAGTTCAGCCGACACTGGGGTACAAATTATGGTGCGACAGGTTCGGAATCGAGGTTACTGAGTTACCCATTTATACTAGGATGGGCTGCAGAAGTTTTTCTAAAGGGAATTAATAGGGGAGATGGGGTACCTGATTGTACCTGCCAGACTACCACAGTGAATGAATTAAAAACCGGCTTGCTGCTAGTCCACCATACTTCCATACTCAGCGTAGACATGTTGAGTTCCAGAACCACGTTCAACAGGCCTCAATATTAGTCTTCATAGTTTTTGTCAGCTTTATGCTTTCCCTACATCTCTTTTCTTGGAAAACTTTGTTAGACGAGCTCAGTCTGTATAGCCCACTCAGTTCATCGTAGTTGGTCACCGGATTTGCTTATGGCGTTGCCCTGCCATGGTGACCCAGAACACCATGGCTTATGTCTACGCTGATCTGGGAGGTGTCCTAAAGTATACGCATGCGTGAGTGCTCGCAGCCACACGATTTACTACACTGCTTTTCCGGACCAACACAATTTTGAAGAGCGTAAATATACTCGAAATCCGTGTGTGCGTAACACCTACTGATATTTTGCTCTGCCACAACGTTCCGAATTTGTCCTCTTACAAACAGAGATCCATTATGTGGAATATAAGCTACCACCGGTCATCTTCCCCTGAAGATAAATATACAAGGATGATTATCAAATGCAGATTTCCGGATTTCTTGAGGACCACCTCTTAATAAGTCCACAAATAAGCATATTGCTCGAAACTCGAGAGCAGAAAAATCGCAACTGCACAATAACCTTCTAAATAGGTGGACCTGCGGGCCACAACTTTACATGGGGATCTTACGTTCCGTAGATTCGGAGTTCGTGCGACAGAGGCTTGTGATAAAAGCAGTAAATCCCACTGTTAGGGTCGATTAAAAGTTTTAAATCAAGCTGGTATTCACGGATCCACGGATTCACGGACTAATACACAGGATCGAGTCTTTCGCCCAAGTTTTCCGGGTCCGATTTGTTCTTGTCGTTCAGCGGCTGCCCTTCACCTGAAAAATGCAAGCTAAAAAAGGGCGCGGCACTGCTCTTCAAGTTCTCAGTGTGAGGCAGTAAGCCTGCCAGGGCGAGGACTCGCATTAAAAAGCGTCCAATAGTGCTTTAAACTGGGTACTAGATGGAGCGTAAACAACAGTCAGAGGAAGGTTATTCCACACAGCAACTGCCCGAAATGGGAAAAACTGTTGCCTTACAAATGTGTCCTCTCTGAGCTTAAAAACCCTCTCACCATGTCACTGGCGTGTCTTATCTGAGTCGATGGTGAAAAACCTGTTGGCCAGACCTTCTTTGAAAGAGCCACAAGTGAGTATTAGGTCTGCTCGGAGGCGACGATATTCCAGAGGAAAGAGGTCAGGCACCGCGAGACGCGTTTCATAATCAACGGATTTAAGGCCGGCAACAATTTTCGTAGCAACGCGCTGGACACGCTCAATGAGGGTTACGTCCTTCGTGCGCCCTGAGTAGACAACTTGGTTGGCATATTCAAGAATCGGTCTGACGTAGGCCCCATAGAGTATTTGGAAGTCCACTCGAGTAATATGAGAGAAGGTGCGCCGAATCATCCGTAGAACGGCAAATGCCTTTTGAGCCGATTTCTAATGGTGCAGTGAGAAGGACATGTTTGAAGGGAGCCAGATAACTGAATCCTTTTTCGCGTCTATCCTCGTGATGTCTTCTGGTCCATTCGCATCATGCACGACAAAGGCTTTCGCTTAGTCCCCTCCTAATGACATATGAACGCGTTTTCTGCCATTCAGAGGAAGGTGCCAGTCAAAAGACGATTGCTTTGCAGCATCTATATCCATTTGGAAGGCACTGGCACTTGAATTCCAGGATTTTAGGTCGTCCGCAAAAAGTGGACATGGGCTGGGAAGAACGTCTCTAAGTTCGTTGGCGTAGATCAGAAACAGCGGTGGTCCCAAAACGGAGCCTTGGGGAACTCCTATGGAGACCGGCGACGGAGAAGAGTAAGTTGAGCCCACTTTTACGCGGAATGTTCTGTCTGATAAGAGCGCCCCATCCAGCTTAGAATTTTCCATTGAATTCCGTAAGACCCGAGTTTTTGGAGCACCGGGACGTGTGAGACGCGATCGAATGCTTTTGAGAAGTCGAAAAATATGGCACCCGATATGAGCCCCTCATCCTTAGCTTGGGTTGAGCTGTCCATGAATAAGACCATGTTCGTTACGCAAGAACCGGAAGCCGTGCTGAGCTGGGGACATCAAGTTTTTGGTAGTAAGGTGACCTAGGATGGCTCGCTTCAGAATGCATTCCATCCGCTTGCACGGTACTCTAGTGAGGCTAATAGGCCCTAGCTGCCGGGCAATGCTTGGTCACCAGTTTTGTAGATTGGCGCGACAATCGCTTCCTTCCAAGCTGAGGGAAGTTTGCCTTCGTCAGGCGACTGACAGAACATTAGGTAGAAATGTTTTGCCGGTATGAACGACGTATCCTTTAAGATCCTTGGATGGATCTCGTCTGGCCTCAAAACGCAGAATGATTTTGTCTTGTGCGAGAGTTGTCGAATGTCTTCCCCTGTGAGGAGTAAGTAGACCGGAGGCCGTTTGTAGATACGCCTTGACAAGATTGAGTGTGACCAGGTAGCTGGGGCAGGATACACTCCTGCATAGTGTTCTCCGTAGACTACAAATACCACTATTGGGTCACTCGTGGGTTCCACGCTTCTGTCCCTCAAGGAGAACGCGGTTGGCTTATTTATGCGGCGATCTCATGTTCTCAAACATTTTGTTTCTCTGGGCGAGGTCTAGTATGGTGACTTGTTCCCGTATTTTCCATTCTGACTTTCTGACTTACAGCGGTTCAGCGTTTTACGAAACGTCAGCTCATCTTCGATGTCTCCTGTAGTTAACTTTTTTGAAAATAGTTGAAACCTCTTTCCAAGAAAACGCCAAATCCTTCCAGGTAGCTGGCGGTCCATCCGATTACGTGCTGGTTTTTTCGGGATGAACATCGCGTCAGCCTCGTGAACTTTCTGGACAATGGTCTCGTATAACCGTTCCACTGAAGCTGGTCCCGGTTTTAATTGCTCAAGAAAGATGCGTATTCCTGAGAAGTCTGCACGGCAGATTTTTCGAACCCACGTAGCAGATGAAATCAAAGATCAGTACACAGTGGTCACTATGTCCCAGTGGAGCAATAATTAACACCTGATAAACGAAGTGTCTTTTGTTAGTGATGACCAAATCCAGGGGTGATGGTGGTTGGCCAGCGCGGTATCTAGTGGGCGCGACGACATGTTGAGTCCAAGCGCTCTGTTGAATGGCTTTAGTCAGCGCCGCTACAAAATGTCCACCAGACCCGATGGGCTCTAGCTCCATTCAGGAGGCTTTTGGGGCGTTAAAATCACTAACCAGCAGAAGATTTGTGAAATGGTAGCTGGAAGAGATTTGCACAAGTGTTTGTGTGAGGAACTCGTTATCTTCCGGAGGACTCGAGGGACAAGGTTAGACCACACCGAGATGAACAAATTCGGTCCCGCGCAGCAGGATTTGGATCCACAGTGCATCGTAAAAAAGTGCAGGAGTGGTATCAGAGAGGACAATCGGGAGGGTAGGGCCGCGTGTAAGTTTAAGCAATCCCACCAGCCTCCCCTCGTTTTGAGTCAGCTCGAAAAAGAGACAAGCTGTCTATCGAGATCTCCGCATCAGAGATATCCGGTGTGAGCCAGGTTTCTGTAAGTGCGATTATGGACGGCTGTTCCGGGTAAGCTGACTTTTTAGTATCGCGAAGTTTGTTGAGGAGACTGAGGCAGTTCGTGAACAAGCATTTCAACTCTGTCCATGCTGCCTCCGATGGTGGGGGAGCCGAGAGGTGGGCTGCCAGAGAAGTCAGCAGATTTAATAGCTATATGCCGGGTTTGAGTACAATGCACCGAAGGTGCCTTTGCAGCATACCTGTCTGCTTCCTGTCTTAGTGGTTTCCAGAGCTACGTTTCATTTGCAGGGTTTTTTCGAATCGTGGGAGTCCGGTCTGCGTGAGGCCTTTAGCTTTGGGGACGTAGTTTTTCCACTCGTGAGCGGGTGGACAGGTGTTACATTGCATACCACGTCTTACATTCGATGGACACCTATCTCGCCCACATCTTTTGTGGTCCATCGACTGCTGTAGGGAGCAGTCTGTGTTGATCTGGCTTGGACAGCAGGAATTGAGTACAAGTTATCAGAGGTTTTCGCGCAAAGGTTATGTTAGAGTGAAATATTCAACAAAATGACACGTGGTAACTCTATAAATAGATTAAACAGCGACAGAATTCTTCCACAAATTTGACGGCAGAAAAACGGAACGAATTTCGAACGTACCGCGCTCAGTATGGGTTTCGCTACAGTCTCTACAAGGGTATCGTAATCTCCACGTGTAAAAGAATTCAGTAAATTGGACCCAACTAACTGACCAGTTTAGTGGATAGTATACGTCGGGGGCTTTCTTTTAATGCTCACGCGGCCTTGACGGTCATTCTCCCGCGTTCTAGACCTTGCGTGGCGTGTGGTCATGCTTCGCTGCTTATCGTCGTTCCGCCTTCCGTTGGTTCGGAGTGTACGGGTTGCACCGCTAAGGGGTCTCGCAAAAGATGTCAAGTTTGGAGCGGATGCTCGGGCTGCCATGCTAGTTGGCGTTGATATTCTTGCGGACGCTGTTGCGGTTACGATGGGACCGAAGGGTCGAAATGTTATCTTAGAGAGCTCGTGGAAATCTCCAAAGATAACAAAGGACGGTGTCACCGTTGCTAAGGGGATTGAGCTCAAAGACAAATTTCAGAATATTGGTGCTAAATTGGTTCAGGATGTTGCGAACAACACAAATGAAGAAGCCGGTGACGGCACTACTACTGCTACCGTATTGGCTCGAGCGATCGCTAAAGAAGGATTCGAGAAGATTAGCAAGGGAACTAACCCGATCGAATTTCGGAGAGGCGTGATGGCTGCCGTGGACGCTGCGGTCGCCGAGCTGAAACGTCTCTCGAAGCCCATATCGACCCCCGAAGAGGTAGCCCAAGTGGCAACTATCTCTGCTAACGGCGATAGCAGCATTGGGGAGCTTATTTCTACTGCAATGAAGCGTGTGGGGACGGATGGCACCATTACGGTGAAGGTAAGGTTCCCCTTTCTCTATACTTTGATTATTTAGGATGGCAAAACCCTGAATGACGAGCTGGAGTTTATCGAAGGTATGAAATTTGACCGGGGTTACATCTCTCCCTACTTCATCAACACTGAAAAGGGCGCGCGCTGTGAGTTCCAGGATGCATATGTTCTGTTCTCTGAGAAGAAGATCAACAGCATACAGTCCCTCCTACCGGCTTTAGAACTTTGTCATCAGCAGAAAAAACCTCTGGTCATAGTCGCGGAGGATGTCGAAGGAGAGGCTCTGACTGCGTTGGTGTTAAATCGACTCAAGCTGGGACTTCAGGTTTGCGCAGTAAAAGCACCAGGATTTGGTGACAACCGGAAAAATACACTGAGGGACATGGCGATAGCCACGGGTGGTGTGGTAAGTTCATGCTCCCATTTTATTCATTTAGAGGAAGCATGTAGTCTGCTTCTGCTTCATGAAGCTGGCAGTCATGGGTTTCATGCTTAAAACAGTAGACGAAAGAAATAAAGCGCTTGGCAGTGAGTTTCTTGATGTGAACGAAAACCGGCGTTGGTAATTTGTCGAGACACTGGTAGTTCAACTGGGTTTATTGCTTGTTGATCGGGAGGCTGCTGATCTGTTTGCCGAGCTTGGCGAATGACTTGCAAAGGTTTCGTCACCATGCGAGGAGACATCAGTGAGCAGTGTTGATGTTCCCTTATTTGTTGACAGCGTATGTAAATCAGTTACCAAACTCGGCGAACAGACCAACAGTCACCTGGTCAACAACCAGAAACCAGTGTATGCGGTGTGCATGGGAAAGTCCAAGTCATGTGGACCTGAAATATATCTCTAGGTTGACTGTCTTTTGAGTGTTTGAAAAAGGTCCAGATGAAGCTTGCGTATTGCGGACTTTGAGCCCGATCATTCCTGGAAACTTCACTTAAGAGACCACAGCAATCTCCAAACTTTTAGGCACTTCATAGGTCCAGGAACATCGCTTTGTGCACCTAAAGACTAATGAGTCCGCCGATGTCCTTTGGCACTTTCACGGACGATAGGGTATCCGCAGATGAGGTACAACGGGAGGTTCGAAGCAGCTGACAGCAAAGTGAATAGACTTCTGTGTTGGGCTGGCCAGGTAGTCCGAGTTGATTGAAATGTGTAGTTCACATCAGTGCAGCATTCATCGTAACCTTCTGAAATTCGGATACGGGGAAAAGCTTGCATGACTTGCTGTTAAGCCCTTCCATGTGCTATACGGTATCTTGAGCCGTGGTCCCTTCTATCTGAACTACCATTGGTTAGGGACAAGTACAGTTTACTTCGTTTACAAACCCTCTGCAATGGGTATTTCTACTCGATGAAGCTGAAACTGAGGCAAGCTGTGACTCTACTGTCACCCGATTCGGGCGCTGAAAACGGATTTTGGAGGATGTATATCCTAAAACCGAAGTGCGTAGTCATTGTAATAAAGTGCATGGCAACTTTCACACTAGAATCAGGCTATCAGTGCCCCGTTTGAGGATATACATCTAGAGACTTTGGCACTGGATGGGAACTACCGTACCTGGAGGCGTAGCCACCTGACATTGCCATGATCATCCAGGTTAACTTTGTCAAGAGCCACTTAAAACCACCTCAGATACTATCAATCAATGTATTTTGGGAAAAAGTGGCCATCCTAGCGCTTTTAGGGACCCCAAAGCTAAAGTATTCGAACCAGCCTAGATCAGTGGTTGGTTAGCACGACGCTGAAAAATAAACCACCTGGTTTTCATCTCAAAGTAACCTTGTTCGAGACGAGCTGTGGGTCGTTTATCTGTAGCAATGCTCTACCAGCCTAACATTGAGAGCGCATACATTCGTTTAGGTCTTCGGAGACGAAGCCGACATGTACAAGGTCGAAGACGTACAGCAGCATGACCTGGGACGAGTAGCGGAGGCCGTTATCACAAAGGATGATTGCCTACTCATGAGGGGTCGTGGTGCTAAAGCTGACGTGGATAAACGGATCGCACAGATCAAGAGTGAAATGGAAGCATCGAACAGCGACTACGAGAAGGAGAAGATGCAGGAACGCCTCGCAAAGCTCTCAAACGGTGTTGCCGTTATAAAGGTTGGTGGGAGCAGCGAAGTCGAGGTCAGTGAGAAGAAAGATCGGTACACGGACGCTCTGAATGCAACCCGGGCTGCGGTGGAGGAAGGCATTGTCCCTGGGGGTGGTGTGGCTCTTCTTCGGTGTATACCTTGTCTCAAAAATGTCGTCTGCAAAAATGAAGACCAGAAGATCGGTAAGTGACTAAGTTGGCCACGTGCTTCCGTTAGGCTTGATTTATCGTTCCTTTTCTAGGCCTACGGTGACAGTCGAGATAAAAGGACCCAGATGCTTACGTTCCCATTCTGAGCAAAATGAGTTACTGTAAGCAGTGGTAGTTTGTTCTTCCTGTGTTGCCTGTTATCCCTGGCGGTCCACCTTCGGGAACTGCTAGGTATAAACGGTCGTAGTTGAGATCTGGCAATAATGTAGGGGGCGTGCTCAGCAAGCTCCATCTTATTGTCTGCCGGCATTAATACTGCTAAAGTCCACCACTGTGTTCACAAAGTGTCAAACCACAGCGCAACTGTTTTGCCACTTTTGTTTCGCAAACTTCGCCCTTCGATTCATTAATGTCCCTTACGTGGGCACAGCACTTTTGTTTGCTGAGATTGGTTTCCCTTTTTGTCGTAAAGGCTTTCATGAACTGGGTGATTTGGAATAGCTATTGACTTGAAATGTACATATCCACCGCAGTGGTTCCCCAGACATTCCGGGATATCGTATACTAATCCGGCTCCACGACGCAAAAGCAGCAACTAGCCGTCGCGGTTATGGGATTGATTAGGGATTCACGTGGACGAAACGTTCACCTAAGTCCCCCGTTAACAAAAATACATTGCAAATGATGATGGTTCGCTAATTTCGTAAATTTGGATGTTCAAGTGGAGCATACGGTTGATGACAGTTAGGCCCCAATGTTTATTGCTGAGTGCTGCTTGATGATAGTGATGCTGGAAATTGGGGAAATACGCTTGCCTAATCGCCAAAAAGGGCGAAGTCGGTAGAAAGCTTTCTCAGCAGCCTTGTGAGTAGTCCAGTGCTACATGTCTTGTGGTCTCATCCTGAATCCGACGGTAATAGTAGTAGTCCATTCCGTAGTTCGCTCTGGTCACCGTGTTCCATTTTGGTTTATGACCATTGTGGGTCGAAGATGACCTAAAACAAAGGCGTTCCCCGGTTAGATTCCGCCAACATTTCGAACATTTGTTGATTGTGGTCTGCTCATGAGGACTTAGGATTGCCGAACCCGGCGTTGATAGACTGATCGCATAGACCAAGAGTGAAATGAAAGCATCCAACGATGACTACAAGGAAAGAGTGCTGGAAGGCATGGCAAGGTTAGAACGGTTGTTACAGTATGAAGGTTGGCAGGAGTAGCGAGGTGTCACTGGGGCTATATCCAACCGTAGTAGTAGTAGTGCATACTGAGGTTCATCTTGGTCACTGTGTTCCACTCTGGTTTGTGACCATTGTGGGTCGAAGGTGACCGAAACCGAAGGCGTTCCTTGGTTAGATTGCGCCAACATTTCACCGTTGATGTTCTCAGTGTTATACTTTTTCCGCTTGTTTGCGCTAATCGGCGTGATCAGCACCGTAGCTGTTGCTTTTGGCAGCCAAATCTGTCCTGGTCTAGTTATCCTCACCCTGGTTCCCGTATATTCAGGCGTCCAGCTAGTGCATCGTACTCCCTTTTGTGCTTGTTGATTTCTACATGCATTCTGGCTTGCACTTACCCTGACCTTACTGAATTCTATCTCTTCACTTCGTTTACTGTGGAGTACTGAGCACCCAATCATTGTCACCAGCATCGACTGCTGGGCTTGCACATTTGCAAAGGATAAGATTCCGTCATTGATAGCATTCCATGCCTTCTGATTGTTTGTTTGGATTGCGTTGTCCAACGCTCCCATGATTCTTCGGAAGAATCGCTAGCACACAATGTTTTTGGTTTATTCTGCCGACGGTATTTTATTGCTTCTAGGTGTCCAGATAGTGCTGCATGCGCTCTCCACACCTGCATACACGATAGCTGCCAACGCCGGCGTGAATGGATCAGTTGTGGTGGAAAAAATCCTCAGTTTAGAGAAGAACATGGGCTATGACGCTCTGAATGACACTTATGTGGATATGCTCGAAGCTGGCATAATTGACCCAACTAAGGTGAGTTCTCATGTCCGCCAAATGGCCATATACTTGCCAATTAGGGTACTTTAAAGAACGCTCCTAGGAGCCTTATTTCAGTCAACGGTTCTTGCCTATGCTTTTACTCCCGGGATCTATCTTCGGTTTCTGCGCATCTCACTAATGCGAATTTTTCTTTCCAGGTCGTAAGAACCGCCCTTGTAGACGCCGCTGGCGTCGCATCCCTTCTGACGACGGCGGAAACGGTGGTCACTGAGCTCCCGAAAGAGGAGCCACCCATGTCTGCTGGCATGGGAGCTGGTATGGGCGGGATGGGAGGCATGGGTATGATGTAATGCGTGCGCCAAGACCTTGAACAACACTTTAGTTTTGCTTCATAGCGTTGATTTATACTTAAACAGTCCACTTGTCCAAAGGCCCAAATATTCCCTTGAATACAACCATCTGCATTTCGCGCTTTTTTAACTTCGCGGTGGGGCTGTGGGTTTCTTTGGCGGTGATAAAGCCAAGTTTTCTGAATTCGGTACTTTTGTTGATGAGGCTAGTTGAGACGCGTTTAGCGGGTTCCAAACTGACCGTTGTAAAATTCGCGATCCGTTAGATCACTGCTATGTAGGGTTTCTCCCCGCAGATTTCGTTTGCTGATTTAGATAGCATGGTTCGAGTTCGGTGCTTGGCCCTCATGTGACGAACGTGATTTGTCCCTTTTTGCTGGTGGGTGTCCGAACACGCACGTTACATAGTACACATGAGGAGTTTGACGGATTCTTGTAGGGCTACCCTGAATGACTAGTAGTGAGTCGTCATGAGGAATTTCATTCACACCCGGGGTCCTGTTTTCGCGAGCGGCGATGGTAGCGCCCCTTCAGCACCGGGCGGTGTGATCGCTCTTCCGTCACGCGGAGCGGTCCTGTCGCGGTAGTTCGCTGACTTCAGCGGCCAGTTCAGTCTGACGTCGTTTGTCCTTGACTTGCGCCGAGCAATTTTCCGGGAGGCCGGTTGCGGGCACGCCAGGCATCTGGGATAGTGGGCATGCGCACAATGTCACTCATGTGTTGCTTCGCATTCACTACTCAGACCTCGTCAACGTCCTTTTAGGTGAACAAGCCAGCAGACCGTCCTTGTGAGCACTCCGGGTACATTCACGGTAGGCATTTGCTACACTAAGTTCGACTGCAAGGCTTTGAATTATTTGAGAATGCAGCTCGCTGGGAGCTGTCGGTTGCGGAACTTAGGCATTATTGTTGTAGGGTGCATTGTTACAGCTCTCGGGCTGAGGATTCCTCGCTCGTCTGGAGGTGCGCAGACGGGCAACTCCACCATCCGGCTGTCCGCGTTTACAGGAATTTACGCCTTTAGGAGTAATAACCGCTCCTGTTCACCATTTGTCCACCGCGAAGTGTTCAGGTGTAGTCTTAACGACTAGAAAATTGAGTGTGAAGGTAGAACACCCTGGTTCATCTTAGGACGCAAAGTGCCGTGACGACGGTACGCACCCTTTGTAAGTTTATCAGCTCTTGGTTGGTTCTCAGTAGTACGGGGTCTTCACGCGATGAACTTCTGGTCAACTTGTGTCCCCCTGCTAATGAGTGGCCATTAATCCATATTGGCTACCGCCCCAGCTACAGACGCGAGTCTTGGTTCCTCAGTACTTGCTGACTCGCCTGATACTTCCGTTCGGTACGGATTTGTTAAATTTTTGAGTATGACAGACTAACTCTTCGTTTAGCACTGGGGCACAAATAAAACAGGCGCACCCAGCCAGACTCTGCTGTGCTTTGGGAGCGCCTTCTCCGAAGCACATCAGTCGTAGCATAGGAGAGGTAACCACAGTTGTACTGGATCTGCGCATGACGTTCACGGAGTACAGCAATCACCGAGTGTTATGCTGGTTGCCGTCACTCGTCGGTGGGAGGCGCCGTAGTCCTTGGGACGCAAAACAATTCGGCTGAACGACCGGTTAGACATTGCTCCGGAAGAGACCTGTGTACAGACTGGGAAGCGTGATGGAGTCAAAAAACTGAAAAAATGGGTTAGCCAGTGCAGTCAGACGTGGATGAAAACTGTCTCAGCTAATTCGTGAGAGGGCATCCACCGCCTCATCCGCTGTTGACGGATCCCGATGCGGTGTTTTCTCTGATCAGTTTGCACCCTTGGGACAGGCCGCAATTGTGTTCTTTTTTGGAGAACACTTGGAGGTTCAGGCCTTCAAACTTGTGGTCACGTTGGCTTATGAAACATGGATGGATTTGCCTGGAATGAATCGCCGTAATAATGGCATTTGAGTGGAAAATGAGTATGGCTTTTTTGCGTCGACGGTTCCGTTGGAAGCAGTTGACGACCACTTCCTTGAATATCGGCTTCTGCAAGATGTCCGGCGAACATAGGTGGAAACTGCCCAATGTAGTTTGCATGAAGAACCACCTGGTTCTGTGCTACTGCCGGTGGGACTATTCGCTTACTGGTTCCACTGAACTTCGCTCTCCACGGTTTCAGTGTAAATGGTGACACGAGAAGTTACTACAGTATATCTTGAGAATATCGACTGAAGCCAGCAGGTTTGCCGGAAGAAAACCGGGCATTTTCGCGGGACTGCACTTGCATTTACCTTATCGCCGTGCGGAAAGCTGCACTCGACGAAGCTTGCTTCCAGCATCGACTGGACGGCTGTTTTAACCAAGAGAAGCGTCCACTATGGTCAACTTAATTTGGAAAGGAAAGATAATACTGTCAAACGGCAAGCACACTCACTTACAAATTAACTTGGTGTTGACATGAGGCTGAACTTAATTCGTCGTTTAGGATATTCCTTAACCTGATATGCTACACAAGGACCACCTCATATCTCAGTTGGCACAACAGTCGAGATATTGCAGTATATTTTCTTGACAATACACTACTTGCTACGAACGATGGCGAGCATTGCACGCCATCTTTGCCGCCAGTTCGCACCTTGATTTTTATTCCGACAGACCTCTTTACACACAAACGGGTGCGGGTGGCGTCGAAATAATATCACGCTTCGTGATTGCTCGCTTCCGAACGTTTGCATAATTTCGCTAGGGTTGCCAGCCAGTTGGCTGCGGTTTCCTTTGGAATTTAGCGTTTTCTTCCTTGAGAGCACCAGAACTTACGCCAAAACACCCCTACTTGCTTGGGATTCTGCTCGCTTCACACAGCAACTCCCATTGCTTTTTCTTGCAATGCGAGCACTATGGATGAAGCGGTCACTGCTCCATGGAGCAGAGTCTTCCCAATAGACTTAGGACTCCAAGGAGTATGGGTTTCAGTTGGCATGCGCGACAGCCAAGGGCTAATTGCCAGTTATTGAAACGTCGGTCAGGTCGTTCCACGGCAATCTAAATTCGCTGGTTTTTTATTAGCAGTTGGAGCGTGTACTAAATGCTGTCAAAACGAACAGGTCGCACTCTATTTCGAAGCATCGTGTCTCCCGTAGGGAAGTTGGTTTTGGGATGGGATGATTGAAGTGTGCCTTCTACGGAGGCAACTCTGTACATAATAGAAGCCGGCAGATCGCTGGGCGGATTACCTCCATCAACAACTTAGTTGACCCTCTTGCTCTACGCGTTTGTGGTTTATCGGTTTAGATTCCCTCTATGGTTCACTAATATGCATCGACCAGGATCTGCTGAGCCAGATAGACTTCCACCAGGGTCGTTCAAAGGAATAATCAAAATGCCTCCTGACCTAACTCTATTGTCTGAACCGTTTTGGGACCGACAATATATTCCAAAGAGCTGAGGTCAGTCGTCGTACCTACAAAGCTGTCCGATACGAGGTAAAAGCCTCATACCTAGCTTCCTTAATGGTGCGGCGCCTTACCTCGACACGTGAGACACGAATTCGAGGTCGTCATCTGAGTAGAAAGTGCGTTGGTTATTTTCACGTAGTGCGAAGTACTTAAGCACTCCCACACGCAGTCAGCCAATAAGGCCTGTTTCCATCAGCTATACTGGTGACATTGACTTTGTTGATATAGCAGCCTTCCTACGTATTAGACATGGAAATAGGTTTGAGAATGCACTAAAACTTTCGGTCGCCTTAGTGTATACGATGAACTGTCCGACGGCGTCCCCAATATTAGCGGGGTTTGCCAGGGCTTCTTCGATCTCCCTTTTGTCTAACATTGTCATCCTTGCAATCCTGGGACGCACTAAAGGACCTCGAATAGGAAAATCTAAATGGCACTTAGGGAAAGACTGGCGGTCCTAGATTATGCACAAGACGTTGCCTTTGTTATCCGACAACTGTCAGCTGACACGATCTAGTCTAAATTGGATAGCAGGAGGCGTTCCACACTTTCAGGCTTAAAATCCCCCGTGTGCCCGTTTGAGACTTCAAAATGAAGAGCTTGAGTATGTTGACCGGCTTACATCTTTTGGCGGCTGCGTGAGCCACGGTTGTACCGTGACAAACAGCCGGCGCACGCGTCCTCCAGGCGCTAGTGAAGTTCGCCAGCACGGATCTTTGATAAGGTCGGAAGCGAAGTCTGCCGAAGCCAAAGAACCATGTAGACGAGGCGACTCTATGGTTGCCTAACTTCATCCCTCCAATCTGGGGACCTTAATTGCTGAGGTTCTCAGAGGATGTTGGGTCCCAACCCGACTTGATTCTTGGATATGAATGTTGCACCGCTCGTTTTTCATCCAAAACTCTTTTCTTTCTCCTCATCAGGGCACTCTCATGGTTGGCTGGCAGTTAAACGGCAGCTGTCATTGATGACGATCTCGGTCTCTATGGATCTGCTCTACATGTGCGGATGTTGAGTCTGCATAATGGCTAACTCGATAAAAGTTCTTGTTTTCGTGGCTTCCCATTGGGCTCGTCACTAATTCTTGACTAAGGCGTCCGTCCACGGTGGGCAGTCATTAGGGTGTATGTTTCTACGTATGGTGGAGTAATTCGCCTGTAGCATCTGGATGAAATGCGCCTATAGTATGTGGGATTGCTGCGCTTCTCTGCAGCGTACCAGCGACTGATATCACTCCTTGGCAACAGTGCCCATTATCCCTTTTGCTCCACACATGGTCCTCATCGAATCATCGATGATTACAATTACCCCGAAAAAAATGAATTCCCACTCATGATACCCGGTGAAAGAACAAACACAGCCCATCCGATCCGCCCCGCTTTTCCTTTTTTATGGTTGCGCCGTTTGTCAGGAAGGGCTTGTGTCCTCGATTACCATTGGTGATTGGACAGTATTCGCGGTGAGATACACTACATACTTCGTCGGAGAAATGACACGCTAAACGAGTCAGTCACTACCTAGGCCACCGGTTTGACCAGTAGGTTCACGCGTCTGTTTTAGTCTTTTTCACTCCGCAGTGTGTAAGGCCGCAACCACTCCAAGGAGATCAGCCCATGACTTGGTAAGAAGAGTCATGGCCGATAAGCTCGATCGCTCAGTTATTGGTGTTTCCTTGAACGGGGACTTTGGGACGAGAAGTTAGTATTCAGGGGCCAACAAATAGTTCAGTAACGGAGCCACCTGTGTTCCTGGATCGAGGCGCGGTCTTCCAAATCCCAACTTGAGCGAACATGCTTCTCGGCTTATACTGTCCATCTGTGATCGAAATAGTAGCGCCTGGAACTGAACTTTGATGCACAGTCTGCAGCTAACTTGGTAGATATACGACACAATACGAGTACTTGAGTAAGATTTTATACAGATGCTGCGTTCAACCAGGCCTAGCCACAGCAGTACAGATCACCTACCAATGAACAGAACCGATGCAGTTAAACATTCTCAGTGATCCGTACTCAACACATGGCCCAACTACCTCTATTGATGCGTCCACACTCTAGACGCCCGACCTGTGTTTTATCCTTTTTGACCTATTGTTCTATGGATTCACTCTTATGGATGTGTGCCTGAGTCTGGCGATCAGATATTGAGAAGGATTTCTCCACTCAAATGTCCGTTCCAAATCAATCTCTCGGAATATTATAGTTAATTAGACGTGGCGTTTGTCGATAGACGGTTGAATCTACAACACCAGTGCGTCCGCCTATGCTGCGTGGCTGTGAAAATTGGCTGCTGTGTAGAATGCAAGATATGACTGTTCGCCTTTAACCGTCAATGCCTTTGTAATATTGCACGTGTGTCGTGGGAACGGCGGTTGGGACATGTGGTGTAGGTAATGAATAGAGTAATCGCTCACTTGATGATGATAACACTGAAGCAACTAAGCTGAATCGGCCACGTCCTTCGTACGTTAGATGATCGATTAATTCATTGTACCGTACGATGAAACCTGTCCTAACTAGGGAACGCAGGGTGGATAAGGTGTGACCTGGAGGCAAAGTACGAGAATAATAATAGTAATTAGTCGTGTTAGTTCGTACCGTCTGCGGGAAGGGGGTACCAGAGACGCATCTTGTGAAGAGCTAGAAAACCTCACAGATACGTCAAAGTCCGGCAGCCACTGGCGCTGTTGTACGCACCCCTTCATTATTAACATTCAATCCACTATTTGTTCTTTTTGTCTTGCTCAATGGACCTCAGTTGACGCCCTAAATTATCTCACACTATCGAATTCAAAACGCTTCAGTAACCTGAACCAGTGTGCAGTTACGCATGGCTGACGGTTAAAAAAACCGAACATATGGCAAATCGTCTTACAGTTGTTAAAGCATACCAATGGGTGCTCGCCTGACGTTTGCTGAACCGCATGCCTTTACCTGCCTCGAAACAAATTGGCATCAGATCAGTCTTCCTGTACCATATTTAAAGGATCGGGCCGATGAATCCGTGGAGTATTTCACGAAACCGAAATGTCAATCTTTGCAGTCGTCAAGTCGTTCAGGTCCGACGCCTTTTAGGCGTAGTTTTCATGCCCTCCGAAGGAAGTATGATGGTTTGGATACTCCGGAACTTAACTCCTGAATCACACCGACAAACTTGACTAACCAATGCCGATAAAGACTGACTTACTCAACCACCGGATGAGCTTTCCATATGAGCGGCGTGGTTCACTTGGATGCCTGGAAACTTCCAGACCAAACACCTGGCACAAGAGAACAGTTCGTGAAAACCGAATGGCAAGTATCTATGGTAAAAATAATTTGTATCACACAGTTCGGGAGCACGAGTGAAACAGATACAGAAGAGATATGTCCGGACCATACGGGAAGAAGATCCCGTAGGGCAAAAAAGAATCATCAAAGCAAAAAAGTAGAGAATAAGACTGTTTACAACAAGAATAACCATAGACAGTGAAAGAATCATGGCACAGACAACAAAGATGTCAGGTCAACTCAACAGATCATCAATATCACCCTTGGAGAGTGGTTTGTACTGTTCAGTAAGGGGTAGAGCAGGTGCGAGATTGGGTGCAAAGAGAGCAGCTTCCGTGAGACTGTGGTTTGTGAGCTGTTGGAATGAGGCGTAAGACCCCGCGGTGGTATTGCGTGGTGGATCCCATCTTGCTTGTGTGCAAGGGAATCTGGTTGTCGGAGGATTTATGGTAGCTGGCAGATTTAAACCAGCGCCAACACTGTAGTGCGGCATGGAGATATAATCGGTGTAAGGAGTCGTAGGCGGGCGAACAAGCGCCAACGGTAGACCGGGTTGGAATGTACGTGAAGGGGGAATCGAATTCACGCGATTGGCCATTTCAAAAAGATTAGATTCAATGAGAGTGCTTGTCAAATCACGTGGGGTTGGTTTGGTCGGAGTGGGGTCTTTTTTGGTTGGTTGGATGGCATCTAAACTTTGTTCCTGTAGTCGTTGTTGTTGGGAGCGTTCGGCGGCAAGTTGACGCTTCTGCTCCAAAGAGAGGGTCACTGTTGGTTTGATTTCAAGATCACCCACATGTTCGGATACGGAGTTGAGCGGAGCCGAAGGCTTCTTGTCTTCAGAGGTTTGGTCGATCAGTCCGGAGGCCGAGTCTACAAACGTACGCATTATTTGATCCATCTGCGAGAAGTAAAAATAAAAGTAGAGGACTCGGGTGATGGGGCGCCACTTTGTGATAACGAAGTGGTCGGTTGAATAAAGGTTGCGCACACACTGGCAAAAGTCGTTTGCATGAAGAAGTCGAAAAGTAAGGTCGAGGATGCCTTAACTTTATCAAACGGGTGATGTTGTCTCGGACACACATATATGATAAATAGGTCGTGGTCGGTGATTCACTACTAAAAATTCATGAATTTAGTCGCCGCGTCCCTGAATATGATGGCGTGAAACTTCGTGAAAACTTGCGAATTCATCAGATGAACAATGATCATGCCGAGCCGGTTATGTAGTCAGTCAACAGCCACACGTAGTACACATATCGAGACTACAAGAGTAAGGGAAAACAACTGTTGGTCGACTAAACTAAGGATGAGCATTCAATACTATACGACCGTGGTAAACGCGGGTGTATTCAGGCCGTCATTTCAGACGGATAGCAAACGTCAGCTGACGGATACGCAGCAACGCAAGATGTGATGTGTGGGGTCGGAGGCTTTCACGCCCACGTTGTTGGCGATCAGGATTCTAGTCGTTCGGCAGGTCATCACGTCAGTACCAATTTTATGTGACGATCTTCCGTAGTCTTAATGCGGTCGCTGTTGAACACGTAAGCCAATAAGACAGTCTCAGCGACGAAATGGAGAATTTGTGCGGTTACAAGGCCAAATTAATCTTACATCGAGTGTGGCTTACAGTGAAATATGAGCAAAACCGATAGCCACAATCAAAGAGTAGCACAGGCTCAAAATAACACTGGAGCTTAGAACACAAACGGAGGATGAGCTGCGGGAAACATCTTCTGGAGTGTCTGACGACGGAATCAAAATGGCCTCGAAATCTAGCGGAATGACACGAGAGTAAGAAGTTTCAGTTCAGTAGAGTATAGGGTGGCTCCGTGGGATCAGATAGCGAACAGCTACAAGGAATAACTGAAACAGTGCTGACAGTAGGAATTACGCTGCACATAAGCCTAGGGGTGGCGTGCCATAGACTAAATTCTCGGGGAAAGCCGAGACCGACTTATAAGGATCAAAGAAGACATGGTCGATCACAGCAGGTCACATAAACGGTGCCGTTCTCAAAAAAGGACAACTAGAGTAAGAGGGGCAGGCAATTTGGCGCTGGCCACAATATGACAAATTGTTTTCTGACCAATCACAAGCTAGTGTTACCTTGAATTTGGTATGGTATGGTGAATGTTTAAGCGGGCTGAGAACGCATAATACTGATTTGGTCAGGGTACATAGCCTCTTCTCTCGCAATAATATAAATTAAAGGCGGCTATAATCTTTCTGCAAAAACTAGTTTTGGATTGCGGTAGCCCGGAGAGATGTTTTTCAAAGTTGTTTGATGTTATGTGGTTGATCTCAGTCCATTCCACTAACCTGTATTATTAATTGTCTGCACAAAAATTGGATAGAGACTTGGTACCAGTCCCTGACCTACGGGTCTAACCAACGAGGTAATGTTTAGCAGGGTTATCATGGGAGATTCCATCACAAGTTAATGAAACAAAAAACAGACCCACTTGATCGTGGGAATATCGAACTGCATGAGAATTCCGCTGTTCCCAACAGATGTATTCATCACCTGAGAAGTTGTCCTCACTCTTCAAGTACACTATATAGGTCCCCGTCGATCACAGCCAACCGCTAGACGATCGGATTTGCGAGTAACATCATAAGCTTATTAAATGAATAAACCAATATGGGATTGCTGGTCAACTGGAAAAGAACTTACTGTCCGAACATTCCTATCGCGGAGAGTATCCGGTTTAAATCCGAATCACCTAGCAGTGCAACTTCTCACAAAACAAGGGTTAATTGTCCGTCATCTGCTAGTTAGTAGTCGGTTATTTTAACCAGCTGAAACAAACGAACGGGAATTCGGGCTGACGTAGAGCTCAGGTCGTTTTGACGAACACTCCAGATCAGCTCATTAAGGTACCTACTGTTTATCCGGACTAAAAAATAGTCTAACGTAAACCGGGAATAGAAACATTTAAACTGTGTGGTAATCGGGAACTTTATAAAGTTTAGGGTATTGGATGTCACTTCTACCCAATCGGAGTCATGGCTGTTGTTCTATGGTCGGGATTACGTGTGTCAATAGAAGACTGCAACAAAACTTCAGGTAGCTAAGTGCTGCCGCAAAAAGCATGAACCGGTGTAAAAAACAATGAAATGAAAGTATGGTTCCTACTGATACTAAGTTTCAAACTGCGCCACACAATCAGTTAGACGGCGACCCTCTGACGGGCAAGCTTAAGGCTTTCTGAGAACCTAGAGTTGGTTTTGAGCGAGCAGTAAGGATTCAGGAAATTCGAATCTCCGGCTGATTGCATTCACAGTCAATTGGAATGGTGAGTGAACGCCAGGTTGGTGTATGGTGGTGATGAAGTGCTTTGTGAGGGCTGATTTTCCTATAAGGAGAAACCGAGTCGCTGTCCGTAAGACGGAGCAGTGGGGAAATTCGTTCCAACGAATGTTTTGGCTCGCATATCGAATCTTCCGTCTGTTCTACGGATAGAGGTTTGCTCACGGCTCCTGAGATTGTCTACGTCACAGGAAACGGAGACTGCACAGCATAAAATACATTTGATAAAAGAACCACACTTCACAAGTTGGTTTACGTAAGTGGGATCTTTGTGTGTTAACCTACTGAACAGTCCAACCATTCGGTCTGGTTGACTTATGATGTTTACTGTGCGGAGGCTTATTGTTCAGACGTTTGGGTCACTGATGATGACTTTCTCCAGGAATGGAATAATCTGAAACATGAAAAACATGCATGCCGGTTTGACAGTCACCGTTACAAGGGCGATACGCTCACGTTTGTGCTTGGAGGCTGAAGTCAACGAACACATCACACATCCAGCCGGTCAGATTATTGATCGGTTATTCCAGCACAGTCTAACCAAACTAAGTGTTCCGTAGAACTCTCGATCTGTTGGACTTCAGCGCGGATAATCCCAAACACCTGAGATTACATATGACCAGGATGCAATAGTCCGAAACGCCAATGCCTATCGATTGTCTAGGTCATTAGTCCTCGAACACATGATACAAATCCACTTGCTCGTGTTACAGTCAGGTGACCTAAACCAGGCACAGCAAACGGCCTTAATAGTGGACCGAGAGGATCTCGTTCTAACGCACTTAGATTGTCCCACCATTCTATTTTGAGTACGATCCGTGAAATATACTGGAAGCACTGGCAGACTAGCATAATTTGGAGCACCTACACGCTTTCATTCAAATCAGCACTAATAGGAACTAGGGTTATTTGACAATGCTGAGTCTGCATTCCCTACGAAGAACGCATACGGACGAGCTTGGAGTTGCGTAGAGCGAAGCGTTCGGTTATGGGTCGAGCACACATCCATATATGCTTGAAATGAATGTTGCGATTGAGGGCGTTGTAGTTGCGATTGAACTGCTTGTTTTACTCTACTTCTATGTAGCTGTGTGAATATTGACCCAGAGAAAAGTAGTTATGAAATTCCGTGTGTGTCAGTATACATATGTCTACGTCGTGTCTGCGTGGCAGCTCCGTGGTTATCACTAAAGCCCGCGTAATTACTCATACTTGACACAGAACACCGGAGTTTCGAGTCACATGCAAGTCTGTAATCTTGAAACTCTAAGTCACAATGGACCTGGATTAGTTCAAACGTTCGTGATTCACCACCAGGTGACAAGGAAACCAATGTCTTTAAAAACTGTTGAGAAATACTTCCGTTATGGAAAATCCATTACTTCCGACCGAGCCTCTGAAGCGAAATATTACATAAACAACTGGTAATGACTAGAGTTCAACCCATAAATGGCGAGACAGCGGAACAAGTGAATTTCAGCAAGTCACACAAGAAAAGTGGGACATTCGCAAGTTTATTCTAAAACTTAAAACTCAGGCCTCTCGTAATTTTTAGGACCAACATCAAATTCACCTTCCGGATCGTTTAACTACAGGAATCAACTGCTCACAGCCTCAACAGAAGTGATCACCTGGAAGTTGGGAATTCGCAAGCGTGTGTAGAGCGGTCTTAGATCAGCCGAGTTGGCGCGTGGCGGCGGTTATCAGTGAAGTGGTGTGCGTCTAAAGCACAAAGCCGAAGCAGAGTGAAATCCGCTTAATGACCTGAACTCCAATCCAATCGTCCTAGCATTCATACGGATCAACAAAATTTGTGAACGACGCCCGAGAGGAATACTCCACTACAGTGCCCTAAACAGGAACAGCAAGGTTTCCAAGTTCGATTTTACTTCATGATATGTCCTTCCCACCCACCTGTCGTGTTAGCCATCTACACCAATCAACAAGAACTGATTAACACTGATAAGACTGACTAGTTGGAAGAAATCCCACGGATTGGTTTTCCGTCTGCCCTAAAGCAAGATAAACCTGGTAACTTATCCACTTAGTCTGACGAAGCTCTTGTGTCAAGTGCGAAACGTTGCCCACAACTACGTTGTTCTCTTTGCTATCCCATTGTTTATTGAACCTCTCTGAAAGAAGTGACCACTGTTGTACGATTATTATGTGAAAAACACCCCTGGAATTTGCGTACAACATTGAGATGCTCACAGATATGTCCAGTGTTCTGCGTTGTATATCTGCGTCAGTGACTATACGGTCGCTCCATGTCATCCCGCAAATTTCTGATCAACAATGGCAAATAAGGACACCCATATACATCCAAGTTTTGAGACTCACACCTGTTGTGATTAAATGCACTTCCAGCGAGTCGTTATCACATAAATTCTGACAAAAAGCGATGTTTCGGGTCTGCGATAACACCTTTGAGACGTCAATGGACTGTTACTGAAACGTCGTTATCCAGAGTTCTATTCTAGGGGAAAAGGATTATTGTCACAGTCGCGGGTCTGTTATGTTTAGATGAGTACCATCTAAGCCTACTGCTCTTGGCAACTCATATTCGAATCATCTTCGTCGTGAAAAAATGAAGCAGTTTGCCTTTCTCCCCCGCGGGTTGTATTATATGGTATGCTGAACAGTGTAAACAAGGCATTGCACGGGAAGCATGCTTCATCTTCGAAGTGAATCCCTCAGCCCATTTATTGCAAGATGTAGGATGAAATCAGGTTTTGGCGCATAAGGATTTTTACTCTGTGTCCAGAGGGGTACTGAGCTACTACTGTGAGAAACATTCACCCGAAAAGGAGTGCCGCAGGTAATAGTTACTGATGGCAAAACCCACTTCACTGATTGGTTAAAAGCCGTTGGCTGCTGTCAGCCAATATAGCATCAAGGCCTCCGCAATCAAACGGTTTAGCGCATTCTCAGGAGTGCAGTACAATATACCAATTTATTAAAACTGAGATGGAACATGGAGTGGGCAACTTTTTAGTACATTATCGCAATGCTACTCATGCTACTACGTGCCAAATTCAGGATTCAGAGAGCAAATATTCGACGTCTAAACTCGGATGATGTTGAGTACCAACGAGGGAGTGACCTACGACTCGAAACGGGTATAGCGCCGAATCAGCTAAGAAGTCGAATGACCAAAAATCTTGACACAAGTGACTGTTCTATGTATTGTAGACATGCTAATCAGATTTGATAGTGTAACTGACGTTACTATTGGCCATAATACCCCATATAACTCAATTGAGGCCGACGTTTTTCTGCGTGTTTCTGACTTTCATGTTGGGCCGTCGCTTCCAACGTGTAGCTCAGTCCCTTATTTCGCTCAGCCTCGGTGAACGGTTTGTGAGCTGAAAAAAGTTGAACTGAACTGAACTGAATACAATCAGAGCCGACTGTCAGCCAACCACACAGTATAGAACCTACGGTAGTTGAACTGTCCTGGTTGTAACTAAACTGCTTATCTTACTCTATTTACAATTGTATGATTATTGATCCTAAGCATAGTGATTATAGAATTATGTTTGCAACAATATAAATACGCTTGCATGTATCAATACGACTTCTATATAGCGGCGCACTGATAAGCAGGAAAGTCCGTTGTAATTCGTTTATATACAACGCAGGATATTATTATCATCACTGACCTCAGTACGCTTGGTTGCCATACAACCATGAGGAAAGAAAGCCCTAGTAATGAGTGACAGAAGGGTAGGGACACAGTGCGAAGAATTCCTCCGGGAAACCAATCAAGGATATGATGCCGACATCCCTGAACAGAATTAAAACAAACACACCTGAGCAAAGTGTCGAAGTAAGGTGCCATCAGCTAGATTGACCCGGCGTTCTTCGCGAACTTCAACCGACAAAGGCCCAGCACAACACGACAGGCGAAGTTTAGCTAGGCAATCCGGCTAGGGAATGACAGCATGTGCGCCACTAGAATCGGTTATGTGTGATGTCTTGAAGGAATTCTAACTACGTGCAAGCAAGAACACGCGGTCCCAAGCGAGGAAGGCACAGGATCTCAAGGCACTCATCTTGATTGTAAGTGATTTCATTTCAGATTACCATGTCATGGCAACGCGGACCTTTCGCAAACAACACTTTTTTGGGTAGACTGGGTACGCGTAGTGCATATCCCAACCCTAACCTGATAGGTTTGACCTGCCACTCAAACCAGTCTGATTCGTTACCAAGTGTCCGCTTACACATAATCTTGTTGCGTACTAGCTACAGCCAGCTAACTCTTGCTACGCTACAGAGGTACTGATGATCAAGAGTCTAAGTTCCTGGGATTGAGGAGGCCAAGTCTCACAACCACAGAGTAAGACCGCTCTTACAGTTGCTTTGTATACACAGATCTTTCGCTTCGGCGAATTTTGTTTATGACGCCATAAATGACACAAGTTGGCGCCGCACGCGTACTTTGTGCGGAAAAATAATCGCCAAAAACGATATCGTCCGCCTAATCGAAGCCGATTCATTTTTTTCCAGACGTAGTTTTGGTATACAGATTCAGTATCCCTTAGAGTGTGCACTCCATGATAACTTCGATGACAAAATTGAACAAATAAGGAGGGATGGATGACCCTGACGAATCCTACTGCTTGTGAGGAGGTTTTGGACAGTTCACTGTACACCATCACTTGATTGGAGATGCGAGAATAATGTTTACAAACTTCAGGAGCATCCCCGTCTGGCTAAGAATGCACAGGGGGGCTTATCTATCCAGAAATTTGAGGGCCACCATTAAGTCGAGGGAAATTGCGATTGCTGCTAAAAGCACGATGTAGATAGGTGACCAACGCACCTCCACTAAGTCAAAACACTGCTTGATGCTCTCCGACTTGCGTCCGACTTCCCGAAGTTAGACGTTGCAACATCAGGGAAGCCAGTATGTGTTCTACGAAAGGTGAGATTTATAGCCCCATGGTTGGAACAGTCGGTTCGGGTACCTTTTTTGAACACAGGTATTACGAACGAGTGGTCCCAATTCTCAGGAACACGTTCTTGTTCCAAAGACGCACGAACAACCTAATCAAATCAAAGATTCTCCTCCAGCTCTAAACACCCCTGGAGAAGGCTCATCTGGCACAGCATCCCGATGGCGCTTAAAGGCAAAAAGACATATTAGTACTTCAGGAGCTGATGGGTGGTCTAGACTCAGAGATCACGGCCCAAAATATGCGGGTCGAATGAGTGACACAGGTACAGGGTAGGGGATCAACTAAAACGTGGGTGAAAATATCCCGCTAAGCAACGTAGATGCTGGTCTCTAGTATATATTAGGTTTCCAATATTGTCATCAATTAACTTATTCACGGAAGGCCTTAATGTTAGGCCCTGTTATGTGGACTAGCTGGAAGAGCTTCCATTCATTTCAAAGCGCACTGCCCCCGACTTCTTAGACATCTTAACTCTGTTCACACACAGGCTACGTTTGAGTTGTCATCTAATCGACCGTCTAACGAATCGTACTTTGAGCCGGAGAGGATAGACCGCCTACCATCAAGGAGTGATAGTGACCGTTCGGAGATCCGGTGGTTTCCTGCGTCGCATATACCTGTGGTTCTCATCCAAGTTACGGTCAAGGTTCTCTGAGAAGACCGTTTATAATGCCTTTCATAGTTAGCTTTGGTGTGTTTTCCTAACTTGTGTCTCATAAAGCTTCTCTACTACTGAATGGGAAGCGCGTTCCTCGGGCTTACCAGGAAAATTTATTGAAAATATGCGTAATCTGAATCAAACTATATTGCAAAGCGACTGGCAGTCAAGAACTGAACCGCGCAGTTCGTAGCTGATGCTGATTTGGTCGGTTTGACTTTAAGGCCGCTCAGCCGCTGAGGGAGGCAAGGTGGCACACGTCCACCACATCTAAACCCAGTACTGCAGAGAAACAACTACAAAGGGCATTCATAATCATTATCGCGTTTGGCGACCAGACTAAACTTACCCACTAAGGCATGTGCTGACCGACTAAAGTGCCCTGCCTGTGCATTGAAATCTCCTGACAGTGACTACATCTGAACTCTCCGTGTACGAGAGGGTGGTCAGTTCCCGTTAGGTGTCCTCCACTGAATCAGGACTACAGTTAGTTCATGTATAAATGCACATGACAGAGTGTTCAGTATTTCGGCGAGTGTGAGTTTTTATGGAAGTGGAGGGTCGAACAGCACAGAGTCAGCTGTTTACGGGTATCCAATTGAGCAATGAAACTCCAGCTCGTGAACTAGGGACAATGCCAGCACCGGCACCGCTGCAACAGCCTCAGAATTACCTGACGTTTGTAATGGATAGCGTCTGTATAGAGAGGGTGAGCGCAACAACTGTATATGGATCTTGCATTCAAATTTCAGAGATGCAGCCAGATATCAATCGACAAACGATCAAGGGTACGCGGAAGAGAAACTCGTTGGGTTGGCACGTTAAAGAAAGCAAGGCCTGAATAACGGACGAGGAGCGGTATATGCGAGCGTCAACTACTTGGGTGCCTGACTGACTTGTCTACAGCTGCTATCTACAGGAGGCTGATTAACAAACGGGACAGGAGCTGAGTGTCAGGAGGAGTCCAGACACGAAAAGTACATGTGCAGAGAACTACGCGTCCCCAAGACCACCATCGGTAACACACCGGGTAGCAGGTGTGTTGGCGGAGCTTACCAAACACGGCTTAGCAGCATACGAACAGCGGAGTGGGTGTGAAATTGTTCACGGCAGGAACGTCGCCATTGGCTGGAGAGAACGAACAAACGAATGACCATAATTAGCCATTTAACCATCCTGTATATGTACGTAGAAGCTCTGTATATTTGTCCTGACAATACAGCCGTGTCCCGAGTTCTCTATCTTCTCCTTATCGCGTGGTCTGGCAGACTCAGTTCCGGCGTAACCAACAGACGGCCACCCACGATACAACAGGGAGTTAAGAGATAACAATGAAGAACGATGGGAGGCTTATCCGCCCTGCTGTATACAGCAGATAGGACGACCCGGCTGATGTCAGTTCTCGGCAGCTGATGTGGAATGAAGGCACATTTATTTGTAAAGATCACGATTGCATGTGGGCTGGGATATCGTGAGGGTGCCAACTCCTTGACAGGAAGACGACTAGGATCCTCAATTAAAACCTTTGGCTCAAAACGTTGACTGCAAGACATCGGCCGTCGGCATAAGACCAGCAGTAGTTCGAATTTTAAGGAACAAGCTACCATATACGCTTCGACCTCTAACCTGGAGGGCCAGGAGACTGCGTGTCAGACCTTTACCCACTGACTAACCTAGGAGGAGTAACTTTGGATGATGAGTTGGCATCGTTCAGTTCAGCTCAGTGGGCTACTGAGGTACGCTGCACCACGATAAGGTTTAGTTTTTTTCACGATGCGGGACATCGCAGGGGGACTGAAGTGTTACGCACTCAACAGTTCAAGGAATACTGAAATGCTGTTTTGACTTACTAGAGTTGCACACGAATTTGAAGAAGTCCATCCGTTCGCCATGCTTGTTCCAACTCCAAGGATGCTGAATATAAACGAAGGAAGAAACAGACTAATGTCCAAGTCATCATTTGTTACGGTAATTTTAAACAGCCAACTGTCCGGAAGGGATGGTTCCTCGGGAGCTGAAACAGCGTGAGTTAGCACAGTGGGAGTTGAAAGAAATTACGCTGGTAACCCAAGAGAAACCCGACTAACTTTGAACTGAAACCAAGCCAATGACATTGAAGAGTTGGACGCAATATGGTGCTTGCGCATCACGAACGGGATCAGACACGAAGTCGCTTCCGCCAGATTGATTAACGTTCTTAGCGTGAACAGTTGGCTCATGCTACCATAGAGTTGGGTGGCCGGGGACGAAAAGTTGTCGGAAAAGTAAAGTGGGAAAGCCAGACTAAACAAAGTTGGAGGGTTCCGTGAGATGGTCTAGCCAGCTTATGGATACATAGTGTCATACCTCAAGGAGACTTCAGTCGTCGATGGGGGTCGTCACTTGGTCCCCAATTCATTATACATCTGCCACTTTCAATTTCATAGCCCGTGACAATGTCATCGGCCGATCACGACTTTCGTTTCCAGTTCGTTTGGGGCTTCACAAACAACGTGCCGTGTCAGACTAGCTTTCCCACATTTGAAGAACACGAACTAGCCAAGGAGACTGTGCGATTTCAGCAGACTGCCAAGAGAGAGATATAAGTCAACTTATCACCTCGCTGCCAAACGGATCAGCTAGTTTGGTAGAGACTGGCTGGCTAGGACAGCAACGATAGAAAATTAGGGACATGCATGAGTTTTCTTCACAGATGCTAAATCTCCGAACCACAGAGAAGAGTTGGTCGTACATACACCTTTGTAGACAATCTGATGCCTTTTGGAGGCCACAATCGGCAGTGTACGACAAGCGTAAAGTACCTCTTGTTTATTTGGCAGACCACTGCTTTTACAGAATGAAAATAAGACGATGCAAAACTCCCCAAGCTCATGAACCTAGCTACGGTCTCGAGCAAGTCACCTGCTATGTAGAGAAGGGGAGTACCCTCCGCCTAGTCTTGTGACTGGATTGTCAGAATTCTGTTTGTTGTGCTCTATGCGTGTGTTGATTAGGGTCAATGAGAATGCCGGAAACCTGCCTCGCTAATGGGAAATTGCTTCCACACGATGCTGAGGTTGTGCCGTTTTGAAATGAGACCATTTTCGATGGAAGGGGCTCTTTTACAATAGATTGAGGCTCCCTATCTTTAATTTAAGTCTACTCCTCATGATTGCGTACTACTGATTTATTGCTATGATGAGAACGAATGATCATAGAGATCCAAAAGTAAAAAAGGAAAACGCCTCCGAAGAAATGGGGACTCTAAGCGCAGTATGAAGAGAAAGAGTGCGGTAATATAATGTTGAAATATGCCTAATACATCTTTCGAACGAGTAGTTCCTCAGTGCGTGGCAGTACGTGATTGAACGAAAGATTGCGAAAACAGTCCAGAGACGCATCATGTAAGACTGGGAGAGTATCTCCTCAGGCAGCAGCATGATCTACTAAAAATTGGGAGGCACAACAACATTCGTATCTAATGTTGCCAAGTTAACTACTTTGAAACCAACCAGAGGTTTAAAAGCGTAAGTAAGGGGGTGGGCAGCCAGCATTCTCTAGCTACTGGAGGTGACCCTGCTGGAGACTCTGCCGACAGATTCCCACCGATCGCAACCAAAATCCAACTCGATGCATCATCTGACACCAAGTAAAACTGAGTATCCGCACAGACCGAGAAGCATAGTTGGTCCCGAAGGCCGGATAAATGGAAAAATAGAAATACACTGGAAAAAACCGACTTGATTTGCACCAAAAGTATTCGGAAGCTTCTTCCCAGCGTCTTGGAAACAGACTACGCCAGAGGACCGAGATGAGTCAATGATAGTGCTCATCTTCGAAATTGGTGCTGGTAGTGAATATAACAACCACAGAGGTGCTAGTTTGGCCCCTGTTGTAACAAGGCTTCCGGCGTCAGTGATTCTTTGTCCTTTTAAAGCGGCACGTGAAAAGTTGACCCATGGGCATCAAGTGGGATTTCTATCGGGTTAAGGCCCAATCGGCCACATCCTCACAATCCATCAGGCGCTACAGGAGCAGCAGTGCCATATGTACGGACTTCAAGAGTGCATTCAGTTGTGTCGATCGATAGGTGTGGCAGTGCGACAGCTGAGCATTAGTGACAGTAATGATGGTGCTATCTCTGACGATGATGAGCAAAACACGCTGTGAAGAGAGTTGTATACTGATTCAGTGATAATCAGCATATTGTTTGATTGGCCACAGATTTGTATGGTCGACGAATTTTGCAGACATTCTGAACACTAACAACGCGTACTTGTACAAACGAAATCAGTGGTGTTCGTGCTGCCAGTTTCTGTGGAGATAGCCTGATCGAGTGTTTAGGGGTGTGGGCAGTAGCCTGGCATCAGTTCTTTGTGCGTTCATTCTTTTACTTTTTACTAGAAAATTAAACAAGGCTTGTGCGTGTACGGCAATGAAGCATCATTATGGTGAAGATACCAACCAGAATGGGTTGAAAAGCACAATCAACACGAACACCAATGATGGTGATAGTGATGCAGGCTTCTAGGATGAACCACAGATCCCGACATCGGGATGGAAACGTTCACCGTCAGTAAGATGTGGTAGAAATAGGTAGTAAGTCGAACGAACAGGCATGCGAGAATCCGCGTTAGATGAGAGCATGAACCTGTTATATCCGTCTGAAAGATAGCGAGCATTTAGCTAAGCAATTTTGGTGCGACAACAGAGTCCCAGGGATGAAGTAACCAGAAACACTCAAGAAGCAAGAAGGGGGATGGAAACAAGAAATACGAGCCATTTTTGTATTTGATATGTATCTTACTTGGGTTCTTCCGCCATACCATGGAGTTGTTCCAATTTGGCCTTCTGTTCCCGCTCCAGTTGACTACACATATCACGAATGAGCTCGGCAAAAGCTAGATACTGTTTCAGATTCAGGCTACCCTCGATTGACAACGGAATCAGATGGGGAAGGACGCGTGTTGCCAGCTTTTCCCGATTGATTCCTAGTTTCTCGTGACTGAACGCCAAACGATATATACCTGACAGAAATAAGCAATTTCGAGAAAAGGTTAGGGTTGGTGCGACCTACTGGAGAGGCACTTTGATCATGCTCCACTCGAAATGTAATGCGGGGCCACTAACTCAATAGCGCTAACATCGGAAGTGTCATGCGAGAGGTGACTGAGCAGTGGTTTTATAAAGCTGGAATAACGAGGAGGGATGAAAGAACGTGAGGTTAACGTAGGGCGCATGAGACTACTGCATCCCACCAGGGTACCTTGCGGTATCTCAGCTCTCGTGCTCTCGGGTGGCATGGCAGCTGTGCACAACCTTTCTTAACTACACACCAAGGACTCATCCCTCAAACTGAACTAATTTCAATTCGGTCGCACGGAATGCCGTGCATTATCCATTCGCTATGGGAGTGAACGGGGGCAACAGGAAGAGACGACAATTGCTTTGAGGAGTATCTATGTCGAATTAGGCGAATGAAGACAAGTAGTCCAGGCAAAAGCACAAGGAGAGCTTGTAAGGGTCATCGGAATTATACTGTGAAAGAATGGTAGTTATTTATAATAAACCTATCTGTGTTAATCGGAATGAAGCCGGAGGCCATTTGTGATTTAGAAGAAAGAAAAACTCAGGAAAGCCTCATGTTGAACAAATCAGCCTCAGCCAAACCGACATCTTGAGCAATCCGAGTGATACAAAAAAGTCCACCATTTCACGTTGGTAAGTGTTTGATTTTCGAAGTAACTCCGGCTGCTCCTATCCGGAGGAAGGCAATTTGAAGTGACCGAAACGTCGAGCAATAAAGTTCCACGGCGCCGAACAGTACTGGTCGCAAACACATCATCAAGCCAGGTTATTGAATAGGCCAACAAGTGGAACTGTAAGGTACAACGCGAAAATGGATTCAAGTGGATCTTCACCAACAAACCGTTTCCGGTTAGGTGCAAGGTGAGGAAATGGGTGAAAAGGAGCAAGGGTGGGATATTTAACCTTAAAACGTCCCACCCGACAGTAGCAAAATGGTACTGTTAGGGAAACAGGGAAGGTTCTAGCATCTTATCCCACTACACCGTATTTTGACCATAAAACTTCCATATAGGACAAAAAGTTACAAACTATCAAGACATACTAGTAAGGAGCAAAAACAGTAGAAGCAATGAAGGCCAATTGCTGAGTGAAAAACCAAGAGGCGATGTTTTGGCAGAAAGTCAATAAAAAAATGCAATACGAAGCATGAAGAGCGAACCAAAGGTAAGAGCACAGGCGATCAAAATATGGATTTCATCTCGGGGAAAACCGAGGACAGTACAGCTGTTTGAGCCTTGTCTCAAATCATCTACATTGGTGCGCAACTAAAAAAACTTCGAATAAACAGTCTTCCGGAAAAGAGGTGAACACAGGGATGCAAATGCGGATGGCCGATCGGCAGGATAATCAGATAGGATTAGATAGAGCAAAATAGGGTAAAGATACGCTCGGTCTTGAAAAAAACGGCCCACCTCATGTGATTGGGTGTTGACTGTCTCTTTAGGTGATGACTTCTCATAAGGGGGCCTATACGATCTGCGAGAAGCCCTCCTTCCCGTGTAGATTACACCTATCCGGAAGGCTACGGTTTCATTCTTAGAGACTCGTGATGGTCGCACTGTGAGGATTTGAAAGAATAAAACAACTCTACAGTGCTTTTCGGCTGTTCAGAATAGGTTAACTTAACTTCGAACGAAAAGTTTGTGGAATTGAAATCAAAGTATCGAGCACATGTGGTCAAAAAACGAACTCACCGAGCATAGCAATCAGGAGAGACGGTTCACGTGAACGAATTTGTTGAAGAAAAGTGAGCACGTCATCCATAACGATCCATTTATCCAAATGGTCCAGCAATTTTCCGATACACATCAAACAACTAAGACGTGTCTAGTGTGGAAAGCGGAACGATCAGCAGATGTAAGCTGTGATTGAGGGGATTTTTCGCACACAGAGTACTGGGTAAGAGTATGAAGACCGACGAGTACGGCGCGGGTAGAGTGTATGGAGTAGCTTGATACCGCGTTAGGCAGCTATCGGCAATAGGCAAACGCCCTCCGGTTGGAGAAGTTGTTGTCGGTGTGGTTGTGAGAAAAACATGGTTTTACACATGTCTGATAGCTTCTTTTGTGGTTGGTGGGCCATATTTAGACAATGTGTTATGGCTTTCAAGAAGCGTTGAAGCTTTCACTCAAAATTCTGAGAAGGAATATACCAAAAACGGTCACTTCAAAGTATTGTTTGGTGAAGATATGCCAGTACTAATTGTCCAACCAACCGATTGCGCGTAAGGCCATAAACAGGTTTGATCACATTCTAATAAATACAAGACTCAACCTATCTTACAGAACGAATCACACTGTTCTTCAGGATGTTGAAAAACGGAGGACGTGATGCCGGTCCAAAGAAACAGATACACTAACACAACATACAATCGTCCTCAGTAAGCTGTTGCTAATGTGTCAGTTGAAGTTCCTAAGTTACGTGTACGTTTTATTCAAGCCGATATTGTTATCCAGTCTTAACGGGTCAGTGATCCCTATAACTAGCAACGGACCAATCGGAGTGCTAGAATGAAGTGTTTGGAGCCGTTCAGACATTCTCTGCCCACAAGAGGGGGAGCCTGACCGTGAAGTGATTTCTAGATCATTGGACCGAATATGGGGGAACACATCAGATAGTGGGCTAATTAGCGTTGGTTTACTGACGACCAATGGAATATGGTCGTCAGTTAGGTTACTCGCAGCTAGTCGACTCTTACAAACTGTAGACCAGTGGTCTTCAATGGGGACGATATTACCCCTTGGGGGTCATTTTAAAAACTGAAGGAGGGTGGTGGCGCGGAAGGGTGCCGGTGGTGTTCACGTATTCGATAACACACAAGGAACCAATGGAACTTAAGGCAGTGTGTGTACCGTCCTGATAACATGTGCTAGTACCAAATTAATTATAACACAGAATAAATCTGTTGCCCTCTTATCCCTCTGACAGCAGCACTGGAAGCTTATTACGGCATTTAAGCTCCACTAGCACTGATGTTTCACATCAGAGTATCGTTGACGCATGGTTGTACGGTAGTGGACCGCTAAACAAATCTGGCTGAAGAAAATAAGGCGTAGATGAACAAAGATTCTGACTGTGTCATTCAACTAGCCGACTGAAGTTTGGATCGTCAAATCCAACAGCTGATGAAATGAAAACCTGTGGCAAATGGATTTCTGCATTCCGTGAGTTGGTTTCCAAATCAGTTGGAAGGCTGTAAGTAGACTGATTTAATCATATCCACGCGTGACTTGCGTCACAGAACGACTTGGTTCCGACCACTACACCTAGTGTACAAGGTATCACTCTTCAGATTCGCATTCAAGCTGGGAAAATCTGAATCGCTAGGAGCCAACATTCTGTTCGCCACGATCACAAGGACTCTGACTCCAAGAAATCCGTTTTGAGGCGAACTGAGACGTGCCTATGTTGGACAGCAGAAGAAAATACGTGATAAACTACACTAATGAAGAAGTTGGTCAAAATATCCACGGGAGTTTCGGTTGCAATTAAACGAAACTCTCAAAAGTGTAGTAGCACGGCACGCGACCAGGATGTTGTCCCCCATCTCGTCAAGCGTTCTGGGCCCGTTTTTGTGGACCGCGCGTTTCGGAAAAGAATCCAGCGAATTGGTTCGGTGGTCTGGAAGACCACTCAAATGACCCATCTTGATCAATCCGAATACTCACGAAAAACCGGAGCTGCGAGGTCGTGCGCCACAGACTATCAGTACGTGCCAGCCACACACCGGTCGAACACCAGCGTTCAAGGCGTTGAACCACCGCGAATTAGATTCTAAGTTGTATCCACACTCACAATGAAGCAACAGAGTACTCAAACATGGATTCAGCAGAGACGGCTGAAGCCAGAGGTACCTGCTCCTCTTTCATTGCTGTTGGAATGGACAAGAAGCCGTAGTCGCCGCAGCCCATGATACACCATCCGACTTGACATGCTTACCTAGATGTTCTCTCAGCTTCGAGGTATTCGAATATCTCACTTAGGACCAGCCAGCTTGACATCGGTGTTAACCTCAATGCGTATGCAGACTATCCACTAGCCTGATCGCACACGAAAACGGCGGGAGAGATGGGCATCAGTTATTTTGCACCTGTTGTATATGCTGGGGTGAGGCTGGACTGTCTGGCTGGTAAAGTTCCAGCCAACGGAGAAAGTGAAAAACGCGACCGATCCGGACGGGGACTGCGTGCGTGAGCGAGACAAAGGTTGACACGACGTGCATCATGTGAGCAAAACAACAGGACGAGTAACGGCGCACATTAGACATGGTCATCTGCTGATGGCTGGTATGAAGCAGTCGGCAGATGTCAACAAAAGTGAATACGCATTCAAATTGTTCACGCGAGTGTGCTTCATGGACTACTACAGCACCGCACACGTATGTGTACGTCTTTTGGTCAACAGAACGCACTGATTGGCTGTTTCAACAACGGTGAAGTGCTCGGGTTTTGTAGTGGCGCACACCAGGCGGCAGATGGGTTGTGCGTACCAATCGACTTCCGGAACTTAGACGTCTATTTCAAACTATATGGTAGTTACAAGGGGCACCTTTTCACCAAAGCCCAGCTAGTAAGCCACACCGAGATATATCACTTATCCGACAAGGTACACCGGCTTTTTTCACAATAACTGTTTCACCTTACCTAGTAATGATTTACCTGGGCCCAGGTAAACACGCACCAACACGTCTTAGAGCTTACTATAAAAGCCTGGAGATTATACCTACGCTCAAATGCACATCTGTATCCTCACCCTCAGGCCTCAAGTGTCTTGGTCCTAACGTTGCTTAGGTTTGCGTTCACATTATGAACTAGCTTGATAAGAGATCTCCAACAGAGTTAAAACGTTATGAGTAACCTGACTTCTGGTTTTTATCCGATCCGTTGTGGTCGCAGCAAGTAGGCCATTCAATCCGGACGCACCCCCACTCAACTCAAATGAAAGCTAATCCGGAAAGCATACAGAGTTTTACGGCCAACCAGTGCAAACAACTTGCGGATACTCGGGATGTATCTCATGGTGATGAACCGAGAGAAGTTTAAAACCTTGGTTCCACGTCGAAGCAATGATTAACTTTAGTGTGTGTGACCAGAACCCCAACCCGAAAATATTTGTTGTTCAGAACTAGGGGATAGTATATCTGTACGGCACCCATCGAAAATATACCATTTTGCGCAGGGTTCCCAGAAGACACAATACACCTACTGGAGGAGTAGATCTATTTCGGTGAGACAGTAGGTTAGAATCAGAGATTTACATATCGAACCAATTCACGTTGTGATGAGAACAACAAAACAGAACAGCGAAATTTAGTCCCTAAAAAACAGTGACACAACGTCTGAGA
Source organism: Opisthorchis felineus (assembly GCA_004794785.1). NCBI lineage: Eukaryota > Metazoa > Platyhelminthes > Trematoda > Opisthorchiida > Opisthorchiidae > Opisthorchis > Opisthorchis felineus. Next base: position 456,202 of record SJOL01008053.1, on the reverse strand, counting down.
TTCCTTTAGGATATTCTCCTTCTAGAGACAATAGTTAACATCTGACATCACAGTTGCAGCATGGAGTTTGGTTGTGAACATCTGAAGTGCCAAAAGTGGCATTTCAAGGCGCCTTGGTTGTTGGATGCAAGTGTTCCAGTGTATAGGAGTAAATTTTATGGCACTGGCTGTTCACTAAACGACGACCTTATTCCTGTGTCACCGATTACAATGAACGTGTCGGGTATAAAGCTCGGTGGTTGTGAGCGCTGAGAAGCACAGTAAGGATGTAGTCATATGATGGACGAGCAACCCAAGATTACTGGGCATTGTTGACGAAATGAGCCAAGTTTTTCGAGAAATACACTCACTTGTGAACTAAGCGGAAGACTCAACTGAATCTCCCATTTATGGAATACATCGTAGACTGCCGAAGCGAGTAATATGTTCGGTCAGGAAAATATACTGCGATATCTCGGATATCGTACCAACTGAAAGATGAATGGGCATTTGTATAGCACAATCAACTGAAGAACGTCATAAACGAGATATTCGGTTGGAATTCGGTTGAATTTCCCGTTAGCACCCACTTAATTTGCAGATGAGTGTATTTCGCTGATTGCGTACAACTTTGTGTTCAAATAGAACATAAGATTGACAGAAACCTGTCTGATGGGCCCCCAAAAAAGTGAAACCAGCTGCCGAACAGTACCCTTGTGAGTAGTGTGCTCTGTCAAGGGAACTACGCTCCTATCCAAACAGGAAGGAAATATGGGGCTCCACCTTCTTATGGTAATCATCCCCCATCGAATAACAAAGCCCTAAGCGTTATAGAGGATAGTCTCTTTGAGATATTAATGTTGTTCTATACTCTTGGTCATTTAAATTGTCATGACTATTCTGCTTAGCTGCTGGGGCGAGATGGCTCGAGTGGTTAGAGCGCGAATCTACTGACCGGAAGGTCCGTGGTTCGAACCCGACCTCTGCCTCTCGACTTCCCCTGTCTAGGCTTGGGCAACCTGGCAGTATCCCAGCCCTCGTGCTTCCCTCTGGTGGCATGGCAGCTAGGCACCGAAAGGCTGCTACAGCTGAACGATTGCTTAGCTGCCTGGCTTAAAAAAGGAACAGTCGTTATAAAGTTTAGGCTTGAGGACGTCAGAAAATTACACTGGATTCCAGCCATGTTTCACAGCAACATGCACACCTAGCTGAAAAGTGGCTTGGAGCTCCCATATTTCCACCAAAGTTTTGGCTAATCCTGTTTTAAAACAATTTGTACATATGTTACACTGGAGTTGAGTCAATCGACAATAATGATTTTTGGTTTCTCTCCACTACTGTTCCACTTTTGCCCTTCAATGAGCTGCTAAACTATCTTTGAGCCACGGAAACATGGTTTGATTGTCTTGAAAAAAGCTCGCTTATGATGTGGATGTAAACCATGAACAATGTTGACGCCGTGAGAGCGGGCCGAACGTTAGTCTGTTTATGACCCACAAGCCGAAATGCAGGCCAATTTCCACATCATTCGTCAACTGCAAGCTGCTCAAACAACCACCGCAGGTCAAATAAAATCAAGGTATGGTCTCAATCTGGAGAACGTGAAACATCTTCCTCCCGTTTGTCTACGTGTTCTCTAAGTAACCGGCGAGGAAGCACAAGCTGGGCGATAATAAGATTGTTTGGCTTCCAGACTGAGAGCTGGGCTGTGAAGCTACGTCCGTGTTCGGATCTTGCCGCCGATGGTTGCTTATGAATGGCAGCAGCTCTGAGCCTTATTGGAGCCAAATTAATTTTCTCCATAAAACCCGCGTATAAAGTATACGCGAAAAGGTAAGACGTAGAGTGATAGAATGTAATATTGACATCAAATGGGAATAACTATGGTGGGAAAACAGGATGCTATGACAGCATTGGTATGATAATGAAACCATGACTAACTGAAACCTGTGACAGAAACCTGAGAACAGGCGAGCAAATGGCTCGAATGGGGATCAAACGGCGAGTGGGTCAAACAAGTCGTCCACATAAAAAGATGACATTATGGATCCTTAAGGACCTACCCTAACACCTTTTCCATCTTCCCACATCTTTTATAACTTTGGACACGGGTCTCTGATTCGATGTTTTTCTGCCTGGAGGAGAAACTGGTAGATTACTTGTCTGTCTCGAAGGCGAAGGGCGGAACAAAGACGACTTAATAAACCGAACTTGTGGAGGACACACTCAGCTACGGTGGACCAGGAAATATCATAAGCTACTCATGAGTAGGTAAATCATTACCATCATCTAAAAGTGATTACCACCACCGGCGTCTAATCAATGCCACGGTAGAGGTCAGTAGAACGAACGGATGGATTAGTCGACACAAACACGGAGACAAAAAAGTTGAAAGGTTAGTTGGCGAACAAACGACTTACTGAGAGTAGCTCGGTGCGGAGAAATAATTTCTGTATCCTTGGTAGGACGGCGTTTTTCAATGTAGTCAATTCCGTCAGGCTCGCGATGGATGGAATGGACTTTAAACATAGCTCCTGAAGTGAAGCAGAGAAGAAATAACTGAATATCATAAATCAGACACCGCGTGTGCGGACAAGCAAGAAATAAGCAAACAGGCTACACACCTGGACAGTTTTGTTGTCAGTATCCAAGGAGGAATGAAGCATCGGGAGCACATGTATCCGGAACTCTGCAGCGGGAAACTTCTCTGATAAAACGCGCAAGTTCTGAAGCAACACCAATAGGATCTGAAGACCGTAACGAAAAATACCTCTGTGAGGGAAGACGTCAATAGGGAGATAGCGAATGGATAGCTCAAGAGGAAATACAAATGTACCGGACGGTCCTATATCACGTATGATGAAATTTTTATACCTCGGACTGCTATGAAACTACGATACAAACGAACAGAAAAAAGACTGTTCTGTGATATCTGGATGGCAGCCGTGGGGGAATTAATACGATCACCTTACACACACAATTCAACCTTTTCATGACACTTGAACTGAGGTAGTCAGCGAGGAACAAAATCAAGTTCATAGACTTTACAGCGACTGGGCAACAAAACAAAGAAATAAACAAAAGAACAAACTGAAATAGATATACAGCAGTGTTCTTTTCTCTTGCTAATGTCAGTGAAAATGATGGTGAAACTCAGACGTGTGAATAGTGGTCACCATGAGCGGCAGTGCCATTGAATTCTATAACGCGCACGGCAGCAAAAAACGCCGGGTCTGTCTCTCGATTAGGTATGCAACGCGTCGTGGATGTACGAAAGTTTGTTGGGACATCTTCCGTAAAGGAAGCTGTAGTGAGACGATTGAGTTTCGTAGACAGCACTAAAAATAGTTGTCCTAGTGAAGTATTTTAAAGCCTGACTCGTTGCAGACGGGGCTGCACAAACATTTTGTCTCCGAAGATGGGCCTGTCGAACAAAACCATTCTGATAACCTGCATACAACAAACCAATTGGCCACTGGTGATGGAGGGCCACGCCGTTGATTTTTGACAAACCTACTAAGCTAAACGTCAAAGATAAATCAAAGTAATCGAGTCCTTCTTCCACTGCGGTGCAAACACCAGTCCAAGTTGTATGATAATGCATCACTGTTTCTAAACAGCCGTTGCTGGCAGTGTTGGAATATTGGTAGCTCGGGTGCATTCATTGGTAGTTGATCAGGTGTCTGTTGATCTGTTGGCCGAGCTTGGCAGTTGGGTCACAACACAGCAGCGAACTGATGATGTCTCCTCGAATGGTGACAAAACGTCTTCGACAAACAGATCAACAGCCACCTGATCAACTAACAATACCCATTGTACAGGCTCGTGCAAATGGAATGATGTATTTCAGTTCTCCCGACTGTGCATCCAGTTGCTCAGAAGTAGAAATGTCACAGCCGATAAGCCCAGCTCCTAAATGTCTTAAAAATTCAAACCAGGAGGAGAGGCAGAACTGATCCAAGTAAGACGATTGTCAACATGAGTGAGCAATGAGGCTGAAAAACAGACGATACTGTGGGGACGTAATATCATGATGTTCAAGGCGATACTTAAGACAGCACAACACAAAATGTGGGAAGAATATCACAGTAAGTTGAAAGCATATAACAACTATATCGTGAAGCAGTTCGATGGAAAAACACTAACTTGAATTGGTTCTTTCATTGCCATAACAGGAATGAGACGAGGAAGCATGTACTGAACGAACTCCTGTTGTGTGACCAGGTCCATGATTTGTAACACGGCTGGCAGAATAAAGGGGACCATGTGTTGATTTGAAAAATCTTCGGATATTTGGGGGAACACGCGAAACAGGCACAGCCGCTTTGGCAAGCAAGGCAGGGAAGGTAAACGGAAGCACAATGAGTGAACAGGGTACTCCGACGAAGGAATACATTATGTCGCGGAAAGCAGTAAGTACAGTAAGGACCAAGAAGCTCCCCCAAGTGAGGGATGGTATTTTAGCTGGACTATATTTAGATAGTGAGATACAGAGTCCAGTCATATTCGCGTTAAAGATAGTGTAACCATACAGCTGTCTGTTATCATGGAGCAGGGGAAAATGTGGAGATGGCTGCTTCTGTGTTCGCTGAGTTGGTCAATTTCGCTGTAACCAGATTGTTCATCTCAGTGAACACAGCAGTCATACAGAAGTCTTCGGAATTGCCAAATGTTGTACGCACGTGAGGCTACGTACAACATACAGTTTCTAGTGATCTACCGTTATGGTATCATCGGTTGGCAACACACTCATCCTGTTGAATAAGGTACTAGATAAAATACCCTTGAAAGTCAAACAGGACCTTCTCAGTCCCCAGCCCGACCACATCATGCCATTCAAACGATAGATTCTCTAGCATACATTGTACGTATAGAGTGCAGAGTGCGATTGCAACACGATTCCGTGGACTACAAAGTGAAATGATTTACTTGATCGATCCGAACGGAAAATCAGTCGGTGAACTCTACTGGCTGTAGGCAGCTAGGCGAAGGTGCCTAAGTTTCAAGATGCTGGTGTAAGACTCGAGGGCTCCCCAGTTTCACGAACTAACTGATCATGCAATCGCCTCCAATGCTTGGCTAAATCTCCTAAGCTCTCCCATTTTACGGTGACCGAAGCTGTAGCACCCGTAAACAGCGTACCCTTGATACATGGTTTATAGCTGTTAAACTGAACTGAACTTTGGGATTCAGATTTGACGGTGCTATCATGAGGGCATGTCGCGGTCAGTTCTGACGAAGCCCTCCATTACGCATTTCACCCACTGGGTAGATATAGCAGGATCAATCACCCGGTGCTTTGGTTAACAGCTCCTTCACTGTCAACCATGAGACCACGCAGCCATTGACCATCACCTTCGCATGCAATGTAAACATGGTCCGCGGCTGTGTGGTTTCGCGGTCAACACTTAGAAGTAGTAGCCAATGCCACGTGACTGACTCTCCTACATCCAGCTGACGACCTCTGATCGAGACGAAGCACGTAGGCCAAACTACTTAACATCTATATCAAATGATGAAATATAGCGACGGAAGTTTCCCGAGTCCCAACTGATACGACTAGATTTGATATAAACAAGTTGTGCATCGACTCAAGTGGATTAGCTTTCGAGAAAGAATAAAAAAGTTGCACATAAGGAGAAAAACAGCTGAACGCCATCATTTATGTCATGGAGCGGGCTTGCTTACTACCAGGCTCACAATATCCGTACAGGTTGAAACAAACAATAAATCTGGACAGGAATAATGTCACGCTCATAAAACTTACTTTTGGCAAAGTATGAATCGTAGACGGCAATGATTTGTAAAACTGCGACCGAGCCAAGTTGTCCAGTTGGTACATATTATCCACACTTCGTAATACAGACATAGCTGCATCCTCAAAGTAGGGTGTCTGGTCCCGAGGTGAGAAAAGAGAAATAATAAAAAAACAAATTGATAGGAATCACTTAAATATGGTATGAGTTCACACGATTGAGAGTATCTGCCAGCTAGAAAATCGTTTGGGGGGCGAGATGGCTCAGTGGTTAGAGCGGGAATTTACTGACCGGAAATTCCGTGGTTCGAACCCGACCTCTGCCTCTTGACTTCCCCTGTCTAGGCTTGGGCAGCCTGGCAGTATCCCAGCCCTCGTGCTTCCTTCTGGTGGCATGGCAGCTAGGCACCGAAAGGGTGTTACAGCTGAACGACTATCTTTATTATCTTTCTTTTAGAAAATCGTTCTATAGCATAGATGCGTTCACTTTGGTTTGCTTCCTATGATTACCGTTTGTCAGTTGCGTGCGCCTTCAAGGACCGTCGGTGGTGGGGCGGGCGGACCTTGGAGGCCATAGAAGAAGCGATAGGTGTTAATAGAAGTTGGGTGAAGTCTATCGGTTAGGTTTGGAAAAATTAGATGCAAGCTCTTGTGGTAGTTCTTGTAGGGAATCAGTTTTTGAAATCAAAACAGGGCGAAATGCGGTACGATGCTGTTGCCAACGTGTCTATTACTGTCAAAGACTTTTATCAATTAGGTTTACAACCAAGTCAATAAACTCAGTGAGGGTCAGCATCGTGAGTAATAATTAATTTAGCCGTCGGCCCTAGATGTAAGGTTAGCATAACTGAGAAACAAGCTGTGTGAGTGTGTATGTATGTATACTAACTGTTTTCGTGTGTGCCTCGGTTGCGGGTGGTGTGAATCTCCAGACCACTGTCCACAAACGTTGTGGTTTTCAACGGTTTAGTTGCCCTCATTTGATCCAACAATTAAGGACCATCAATTGGGCGTGCGGACGGCTTTAGAACTGCCTCTACTGGTCCATTCTATGGTATCATTCCCTCGCGTTTACACCAAATAAAGGGCGGTCATCTGATTGCCAAGCAACTCAGCGTTAGGCATAACCCATCATTCACGGGGATCTATCGACGTAGGTCACAGAGACAAGAGAACCTGGAAGGCCGTGGGTTGTTGTACTGTTGACAAGCACGTATGAGTGAGAACGGTCCACTGATGGCGTGTAGGTTAGTGCTCACGCTGCTGCCTCGCATCCTGGTGTGTACGCTCAAGCCAATCCCATATGAACGGAAGATTGGCCCCATCCATGCGTCTGCCTTGAAGCCCGATTGGAGTAAGCATGCATCGATTTGATGGTTCCATCCAAGTGCATGCACAGCGATGACAGTCAAGTTGGAACATTTGTCGGAGGAGTACACACATTGTGCTAAAACTTGTTCACAATATCGGAGCCAGGATGCTCTTTGTAGTGAACTCAGTAATTTGGTCGACTGGTGCGAAATAACCATCCTTGTGCACCAGTGACTCTCACTGTGCATGGCCTAGAATTTACTTGGATGTGGTAAAACAAAGCAGATCCATAGTGAGACTGAGTGGAATAGAGGTGTCCGCCCATATACAAGCAGTTGTATCTGGGCTCCCAGAAAGACACAAACTGTATGAACGTGTAGTTGCAGCAGATGGGGAAAATACAGTGAGCACTATGGTCAGGTATTAAACTGTGGTCTCCGAAACACAAAGAACATCAGTGTCTAGGGTGCCCGAGGTCTGGACGGGTCCTGTCTGTTGACCGGGCTGAAAAAATAATATGGAATTAAAAACAGTTAAATTGAATGGCATGTGAGGGTTCGCTTTTCTTCACCTGTGATGCGGGGAAGGGTTTTAAAGACAATGTTGGCCCCAAAGTATCATGTGGAGGATAGATGCAGTATGAGTTATCGCAAAAAGTTATGAGAGAAGGGCAAAACCTGGAGTTTTGGTATGAACAATGAAGTAATGGAGAGTTTGGTGCAGGAAGAGAGCAGTCTAACAAATTGCGTCTCAACAAGTGATGTTGAAACAAAGGAGACAAATGGAACTCTGGTGGTCATTCATCTGTGCGGTCAGCATACTTCCCAGTTGACTAGGTCAAAGAAGAGGGCTGATATAGTGGTCCCATCCGGAGTCTTCGAATGGACAAATCTGACCCACAAAGCAAAAAAAAAACGAAAAAATTCACAGTCCTCTGGGAACATGTGACTGGGTTTCATTTTATACGCCCTGTGGATTGGAGGCAGCTATCCGGGATACCCGGCATACCTATCGGTCAACAGATCCGCTGATGAACCGATGTTTTCTGGAGTCATGAGCCAAGATTGTTTGATTTCGCCTTTCTTTGGTGATTGGAAATCGGGGTTTAGCCGTATCCTTAATGCCGGCAAACAATGGTCTGTCGACCCACTTGGGAAGCCAGACATGCGCCTTCTTCCATCGCTTTTGTAAAAACACCGCCATCTCGAGAGAGCATGTGTGGGACTTTCTCAGTAAAAGCCCCAAAAAGTAGTAGGTCATTTGGGCGGGAGAGGCACGCCAAGCCCAGTCATAAAAAGAACCCATCACGGACAGTACGGGGAAATTAGTCGGAATTGCGAGCGGTGAACCAACTAACTAGAAATACCTTTAATTGGAAACACACTGTTATCAGACCTCTGAGAAACGCCGGTCTAGCTAGTGTAAGTGGTAGGCATCCTAGTGTCAGCTGGTGGATACCAGATTAGTGTAAACCAAATTGCGACTTGGTAGGAGGGAATGAAGACCAAGAAAAGTTTGCGCACAACTAGCCTTCCGGGATGGAGTTCAGGTGAGTCATCCTTTGCATTTAGATTCATAACCACCAAGCACGTCTTTAGTCAAAGGCATCGACTGACTATAACCGCCCAATTTAACTTAGCCCACGATAACCTTCGGCCGGTGACTGACTGGTATTCTGTATTGATCAATCCGTTGGCATCTTTCACGTCTTTTACTCACTGTATGCATTCACTCGCGTGTTGTCACAATTCTGACTACACAGTTAATGGATCAGGTGAAGTGCGATTGCCATATACATCATTCTCCAGTATACTTGCGTGTCTTTAGCTGAGAAATATAACAGGAAACCTGTGTTAATTGCTTCGTGTTGTCAGTACCTGTCCAGAGTGTCTGACCGCTAACGCTAGCTCACCACATTCTCCCTTTTATACAGTAGGATTTTCTTCAAATAACTTGATGTAATTGTAAGGTGGTGAGGTTCTGGTGCTATTTCCAGTTATGACGTGGTCAAACATCGAAACGTATAAGAATGACATGCAAACTCATATCTTCAAACTGATTTAAGCAGTACTGTCACCCATATAACTGTTAGAAACCTTCACAAGTGTTCGTACCAAGCAGCGACATGTGGTTGACCATCGGTCAGAGAAACCATCGTGCTTCGTGACTGAGCTTGCAAGATCAAATGCACGATACTGCCACCGTGGGGAATAAATCCCAGAAACTCAGAACCGCTTAATGAGGGTGAGCGTAAGGGCATAACGGGCCGTAAACGCTGGCGTCAAGTGAGCTTAACTTTGCGCACGATAGTATGTGAGAAAGAAGGCGATGCAATAAGACGAATGCAAGTACACATTACTTGGTAACCGACTTACCCTGGAAAACTGCAATGCTGTCGGGCGAATGTCAGGATCCTTGGACAATGACATTCGTACATATTCTCGCAAATTCTCTGGCAAAGTTGCTATTTTTCCCGAATATACCGAGACCAACTAGAAATGAAGATAGAAATACCAAGTCACACTTAGTGGATTATAGTTGATGTGTATCCTGATCGATCAAAACGGACAAACGAAACGTACGATACGTCCAGTAGAACTTTATTCAGTCAAAACCTGCGAGTGATAATCAGAGAAGTGGAAAATACCAAGTGGTTCCGACACAGGGGACAGCTACTGCCTCTAGCTGGTTAATTGTTCCCTACCCGGTTCAAAGACACGTTGCAGATCACGCATCGTTACGTGCAACATTAGCGTGAACACACATATCGGTCTGACCGTGCTGTGCATGCAGACAAAAATTATTATGAGTTGTATTTATTCAGCTCAACAGAACAAAAAAGCAAGATGGTTTTTAATGAGTTGTTCTGTAAGTACGAGAGGGTGTGGTGGTCTTAGTTTAACCTGTTTATGAAGCTCATTCCTCTAATTTCCTGTGAAAAAACGCCATTCGTTTAAAACCTATAACTTCTAACGTCGTAGTTCATCCATTTTTTATGCGAAGCAATGTCAAATTTCTCTTTGTGTTCTTAAACTTTTAAGTCCTTCGTCATGGGTTGCTCCTGAGATATTAAGGACCGTAAGGTCAACTATTCTGACCCAGATGACCGAAATCTGCCGTAAAACCGCATAAATGAGCCCTGGTCACAGAAGGAAGTGCCTTCATATGAAGATCGACTGACATGGTGCAATTCGAGCACCTGTACAACGAATGAAGCTTAAAAGGCAACTAAATTAGGGAAAACCTAGGAAAGGTTGACAATGAAATGACGATCAGGTAAGGCTCTAAAGTAGGCCTTGCGTGGAAGTCACCGTTTGTTCAAAGTATAATTTCAACATTCGGCTTTAAACAGCATGCTACAGGTATGTTGGTTTTGACTGCTACAGCCTTGCTCATCGAGGATAATGATGATGAAGAGACGGGGACCTATTGAAGGTGGTTCACTGGCGTTGCATTGCTATGGTTTTCTAATGAAGTCTGGATGCGGTTGCTGGACAATTAGATTGCAAACACTTCATCACCAATCGAGGATCCATCTCGGGTGTGCGGTGCATAGTTCCTGATTGCCAGCCTCGGCGAAGACAGTTGGCTAAAGCCAACTGATCATCAAGAACTGAGCTACCAACAGTTCAGCACTGTCAAGTCTGGATTTTGAAAGCTACAGGCAATTAGTTATACGGAGGTGTCACTGGCTGAATGGTTAGGTCATTACTGTTAGTAACGGTAATCACGGACGCCCCTTATTCGCAGGCCCTCATAAGAAGTAAACGGTGGTTACCAACGCGATTTAGTCCGCTAGTTTCAACATTAATACTTCGTTGCCAGGGCATAAACTGTCCGATTTGTGGTTGCTTAAAACTCGGAATGTTTTGGGGGCGAAGAAGGCTTTGCGAGGTTGATAGGCGGTGAACGAAACCTGGGTGTCACCAGCTAACCTATCACAAGAGTTATTTCCTTCGAAGAAAACCTGACGTAACTCTGCAGAATTGGGACGATGTTCTTGTAAGACTCCAGCGATGCCTCCGATCAAACACTGAAAGCTTTCGTACATTCTTTGCGCTCAGATCACGAGTTTCATCCCTAAGGTGTGTTGGGTCACGCTGCAGCAATATGTGCTCTATTTTTGATAGACAAACAATCACGTCACCAGCAGGGATGTCGGAAGGTTCCTTAAATTGGTAGCTAGTGTGGGTGTCGAGAGTGCTAAGCGATAATGTTTAAAGTATGAATGGGATATAGTTGTCCCTCTTGAAGAAACTTTCTAAAAGCATTGACTAAGGGAGGGCATTGGCGGAAGCTTCAAGGCGCCAACCAGAAGGGACCAGAGATGGTCCCTCCACAGACAGGATGAGGCTATGACTAAAGACCTGGTTTTCTTACCTGAAAAGCCTCACTTCAGAGGACTGAAGATGATAGTTGACGGTACATGACTATGGAAAGCAGGCTGCCATAGCCTAACTATTCTCAAGGGAGGTTTACTGCGTGTAACGTTACGCTTTAGACACCCAAGCATGAAGTACCGAATAAAGATTTAGTCGTTGGGAGGCTATACTATGTGCAAACAAGTGACCACCGAATGAGTTGCGGGTGGTTTGATTGCTCAGAACGCTGATGAGCCTTGGATACCATGAAGCAGTAGAGAACCAAACGAATAAAACCAATGGGTGAACATTCGTCTGGATGCTAGCTACTGAGGCGCCAGTAGCTAACAAGAGCACAACAAAATGGGTCTGAATAATCAATATATTTTCTGCTGTGTCAACTGTGATAAGTGACTCACACTGTGATATGAAAATGCTTAGCTGAACATACGATGTGTGAGAGCGTTCGCGAAATACACATTTGCACATCGATTTGTTTTTGACAGAGACAACTAAATCTAAGCTGAATCTCCTCTTTATGATATTATTTAAATGAATGTGCTGCAAAAAAACCGCTTCATGTTTCAGGTGGGACGATATTTGAGGTATCACAGTGTATGTCTAGACGTAACAGATTACTCATAAGGTTGCTGAAAAGTCACCGAGAGCCCACGGCCGGTTTTCTCCCTCTTGGGGCTCCTCAGGTAGGTACAGACCCTGAGTTTTCGTCAACCTCATATCCTGCTTGAAACCAAATTGTACGGAATTCGCGAAATGCACTCATTTGCACCCCAATTTGGTTTTGACGGAAAACTCAACTGAATCCCAGATGAATCTCTCGTTTACGGTATTCTTCAACTGTACGTGCTACACAACTGTAGAATGAGGTGGCCTTCATGCAGCACACTAAGTTGAAGAATGCGGAAAAAGAGAGACTCACCCGTGATTCCGTTTTTTCCCGATACAACCAAATGTGCGCGCAAATGAGTGTAGTTCGCGAACTTCATACAATTTTGAAACTCGAGTACTGCTCCTACCCGATAAGCTCCAGAAAGGCGAAACGGGTCGCGCGCTGTCGAAATTTTCAGCCACCTTATGAATGATGTTTACCGTTGCTTACCATGTGGACTAGTCCGAGACTCAAATCAGCGCAGAACACAGAGTTTTCTCGCAAATGCAGTGGACACAAACAGAGATAACAAGGGGTCGAGGAGACCGATTACGAACTAACTTACATTCTTCACATCTCGTCTATAGGCAGAATAGTCGTTCTCAGAAGTAATCAACGATTGTCCACGATTGCATAGGGCGTAAATGAGCATTCCCAGACTGAACATGTCACTGGCCGGCGTCACATGACCCTAGAGAGAAAACACATGGGAATGTAATAAAGCGACACAGTCCATCGTATAGCAATTGGCAGCTTTAGTTATTTTGATTCGCGTTTGTTCAGTTCAAAGATAGTTGGCATACTGTTAACGGACTGTAATTTGCAATCCCGCCAAAACGTTTTTACTCGAGCTTTAGTTAGACAGCTCTGTTAAAGCTGAGTTTGAAAAACGTCAGAAGTATCACCATAGCTCGATAATGGTAAAAGTAGTCGACTGATCGGTACACCAAACTACTTAAGGACAAGGTCTCAATGAACCATTGGAAAATTTCAGCTGGATTTGCCAACCAGAAAGGACAGATTGAAGGAACCTGTTCGCATTCAGTGTACTTTGCTAATGTAGCCAATAGCCAAAAGGCTGTAATCGCGTTCCGAACTCAAGACACGAACCAGGAGCTGTCAAACTCGCTCGCAGTGCGACGGATGAATCGTACTTTGATTTGAACCCCTATCAAAGAAGGCTGAATACAAGTGTCGGCAACTGGTACATACAGATGCTAATCACGCAGACTAAGGGTATGGTCTATAGCAAATGGCACGTATTGCACAAAAGGAGACAATGTTACATATGTGAAGCAAGAACACAGCCACCTATCGAACTGGCCACCGAAGTCTTCTTATAAGAGACGTAAGAATCTATAGGTTTCTCCCCTTAAGATACTAGTTTTACCGCGTGCCAATGAAATACGAAGCAGTTTTAAGCACCCTTTACAGTATACACTTTGAGTTAGGCCAACTCACAACTCTCTTTGTCTAACAAGCTTGGAATAGGAAGAAAAAAGCTTGAGTTATAAAGCTTTGTGTATGGACAGACCTTAAGCATTAGATATTGCCGGAAGTAGCCAAAGAAAAGCCATCGTAAGTTTCCCATTATATCTCCAAAACACAAAGTTACAATGCTCTTATTATGGATTAATTCCTCTCCTGAACTGCCTTTCCGAACGCTTATTACTAGCATCATTGTCATTATTATAATACAATTACAATCAAGATAATAATTGTAATATTGTTATGTTACGTATGTTGTGAACGTTACGTATGTATGTATGTAATGTAATTGTTATGATAAAGCAATAGTTATTCGTGCTTTCTAACTATGAGTAGTCTTCCTTTCACTCTAGGGGTTTAAATATAATTAGACGAACCTTATGGTTGTACGGCAGTGAAGCATCAGTGTCAACACTGATGTTGCTGTCTTTGATGATGATGATGATGACTTAGAATGTTTCATTCCGGATCAACAAAACTTGTAGGGGGCGGGGTGGACGATCGTCCTAAATATACTGCGATGCATGCACGGTGTGAAATAGATTGAGATAGCGTATCGGGACTCTTGGTCGCTCATTGTATGTATAGACGTTAACTTCATGAATGCTAACACAAAATAGGTCAAAATTCATTAGGCATAATTCTTAATTTGGTCGTAGAATGTTGAGTATCCCTGAGATTTTCTTAGCTTGTTCTCGCAACATTATTCAGGTGCTTAGACTGTGGTTGCGAAAACCCTCATTACCCTCACCATAATAGTGTCCTGGTTTTGCGTGTATCCGATTTGCAGTTGTTCATGTTCGTCACTCTGCTCCTGCTCACTGTAAAATCCATGTTCACGGCCCCGTCATTATGCCAAAAACATTGCGCAGATGTGTGAGTGTATAAGTTGCACTCCTTGGATGGAGACAGTGTGCTTCAAGTACAGTTAACAGGGACTACGATCAGTCGGGCTGAGCATAGAGTATCAGATTATGCTAACACCAAGCAAACGCAGTGGACGAAGAAAGTTATGGGCTGTTGTAGACTCGCAGCTAGACTCGCACCAGTTGACCGATGAATCCTGGCTCTCCCGTCCTTTCTTCCTAGTTCCGGCGTCGCAGAATGCAAGTGACCTTCTTTCGGAGGCAAAATTTCACTAGGAAAAGTGATAGTGCGAACTACAGCCTCTCTAGGTATCGTGATCTCTCTAGTAACTTGGATGATAACCTTCACGACACTCTAGGAGGATGACTTCTCCACGGCACGCTGGGAGAAGTACAAACACACCCAAGATCGACTAGCATATTGACTGGGTACACCGACAACTAGACGGTGGAGTCATAAGTAAGTTGGATAGACGGCTGTTGAAAGACGTGTGTTAACATCAAGCTTAACGAAGAAGCGATATTTCCACACGGAAATTGCATCGTCAACAGGAGTATGGAGAAGTATCTTCATAGAACTATCGACAAAACCGATGGATATGGATAAAACCAATAAATATGGTTCCACAGCACATTTTTATTAACAACTCTGGTGTTCAAGTTTCTCCAGGTAACAAATTTTGTCAACTAAAACCACCATCGGTCTAACAAATCACCTATCCTTCGTGAAGAAGCCCTTATTGGCTTGAATATAGCATGAAGATCTGTCAGGTCCCAGTTATCCGAACCACGCCACAAGTTCTTCAGTAAAATTGTGAATCTAACTTAGTGTACCGGAATGTACATGTGCCACTGTTCCAGTGGACGCAGAAAAACACAAATGCTATCGAAAATCCGATTGAATGGGACGGACGGACAGAATCTTTGATGCTGGGAAACAGAGTTACCTCATTCGCAGATAGACAAGACAACACCAGATGAACAGCTGGCCGGACTCTTTTGTCACATGTTACTAGATATTGTCTAATGTTATTAACTCATATTTCCCATTCTGATGTGATGTAATCGAGCTGTTATTAACTGCAGCTGTAATCGACTAAAGCCCATGTCGGTTTTATTGATCACTCAATACAGACTACTACTTTGTGTCAAAGTTATCTGGAAGCCATATTATTCCTATATTGATTTATGTGAATGAGTGAACTTCAGTCAACACTATGATTGATCCGCATCTGCTCATATAACTTTATATATCCACATCAACACGGTTTCAACAATATCCTTCCCACCCCAAAGTAAGTGTTATGAATGGGTAAATGCACAAACTGATTGGAGCCCACATATTTGAAACTCAGTCCAAAGAACGCTCAAGTGCTATACGTCAAGATGGTTAACTCTTGGCAGAACCCACGCCATAACCACCATGAAGAGAATGTTTCAGTATCAGGCGCCCAGTCACATCCGAACTAACCTGCAAGACGGCCTCTGGACTACTGGCCACTAAAGTGGGTTGACATGCAGGCATAACGGATGATTGCCACATTGGCACAGATGCCGAGGGTTCCGTTGGATTGTCCGATGGCCGATGTTCAACAACTTTGGAAAACTCGAAACCAGCAAGTTTCCATAGGCCATATCTGTTGATGACCACTGCTTCAGGAACAAGGTTCAAATGTACCCGACGACAGTCGGAATGCAGAAACGTCAGTGCTTCGGTGAGCTATTTGGGGTAAATAGACGGAAAATCAGGTTAGAAGTGTAATGGGTGACCGATTCTAAAGGGCAGCCTCCCTCGCTGAACAGGGTGTTTCAGTTCGGATAGACAGTTGCGTGTTGTGTGTAAGTCCGGACGGGTTACTGCTTAGGTATCAGTGATACGGGAGCAAACAGAGGCTGAACAAAACAGGCTCCGTAAGAGTTCCTGCTAATTTCATTTAGACGAGAAATTGATATCCAAGATGGTGAGTGGATGATACATTGAGACCAAACAAAACAGGAGACAACAATTTAAGTATGAGAAAGATAGGGATTGAGTGAGAAATGGTATTTAGTCATATGGCGCCCAGGTTCCCGCACAGCTTGGGTTTCCATGATCTGCTCTCGGAAATTAGGTGACCAGGTGCCCATCCGCTGTTTTCCGTGGGTAGGAATTGCAATCCTGTTGAGTGTAATGCCAACAGGTTTCCCGCTTTATGGAAACGGTTATCAGTCTAAAATTGCCAGAAATTATCTGTTAGAGACACAGATGTCCTCTACAATGACCAACTAAGCTCCTAACCCCAAAATGCAAAAAAGTGAGTTTTTTGTGAGCAGATGAAAAGAATTGACCGATAAGGTTACCAGAATACGGTTGATTTGTTCCTTACTTTGAGAGGAACCTATACATTGAACCTTGATTCGGTAAACCTGTGAAACCTGCGCGGAAGCAGGTACAAGAGTACAATGGGAAAAGAACAATCGGACAAAGCCGCCCAGACTATTTTGTGGGTTTCGACGTAAACCAACAGGCTAAGCAGTTCACGCCAAAAATTTACGAATAAGGCAGAGAGGAAGCTCATGGTATCTAGGCTTTTTTCTTGCAGATATGATAGCTCTGTATTATATACGGGGCTGAGGTTTTAACGCGCAAACTAACGGTGAACACGAGTATGCCAGGGTGGATCACCCTGATGAAGTTGATGTCTAATTTAGGATCACCGTCAGGATTCATGAGAAATTCAAAACAGCGTCAAACTAGGTGACAAAAACACCTTAAAAAAACCGTCATTGTAAATCCTGGGAATCGTAGCAAACTTAGCAAGGAGAATAGGAAGCAGAAAGTGATTGCAGAGGAAATGCGTCGATTTTCACCATCTTAGGTGCTATTCAGAATATCCTTTTACATTTTCCGATAACACCCGAGGCAACCTCCAGGGAATATAGGCTGACGTGCGTACAGACATTCACTGGCAGCTTCACGTATCTGGATCAAATGAGTGCTCGCCACTTTGTCTATCAAGACAAGTGCTAACTACTTATCGCTTTGGACAATCATCGGGACGACCAGGTAACGTACGAAACTGTACTGGTGTAAGCTTAGGGAGCCTGTCACTCACCTCTATGAACAAATTCAGAATCCCCCAAAAAACGGGCTTAATTTCATTCAAATACTCATGCAGTTAGGCCGTCCATCCTTGGAGACATAACAACTTATGGAAGTGAATGACTGGACACCTAGTATTCTTTGTATTTGGGTTGTTTTACGTGGACAATTACCTCTTCGAAAAGTCTGGTTTCAAAATTGAACATAAAAAAATTCTCACAACCTCGCTTTTTTCGAAAGTTTTTCGATAATCTTTCATCTTCCATACATAATTTGGGATAAAAACCTCAGTTTCAAAATAAGGTTGTCCTTTTCGTTCACAGACTCCTATTGGCCTCCTGATAGCAACAGATCAAACAGAATGAAGCCCTTCTTTAAAAGAGACGCAGCCATAATAAGAAAAAGAGAATGCTTAGTCAGATGGTGTTGCATTGAGACAGCAGCGTAATAAGAGGGCATTATAGGACTATCTGTAAGAAACCTACAACTGATAGAATAACTAGAAGAAAAAGCTGAGTGGAGAGCGTGAAGGCACGTCCTCAACAAGAACGTGTTTGCTGATCCTGGTAAGCCCAGACTTACTCTGTCGTCCCTCGCCAGCCCGACATCTGATGTTGTTGGAGTCATGCTAGTTGGTTTAGGTCTTTTTCGTAACATATACAATAGAACCCTATTCGCATCACAGTGGTACACTGTACTCGTTTTTGAACCATCACTATGGAACGTGATCGTATCCTCCATTAGCACAAATCTATTATCGAGCCTGTGAGATCCTACATAGTTTTGAGTATGCTACGACCCTCAAGGGCGATTGTGAAGGTTGGAAGCAAAAGGTCAAGAAGTGGCATTAATGAAGTTCACTTATCGAGTACTGTGCAAGTGACAAACGCCAAAAAATTATTCGCTGGACAGTACGCAACCAGCCCGCAGAAGCATTTTGCACTTTTTGTCGTATGGAGATCTGGACTGATTACGGAGCTTGTCAATGATATTGGAAACACTGGAACTTGTAACCTATACAGGTCACTAAAAGATTACTGTTACCAACATTTGATTTACTGGTTTTTCAACATTAAGTTGTGATATGTTTTACCCTGAATTGTCAAAATTTTTCATAATTACACCAGGAAAACAGTGACAGAAACTGAACCTGAAAAACCTATACGAACAGCTTGTCCTGTCAGAGGCACTTGAAAAAAGAAAAGACAGTTATACTGTATAGCACTCCATTTAAGCCTTCTCTAAGCTTGTCGAAATCAGTCGCCACCGTTTCGTCAAACGTCAAACAAGAACGGCTGGACACTTTGCTAGCCTGAAAGCAGTAGGTGTGAGTTGCAAAGACCACAGCTTCACTGATGGAACACACAAATGAGTGCAAACGGTTATTTCATGACAGAGTGGTGAAAAAGGGATTGAGCCTAGGTCTCCTGAGAGTCAGACTGTCATTTGAGTTAGTGTCGCACAGCAACTTCAAAGAAAAAGGGTTACCTAGCGCTCCGATACGTCTGTCATCCGATCACCACACGACGACTTGTAACTATTTGGAGCAGTAAGCAAAACTGTGCTTGAAATTAGCGCTCAGCGCTGCGGATCGAACTATTGTGCGAGTGCCGGTAAAATGATTTTGGTGTGAAATCTGACAAAACAGTAAAAAAAAGTAAAAAATCGTCCGCCTGTTACACCTTTCCGGTGCCTAGCTGCCATGCCACTCGAAGGAGGCACGAGGGCTGAGATACTGTCAGCTTGCCCAAGCCTAGACAGGTGCAGTCGAGATGCAGAGATTGTATTCGAACCACGGACCTTCCGATCAGTGAATTCACGCTTTAACCACTGAGCGGGAAGCAATTGACTAGGCCGCAGTCATTAAGAGGCTCCACCTAGAGTGTTTATCCAATAGGTAGCGTCATAAAAGTCGTTGGAATTGCCCGAATCACAGTACACTATACGCTGATTTCAGTATAGCGGAGTGGTTGCCGATGGGCTTGGCAGAGAAGCCGAACAGCCAGACGTCTCGCTTTCAAGTGCAAACTGAACGATTATACAGTGCTCAACAATGATGTTGCCATTAATGATGATCGTGTCATTTTTAACACCGGGCATATTTTCCAAAGATCTCAAAAGGTGTGGGTACTGTGTTTTCATTATTACCAGCCGTAAGGCAAAAACGCCGGGCAACTTGGAAAACTACTAGGACAAACTTCGTTTATCCCGCTAAAGTCGTATTTTGAAAATAGTCCAGTTGCCATGCCAGTTCTTACGGGTGAAACTGACCACAGAGGATGGGAAGGAATTGCTTGCGCTGCCAGTGATTGCTTGGTTCAGGAAGTACGGATGTAGACTTGTAATCAGTACGCAAACACTCTATGGGCTTCATCAATTTGATAGCCACTATCCACATTGAAGCGCTTTACGCGTACCAGTTCACGAATAAAGCCACAAAATATACTTACTATATATACAGTACAATACAATACATACCTGAAAATGATTATAAAAGCAGTATGGGGAAGACCTATTACCTGTAACAGACCATATTTGATTTCGACATCAGTCAAACTGAATCCATCCCGAGTATCTGACTTCAAATTCGAATCCGACTCCGAAATGACGGTCTTGAGAGAGGAGAAGAGTGGCTCGCTTGCAAAAGCGAGACTCTCTCTTGATTCCTCCAAAGGTTGAAGAACCGACAAAACTTTTGGATGTTTAATTCTAGTCAGAGTGGCCACTCCGTATTTCAAAAGTTCAATCATGGATTCTTTTTGGGATTTCGGATAGTTGTCAATTGATTTCTTGTCGAAGGCCCATACAGTGGCTTCCTGATAGAAAGATAATAATCAGAGAATGGAGCAACACTACCTGTTGTGTAGAGCGCTTCTTCGCTGCAAACAGCTTCCACAACATCCCCGGTCCAGCTGAACCAATTTGCTTACCCAGATCATATTCGCGCGTTAACGGATTGCCCGGCAAAACGTTTGACACTTTTGTTTTTATTTTGTGTATCACCGAATCCATGTAGTAACCACAAACTGCAATGCAAAAAAGAATGCTTCCATGATTTCTAGAATTTAAACAAGTGCAATCAAATAACTGAGGTCACCGGGCTTTCTGAAAATCATTCCTCACTGTGGCATCCCTTCAAAGTGTAATCTGTGGGAGTTATCAGGTGAGTTCGCCACGTTAGTTCTAACATATCACTTCGGTAAACTGGGCAGGAGAAAACTACTGGTACTAGATTTTTCTAGCCATTCGATAAAAAGGAATGCCGAACAGTTACGTAGTGAAAGTGATAACCCTAAGGCAGGACGGTGACTGGATGCGTGACTAGGCCACAGTTGTCAGTGTCACTAGTGTATCGCATTCCATGGTCATCAACCCGACTAAGACACCATCTGGGGAACCACACCAGAATCACGTTTAATAAGGTACGTCACTTGTGGCGTCAAACAGGCATATCACTGGATCTTAGGGATCGCGTGTACCAGGCTACAATTGTCATTGTATGCCTGCGTGGACAGATGATGTGAGAAGTCTTCAGAGATGCCTCAGAAGCGTGGCTGATTTTGAATGGCATCAACGGATTAGTAACGAGGTGATTAGAAAACGGGTATTTGGTTGTGCAGAAGGTACTTCAATCGCGGAAAGAAAATTTTCAGCACCATCGACCACGATGGTTCGACCATGTTCTACGCAAGCAGAAACACCATCTACCGAGACGAGTGTTGTTCTCCGTGCCTCCTTCAGAAAGGCGCAAACAGCGAGGTGGACAAAGTATGAATTAGCAGAGGGGTTTGAAAGAGATTATGAAGAGCTTGGGTGATGTACGCCTCCCACGTCCCCTTGACCTCGCGTGCACCTAGCTGGATACATTGCAAGAAATGGCGGCTGGTCTATGTCAGTGGCGTTCGTGCTGTCAGTTTCTTTCCAGATGGTCTGATTGAGCGGTTGGAGGTGTAGGCACCTCAAAATGCTTGACATAGACCAGCACTAGGTCCCCTCCCTCCCTCACCCACTCTTTTTCTCCTCTTTTCACTCTAAGACTTGAGATAAAATTAGATGAACTTTGTGGTTGTGCCACAGTAAAGCATCAGTGTCAACACGAATGTTGCTGTCTCTGATGATGATGAGGATGTACACAAACCGTTAATTGGTAGTGTTAAAGTTGCAAGCGATCGGTTCAGTCTATACCCAGGAAATTAAGCTGGCAAGCGGCCAGGTAGACAACTCCACGATCACAATGGCCAGATATCTCCATCTCACAAGTAAACTCATCAAGCAAATGAACCTTACCTAATGATTCATTCCGGACGGTGTTAATAGTCGATCTGTACTGTGGTGCACCAAGTTCCCTCAGATGTGATGAGAAACGATCGTAATATCGGAAATCGTATCGAGCTGCAACTTAATTGTGCATCCGTTTGCTCTGATTGTCACTTGTTTCCAGCGAGCCTCGACCGAGGTAAGCACTCCTTTAAACCGGAGTTGTCATCATCATCAGCTGTAAGAACCGCGTACTTGTCGTACAGTGGTTGTACCTGCCACAGCTTCAATCACCGATTATTTGGAGAGGTGGGGTAGGTAGCAGCGCACTGGAGGCGGGAGCTGATAAATTGGTGCGTAAATACAGCACTGTCAGTGGACTGTTAAGTGGGAGAATTGGGAAGGGAGCTATGCACTAAAGGCAATAGCTTGGATGCATAAGCGCCATTGAGGGCACGACTGGGCCATATCTGACAATGTCTCTAACCATCTCCCCATCCAGGGAGACGGCAATGACCAGCGCAGCTGAGTTTGCTGGCAATGGCTTTTATACTTCGCTGCAAAGTCATTGTTTGACCTCCTCTGGCTCGTTTCCACCTCTCGCGTGGTTCTGCAAGAAGAACCCTTCGAAGAAGTCGGCTGACTGGCGCACGGAGCACGTGACCAAGCCAGTGCAACCTATGCAGTGTGATCAGTTCATCTACCGTGGGTGAGCTATTTCTTCCGAATATCATTCGACGTACTTCAGCATTGCTGATGCGGTGTTCCCGCCAGACTCGGGCAATGCTCTGAAGACATCAATGGTCAAACACTGAAAGTCTTTTGACATCTTCAACATGCAGCGGCCAGGTTTCTGACCCGTACAGCAATATGGATCGCACCGCAGCATTGCAAACTCGACCCTTGACGGATAAGCTGATGTCACGCCACAGGTGACGCAGGTTCATAAAAACTGCTCTGGCCTTCCCAATCCGGATGGAAATAACATCTTTTGCGAGACCACCGGGACTGACACAACTGCCCAGGTAGACAAACTTGTCTATTGCCTCAATCGGGTCATCCGCAAGCATGAGGCTAGGGTTCGAGCCTACCCAATCTTGCAGCATCAATTTACACTTTGCACGTGTGAAACGCATGCCAAATATAACTTGATGCGACGAATTATCAGCCGTCAAGTGAAAGTGAGCGTGCGAGCCGACCGTGAATTGTGGTGGACACAGAAAGCCAAAGAAACGGAAGAGGCCTAGAAAACCGGTAATGCCCGAAGAGTATTTCACCTGATCCATGCGACCGGTCCCCGGAAACCATCTGTGAGCGAAACCATCAAGGATAGGAAAGGAGTGACCATCTTGAATAAAGAAGAACTCCTCGACCGGTGGGCCAAATACTTCGAACAACAATTGTCGTGGCCATCAGCTGCCACTCATCTGGAGCCCACAGCTGACGTAGAACCATGGACGGTGAACGTGGAAACACCTACGGCCTCAGAGGTTTACGACTGCATATGTTATCTCAAGCGCCACCGAGCTTCTGGTCCGGATGATAGTGCCCATTTAAAAAAAGGCTCGTAGTGAGTGTGGTAACCACAGGGGGATCAGCTTGACCCGGGTCGTAACGAGATTGTTGGCGTCACTTGTACTTCGTCGCCTTATGGTGGCTCGTGAGATACTGACTCAAGAGCAAGCGGGATTCCGGCCTGGTAGGGGTTGCGTTGACCAAATCTTCACACTTCGTCAGGTGCTATAACAAGGCCATACGTATAGGCGATCCATAATTCTAGTATTCCTGGACTTCCAAGGCGATTCAGTTGACCGGTCTGTTTCCCTTGACACGCATGTCCACCAAGAAATGCCCCGGAAGTTTATGAACATAATATGCTCTCTGTATTCTCAAACTTCCGGACGTAAGAGTATACGGCGAGCTCTCCAAAGGCTTCCGTACACAAAGCAGTGTCCGTCAGGGATGCCCACTGTCTCCATTCCTATTTAACTTCGTGATCGATGAACTCATGAGACGAACGCTGGAAGGTCTCCAAAACCCTGGTGTTCAAATAGCCTGTGACGAAAATCTTGTCGATCTGGAATATGCAGACGACATCGTTCTCGTCTTCGAAGAGGAGGAGGAAGCGCAGGTGTTTTTGGACGAACTGACCAAAGTCATCCCGTCCTCTGGTATGCACTTTGCACCCACAAAGTGTAAGGTCATGCTCCTCGACATCCAGTCACTGAACACGCCACTTATAACCCAGGGAGAGGCACTGGAGGTTGTGGAGCGTTTTACGTAACTTGAAAGTTGTATTAGTTCTGATTGTAGTGTGACAGATGAGGTCAATGCACGAATCTGCAAGGCTCGGGTCGCGTTTGCTAATTTGAGACACCTATGGCGTCAAAGTGGTGCATCCATGAAACTCAAGAGACGTGTGTATCAAGCTACAGTGCGGGCTGTTTTGTTGTATGGCTGTGAGAATTGGCCTGTTCGAGCAGCGGAACTGAGACGTCTTCAGGTGTTTGACAATCGTTGTCTCAGAACCATAGCTCGTGTGGGTTTGTATCGGCGTATCCATAACAAGGCAGTTAGAAAGCGAGTTTTCGGTTGTGTAACGGGTACTTCCATTGAACAATGTGTCCAGCACCAGGAGCTGCGTTGGTTGGGACATGTGTTGCGCATGCCGAATCACCGTTTGCCGAAGAGAGTGCTGTTTTCCATGCCCAACTCAGAGTGGCGGAGGCAGAGAGGTGGCCAACCCCTGACCTGGCAGAGGGGTATGAAGGAGATTACAAAAAGTTTGGGCGTTGTCGGTGCTAGTCGTCTTCCAGGATAGGGACCGCGTGATCCCCATTGCGCCTAGTTGGAGACTCTGCGAGATATGGCTGCCAACCGATGTCAGTGGCGTTCTTGTTGTCAGTTTCCATCCAGATTGCCTGAATGAATGTCTGGGGGTGTAGGAACCTCGGAATGATTGTCGTAAGCTAGCACGAAGTCTCTTTCCGTCCATCTTTATTCTTTTGTTCACAATAAGGTTTTCAAATAAATCATGGTTGTACGGCAGCGAAGCATCAGTGTTGAACACTGTCATGCTGTCAATGATGATGACGGTGATATGTCGTCTGCGTACTCAATATCTGTGGGCTGACGCCCGGGGAGAACTTCGACCCAACAGGCATTAGAGGCTGATAGTGAGTATTCCATAATAGTATCAATGACGAAGTTGAAGAGCAAAGGTAAAAGAGGACAGCCTTGTCTGACACCACTTGATGTGGTGAACTCAGACGAGAGCTTCCCGTAGACCTTCACACGGCCGCGGGAGTTGGCGTACAGCGCCCTAAGGAGGGTCAAGAATTTATGGGGAACACCTTTGCTCCATAGACGCTGCCGCAGTGCCTGACGGTTCAGAGTCAAAGGCAGCCCTCAGGTCCAGAAGAACAACCATTGTTGGTTGCCGGAAGCAGTGTTGCTGCTTCAGAATCTGTCGGAGGGTGAAGATATGATCGATGCATCCTCTTGCAAGACCGAACCCAGCTTAGTTTTCGCAGATCTGCCTCTCCCTGTGTTCAGTTAACCGTCAAAGGATAAGACCAGAGAGCACCTGCGACGCCACGGTGGTTTTCACACATCGTCCGCGTACCCTTTTTGAAGACAGGGATAACTGTCGACATGCCCCATTCTGCAGACACCTTCTCTTCGTTCAATATAGCACCAATAAGCTTTGTCAGATGGGTCACCAGGGGTTCTCCGCCTTCTTTGAAGACGACCGTCCGGTCCTAGTGCCTTGTCACGTTTCCGTACTGATATTTCGTACTTTATTTCTTCTTCTGATGGGTGAGCAAGGTTTACATTACATACGCCCGTATTCACTCTCTCCACAGGCTGGGTTGCAGGAGGCCAGCTAAACTGTTCTTCGAAGTGTTCGGCCCATCTTTCCAGTCGACGTTTTTGCGAGTGAATTGATGAGCCGCCTTTTTCACTTATCGTTTCACTGACCACTCTCGGTCTTTCCTTAGACTCCTCACTATTTGGCGTTTGGGAGATTTGCGCGCGCCATCGTGCTCGTTGCCTGCTGGTATGGATTTCCTGACATCAATCATGGATAGCGATCTCGAAGACATCCAGTGGTCTTGTGGTCGAACCGGAGAGGTCGGACAGATAGCACTGAATGCCGCCAGCATAACTCCTTTCACATTTTGCCACGCTTCATCCAGTTGCTCACTACCAGTACAGTATTGGTTTACTGTGGAGAGTTGTTGGGATAGCGCAGATCGATACTGTTGAGCTATGGTAGTTTTTCGAAGATGGTAGATTGGCACGCTTCTTGCTGACTTGTGGGGGCCTGAGGGGAAGCGAACTATCGGGCTTGCACGCACCATGGCGTGATCGGAATCAAGTTGTGTGCTACAGACGGAACGTTCAGCTGTAACACCCTTTCGGTGCCTAGCTGCCACGCCACCCGAGGGCAGCACGAGGGCTGGGATACTTCCAGGTTGCCCAAGCCTAGACAGGGAAGTTGAGAGGCAGAGGTCGCGTTCGAACCACGGACCTTCCGGTCAGCAAATTCGCGCTCCAACCACTGACCCATCTCGCTTGCCTCTCGACTTCCCCTATCTAGGCTTGGGCAACCTGGCAGTATCTCAACCCTCGTGCTTCCTTCGGGTGGCATGGCAGCTAGGCACCGGAAGGGTGTTACAGCTGAACGATTTCGATTCCAGACGGAACGGTAATCTTGAATTGTAGTTCTCCAACGGTGGTCACGTGATCCAACTGGGTCCACGGTTGATTTGCAGTTGGTGGCCGCCAGGTTACGTGATGCGAACGTTTATGTTGAAAGTTCGTACTATCAGAACCAGCTGATGATCAGAACACAATTGGAGAGGTCGCTCTCCGCAACGACTCCGAGTCGACCGCCCAAATGTGATTCCAAGGAGCTCACACGACCGACTTGTGCATTCATATCGCCCGCAAGTATCACAATGTCAGTGCTTCTGGCTTGACGAATGAGCCAGGATAGCTCTCGATAGAAAGTATCCTTCTCAGCGTCAGAACTGCAGTCTGTTGGGGCATAAACCAACACTACAAACAGGCACCGATTTTTATGCCGAGAGGCGTTGAGCTTGATTGAGCCGGATAGCCGAACGGCGCAAAGACGACTGTTCAGCAAAGCGCGTTCAGCTCTGGGGCTTAGTGCAACTCCCACACCATATATTCCACGAGTAATCGCTTCTGGATCACAGGACACACGGAGGGAGAAATGTGAAGGAACTGAGTTCGTCCTTGATGTTCTGAGATGCATGACCAAGCTTGGGTCTTGTATGTGTGTTTCGGAGACACAGCATACATCAATTTTAAGGGGGTACAAGGTTTCATCGAGCATTGTCTGTTTGCCAATTTGACATAGAGTACGGACGGTAAAAGCTCCTATATAGAAAGGATCTCATGGATTTAGAAAGATGTTATTTTGCTCATTATTAATGGGCAGCGGAGAGCATGAGACCCTTCAGTCAGATTACTGACAGTCACATGACACAGTGACGTTTGCTTGTGTGGTGGGAAGGGGTTGGGGAGGGACATCGGTGGACACAGAACTGTGTGAGTAAATGATACTTTCCGGTTGCCCAGGCCGAGGAAGTGGGTTTGGATGAGGTATCCCACCTTGAGCCTTTGACTCGTAGGTGGGAGGATATGGGGTTTTGTCCGGGGACCCTGCTCCTGGCCTCTAATTCGAAAGTCTAACCCACGAGACAGTGAACATTAAGGTTTTCTTTGGGGACCCTGCCTGGAGCTGGTGATTCAATAGGCTGACCTACTTGGCTGCAGGGGGCTGGCTTAACCCGAAGGCGCAGGGAGTAGGGCATTACTGTCTCACTCCTTGTGCGGCTGCGCACAGCAGGTGCCCTTTGAGCAGCACCGGACTCTTTGGTTTTAAAAGTATTTCGACCGTATTAAATAATGCGCTGGCGGTCACGGTCAACTGTTGGGCGATCGGTGTGTGCGGTTTTTAGGGCCGACCTTTTCTAACCCGTCCTCTATCGAGGGAAGGCAGCATGGCTGCTTCCATAACTATGGACATGCTGGTCGCCTGGAGGAAACACCTTACTGCCTTCACACTCCTATCGCAGAGGAAAGTACAACTTTACCCCCAGACCTCCTCGTAGCAGGATTACTCGTAGTACGGGATCTCGCTGCTCTTGGTCTCCCCTTTGGCCTTCCTAGCATGGTTGCACCTTGTGGGACGAAGTTTCAGTCAGTGTAGCCCGCGGGATCATTGCAGCACTCAAGCCTGACCACCACGTCAAGGTGGCAGCTTTACGTAGGGGACCGGAGTTGTCACTAAGATAAAGATAACCATTCAACTGTAGCACCCTTTCAATGCCTAGCTGCCATGCCAACGGAAGGAGGCACGAGGACTGGGATACTGCCAGGTTGCTCAAGCCTTGACAGCAGCAGTCGAGATACTGAAGTCGGGTTCGAACCACGGACATTGCCGTTAGTAGCCTGAGCTATCTCGATCTCCAAGATGCCCGAGCCAGGAAAATGCGCCTATCAAATGGTACAAAAAAGGGTGGAGAAGTGAAAGGCTGCTTATACCATGCTCTCCAACTTTTAGGTGTCCGAAAGCGTAGCGGCTGGGACCAACGTACCTTTCCTACATGGTCTTGGAATCATCGTCATCGACAGCACGATATCATTGTTTAACACTAATGCTTCGCTTCCGTACAGACAAGTTATTTGAAAGCCCTATTGTGAAAAAAAGAATAAAAGTGGATGGGGAAGGGCTTAGTGCTACTTTACTACAATCATTCTGAGTGCCTACACCTCCAGACACTCATTCAGGCAATTTGGATAGAAACTGACAACAAGAACGCCACCGACATCGGTTTGCAGCTATATCTTACGTCTCCAACTAGAAGCAGTAAGGATCACGCGGTCTCCATCCTGGAAGACGACTAGCACGGCCAGCACCCAAACGTTTCGTAATCTCTTTCATACCCGTCTGCCAGCTTAGGGGTTGTAGTACCGGTATTTTCCTCAGCTTAGTTCTCGGTCGGAGCCTCCCAAGCAAGCGTTCACGTCAAAACCACCACAAAAGGTGCACAAGGTACATTAACGTCCAAAACCGAGTCAAGAACACTTGCATAGCGCTTCATATATATAGTGTAAGCGGCGATAACTTTCTGGGAATTCTGACACCTTGATACGCCATTGACAACCGGCATTCCCCTAATGCTGGGTCGTGATTGGCTGTTGGGTCCAGACTTCCGACCAATCAGATCTCGGCTTGATGCCGGACCGGCAAGCGTCACGAACATTTGGCCAATCTTGCGCTGGATAGGCTTCTCGGCCGTAGCAGCGCCTAAATGCGACCGGTAGAGTGGGATCTGTGTGGAATTCCGCCTAACGCCTCCCCTTGAAGCTTGTTGACGTAGCTTCGAGGCCGAGGGTTCACTTGCAGTGGCCTCACTAGCTTGCGGATCCTGTCTATCCAGCGTCGAGATCGTAGTCCATGCTCGGGCTGGGCCTACGAGGAAGCAGCTGATGGATCTTCTGGGATGCTGTCGGGAATAAATGTGTCCAGAGGCATCTCTAGGCTCAACTCACTTGGTTCTGTGGGCAGGATCTGCCCATCAGTCGGTCGGAGTTGGTTTGTGTGCCGTATCAAACTAGCTGGGCCAGCTTGAATATCGTAAAGCACTTTGCCGCGCCGGCGGAGGATGTGTCCTGGCATCCACCTAGGGTGTCTGCCGCTGTAGTCGTGAACCAACACTCTCTGGCCTTCGCTGAAGGAGCGTGCGGTTTCTCCATGATGCTGGTTGAACTGCTCCTCCGTTTTGGTGTTGCGGTTACTAACCTACCTTTTCCGTGGCCGGATTGTGTCGTGCGGTGTTCCAATCCTCTTTCGGAGCAGTACCTCTTCTGGTGACACTCCACCAGGCGAGTTGGGGTTTGGCGTCGCTCGATACGCCAGCAGAAACCTTTGCGAAATCTCTTCCGTTTGTCCCTCCCCTCTGGACTTCTGAAGCGCCCGCTTCAGAGTCTCAGCGAAGCGTTCCGCCTGGCCGTTCGACTGTGAATGAAACGGCGGCGAGCGGACATGCGTTATGCCCTACTCCCGACAAAAGTTTGCGAACGCCGACGATTTGAAATGACTGCCGTTGTCGGATGCAATAGTCTCTGGTGTTCCAAAGCGACTGAACAATCGTCGGAGTTCCAGGATTGTAGTGGCAGCTGTGGAACCGCTCGCTGGAAAAACCTCCGGCCATTTGCTGTGGGCTGCTGGACCTGCATGGTCGATGTGAAAACAAGACCAGGGTTCGGTCGGTTGCGGTCACGACCGTAGGTAGGTTTTCGCCGGTGATATGGATGCTTCAGCACTCCGAAGGCAAGGTTTTGAGACTTGCTCCATCTGGGAGTCCATCAAAGGCCAGTAGACGTAACTCCTTGCAAGGACCTTAATCCTGTTTTTCCCGGGTGCCTTTTAGGAAACTGATTCAGGACAGCTGGTTGTAACTCCTTTGGGATGACAACGCGTTCTGAAAACAAAAGGCATCCATAGGCTAGTGATAATGCGTCACGCCGGTTAAAGTAAGATCTCAGTTCATCTTTTGGGCAGGTGCGCGGCCACTGTTTGCGGTGGCAATTATGACTTGCTGCAGCACAGGGTCTTGGTCGATAGCCCGGCGGACCATGTCGGCAGTCACTGGGAGAATGCGAACCGCTTCGGATACTATACGGTCAACCTCCGGTTCCAAGGCAATTGCTGCAACTGCAGTATCTTCCGGTTCTGGTCTACTGGAATCATTGAGTCGCGACGGTGCGTCGGCTTGTGCGAGGCTGCTGGTGGACTGGTACCTGATCTTGAAGTCATATCCCAGAAGCAGAGTCCCCCATCGCTGGAGACGATTGGCAGTATATGCCGGGATCCTTTTCTTCGAGCCAAACACAGCAAAGAGTATCCTGTGGTCAGTCAGTAGGGTGAACTGACGGCTGTAAGCATTTTATGAAACTTTTGACGGCATGCGCTATCGCCAAAGCTTCCTTTTCTACCTGACTGTAGGTGCGCCTGGCTGATATCAGGGATATGGCCGCATGTGGAATGGCTATCTGGCTGCTGTTGGGAACTACATGTGAAATCACTGCGCCATTTCCATAGTTCGAGGCATCCAACGTCACAACGATTTCCAGCGATGGATCGTAGTGGGTGAGTGGCAACTCAGAACTTAGCATGGATTTGACAGAATCAAAGGCGTGCTGGCATTCCTCTGACCATGTCCACTTGTGGTCTTTGATAAGTAGGTGGTTTAGTGGGCCTCAAAGGTGATGTATGGTGGGCAGAAAGGAACTGTAGTGACTTACGAGACCGAGGAAAGACCTGAAGGACGTCACGTCGGTGGGTGCTCGCATACGCTTGATAGCGTCAGTGTTCTGCGGGTCTGGTCGGCAGCTATGTTGGTCGATGATGAAACCAAGGTACTTTATCGACCTCATAAAGACGGTGCATTTTTCTCGGCGCACTCTGAAGCCCTATCCTTGAATACCACCAGGCGCGTAATCAAGGCACTGCCACAATTCGTGTGGGTTAGATTCCATGAGAATGAGATCGTCCAAATAGACAGCAACGCTGGGGGCATCCTTCAGCATCGTATCCATGATCTGTTGAAATATGACTGGTGCTGTTTTAACACCGAATAGCAGCCGGGTATACTGGAACAGACAGCCGTGCGTATTGATCGTCAGAAGTTCTCGGGATTCTTCCTCAACTTCAACTTGGAGGTAAGCATCGGCCAAGTCAATCTTCGCGAAATGTTTACTCCTATTCAGTTTCGCAAACAGACCGTCTGGAAGGGGCAGAGGGTACTGATGGCTATCCAGTGCAGTATTTAGACTGGTGGAGAGATCTGCACACAACCGGGTGGTCCCGTCAGCCTTCTTCACCAACACGATCGGTGCCGCCCATGCAGAATTGTTGGTCGGTTGGAGAACACCAGTCTTCTGCAGTCGGTCCAGTTCCTGATCAAAGGCTGCATATGGTACTGAGCGTTTTGGCCTGAAGACTGGTTTGGCACTGGGGAGGAGGCACAGTCTGTCTCTTGCTTTTGTGCACCGCCCAAGGTCGCTAGCGAATACAGATGAATAGTGTTGTAAGAGGTCCTCAAGTGAACGCTTCGCGATGTGAGTTGGTTCGAGGGCCTCTCCAGGTGCTGCGTGTGTAATGTTGCAAATAGAATTAATTGGCTTCTCCGGCAGATTCAGCTCTTCGACCCAATCCAGCTCCATGAGATTAAGTTTGGGCATGACATCAGGTAGCACGTGGCTTGTGCCGTCGAGCCATTGAAGCTCATGGAGCAGTCAACCTCGCCAGTCAATTTACCACCAGAAGCATTACGGGCCCAATATTCGGTTGGTTTCACATGCGGCTTACCAATTCGTTTCCACGTTCGTTCACTGAGCAGCGTGATGTCGGAGCCCGTATCAAGCTGCAAGCGAACTGGGATGCTGCTGATACGAGCCGTCATGAACTTCCTTTGGCGAGCAAATCAACTTTGAATGCCGCCGTCACCGAGTTGGACCGCGATTTGTGAGCCGCAAGGTGGTGCGCGGGTGGCTGCGGCCTCTGAGATCGACACAGATCATATTTGTGGCCACGACGACTGCACCTGGCACATTTATGACGCCCGAACCGGCAATAACGAGCAAAATGCCACCCACCGCAATACCAGCAGCTTGTGGGAGGCTTGATTCATTTTTGGTTGGGCTTGTTGCCAGATTTCTTCGGCGCGCTGCAGTTGATTGTGTGTACACAGCTGCTTGAGGTCACAGGTGACTTACCGATCATAACCGTGTCGTGCCTCAGATTGATGAGGTGTTGGCATTAGACGGTGAGGCTCGGCACCGTAATTTCAGCGTTCTGTTCAATTCCGTTAAGAAGCCGGGTTCTGATGTCGGCATCTTGGACGAATGGGGACCGGATACAAAAATGAGACACTTAAAGTGATTCTCCGTCATTGAGCTGAGCTTGAAGCGCTCGCATTCATGATTGACAACACCGGCAAACCTGATAAAATCATAATATTTCTTGACCAACTTTAGGCATTGGTAACGGATATTTGATAGTGATGTTTTTGTTCGCCGAATATCTGCGACAGTGTTCTGACTGTTTCATCAAAGCTGTGGTCGTGGGGCAGCTTGGGGAAAATGAAATTTGCTTACCTTTAATGCTACGGTGTCCCGGGTTTTTGCAGCAATAATCTGACTTTCCATCCATCGTCGAACTTAGAAAAACCAGTCTTAACCGTGTCTTCGTACCGCTTGAACCAGGAGTCAAAAGTGTGACCAGAAAGAGGGGCGAAGATAAACTAAGCGATTGCATCAGCTGACAAAACAGAAGACTCACTACCCAGTAAATACATGGCCACCGGTGGCTAAGGGTTGCCAAAGGTAGCTAAGTTTCGCAACGTTTCCACTGATTCCGTTTATAAATACAAGCCAAACATAGCGTTTGTTGCATAAAAGCCTTCTGAAAACCAATATAACGGGATATGTTAGATTTTGGAGCCCTACCCCAAAAGTCATTTTGAAGCTGATTTGTTTGAATGCACAACCGATCTAATATGTCGTGTATTGCGCTAAGTCTGGTTCCGGCAAACCTGAGCATCATCCGCTCAATCGTTGCGCTATTTTGCTCATTTTTGGACGGCCGCCGATCAGTGTAAAGTTAATGTACTGCAGTCAGGTAACGATTTTTGTTTACCTTAAGTGTCCTCAGAATTATGAACGTGGTGCGGCGGACAGGCAAAGGTATTATCATTTCAGCAAGTATGAATTATTTCCTCGGGTCTGTTTACTCTGTGGAGTCGGCAATGTATGAGAGCACCGACAAGCTTGTAATATTTCGGTAATAGTCCGGTCTCTGGGAAGCAACAGAGGTTAGACGCTTTACTTTGCGTAGGACCACTGTGCTCGCAGGTTTGATCGACACCGCAGTTTATGGAAATTACGTTGATATGTTTATTGCTGTTCACATATTTTCCCAACCTATTCTTTTAAAACTTACGTTGACTTTGCTCAAAGCGTAACACGCGTTTTTTTACAGGCTTTTCAAACATATATGGAACACGGACACTTGGCGGATGATGTGAGGGTACACTAAACCTTGAATCGACTCTCCGCATTTTCGTTCGAATTATTTTTGAGTAAACCGAGGAAGGATTTTTTCGTGCCGCGCAATCTCACCGTTCAACTACAACGACGTTATGCTGAACGGTCAGCATCAACTTCTGCTGACACGATTGACTGATTGCCAAAAGATGACGGTTGGGAGGGTGCACTCCTTTCATCCCATGGTTTAATCTTCCGCTTATGGGGTCCGCGAAAGGTATTTTTTTGCAGCGACCAGCTCATTTTTCAGAAAACCTAATCCTAAGTAATTATAATGATGAGGTTTATTCCTAACTTGTGGGTGGCATGCCGGCAGACATGAGCATAAGGTTACAGTCAGAATAAAAGCATGATTGGCGGGGATTATGGGTACAGGGGGTTTTGGGAAAAGGGACAGCGTCATAGGCGGTGGGCATTATCCGACATAGGCGTAGTCACAACTAAACTGGCACGGGCAGGGAAGCACAGCTATTATGTTTCTTTTGGAGAGAGTATCGTGTAAGATCGGATCGTTGGGAATTGAAGGTGGCGGGCAAAAACAACGAGGGAGAGCAAAACAAGAGGCTCCCTGCCTGACACATGACAAGAAAAGTGGAAAAGGTGGAAAATGAGGAACCGGAACATCGGATCTGGTGAAGCAGTAGAGTTGGCGTCGTCCAGCCGGTCAAACTGCACTAAAACCTAAAACCATCGCTGGGGCCTCGTGGCCTTGGACTGTCGGGCTCATGGCCAGGGTCACAAAAAGCGCAAGTGGGGAAGATAAAGTGGAGGGATTAGCAAAGCGGATAAGTGGCAACAGGAATCTCAGAAACATGGTGTACAATGAAACTGTAAAGACTCGCTGGTGTCATTGTTGCAGAGTCGGGCATAATAGTTCCTTGGAAGAGTGAGATAGTGGCAACACACGAGCCGGAACGCGGACAGTATAGCAAGTTATTGAATTTTGCGGGAAGCACAGACACACGGAAATGGTTAAATTTGAACGAAAGTTTCCGAAGTTTGGAATGAACATGTCATGGAAGCAGCTGGGGCCAGGTGGGGAGCTTGTTCGTACTTGCACTTAATGGAACGAGTGGGCGAGAGGGTACGGTCGAGGGTAGGAAGGGACTAGTTGCGGGTGTGCTATCAAACTGGGTATGGCAGTGCCGTGCCATCATTGGCCTGACATACTTCGGTTTTCGGACAGCCCCGTAAAGGACGTCACATTTAAGGTCATTGGGCTGGGATGCGCGATTCTTTGAGCGGCGGGACTGTTTTCAGGCTGGCCAAGGAAACAAAGATAAAACAAAGCCGATATAAGGTCGTAGGTTTTTGGTCCGTTTGGGGATCCTATGGATGTAGATCATAGGCCAGGTGGAGTGGATAACAGCCCACCAGGTGGTTCATACCTCACATCGCCGAATTTCAAAGCTTGGGAAGATGAGGAAATGGGATGAGTATAGTAAAGCATGGTGAGTTTGAGGGGACGTCAGATGGGATAATGTGTAATAATATACATAGAAAGAAGAAATTGACGTCTACCGCGATTAGGGCGATGACAACAAGTGTTTATAAGAGACAGGGTTGGGTTTGCTAACGTATTATAGTAAAGTTCAAGGGATCTAGTGCAAACCGATATAAGAACGCGGAGTGGTGTTGTGGTTAGGGAAACCAAATGTATAAGGACTGATGGGAGTGAACTTCCGAGATGATGGACTAGTTAATCTGGTATTTATTACATGAGTTGGACAGTACCAGGAGAGAAAGTAAGTGTAAGAGAAATAGTCATCAGTCCCCGAAGCACTGCTGTCAGCTTCAAGTTAACAAGTGGTGCATGGCAAATAAAAAGCCTTTGGGCATTAGTCTTGCATGCTGGTGGCGGAAGGTTAGGAACTTCTGTTTACATATGATTCTCATTGTATATGTTCACTCCTGGGAGCAGTAGGTAGGTGCGTGTGTTTTGTTTGGTTGACTAAGTGGGCTTTGGTGCGGTACAACCCCAATTATGACAAGAGCAGCTGCAGCTCCGGACGTCGATGTAAGCCATGGGCATCACAGAGTCTCCAGGCTATTCCATCTGTGTTATTTTACGAATTTTTTTTTTGACAGAGGGGAGGCTAGTTTTTTTCACTTTTCATCGTCTATAGCTTGTAGCTTTGCCAGTTAAATGACACAACCAGGACGAGTCCAGCCCAGCAGCAACAAACAGAAAACAACAGTGCTCTTTTATCAAGTTCCTGAATTAAAGGCCACGCTCAGAACCAGCGGCGATGGGCGAAGCACCCGTGCTACTGGAGGGGTGTTGGGGGTGTGCGAAAGCACCATGGTGCAACGAAAAAGGGCGACCCTCCCCGCAGGACTACCGATCACCACACGAGGTTTTCATCCCTCGTGCATGCTGCCAGACCTGCAAGGTGGCACGCCACCAAGCAGTCAATTGTGCATTAATAAAGAACTCCAGCTACCAGATACTTTTATCCGGTCGGGGGAAAGCCAGGCCAGTAAAACAGCCCAGTCATTTCGGACAAGCAAACGACAAACAGCCGCTGAAAAAGGCAGGTCGCGGAGGAAAATGAGGCGGCAGCTACCATTGGGTCAATGGGGACAGAACGGAGATGGCCAGAGCGTGTGAACCGTGGCTAAACGATGGCGGTGCGTGAGTTATCGTGCCAAACAGTGGCGTTGTATGCGTGTGCTGAATGGGTTGTGAGGCGTATAATACGTTCTCAGGTATGAGGAAATCTGACTTTCGCTTGTTTTCTGTTGGTTAGGGTTAGGTAAGACGAGGCACCATTCATTAAACAGAGCGGATAGAGTATTCCATGGCAGAGACCTAGCTGGGAGGAACCTGGTATAAGTTGCTTTAGGCACGTCAAAGAGGTAGCAAGGTACAGTAAGGGGGTGGCGCATTTTTTAAATTATTTTTTTC